>CM040239.1:239120314-239361171 GCA_022545495.1 Chrysanthemum lavandulifolium | reverse complement strand
TACGTTTTTGTTCGGATTTTTACGTTTTCGTCCTATTTTTATGTTTCGATTCATTTTCTTTTATTTTCAACCGTTTTATTCGTTTTCATTGTTTTTATGTTTTTAGTCCATTTTTTACGTTTTCACGTTTTAGTAGTTGTTTTCAACCGTTTATTTACGTTTTCTTGACTTTTTACATCTATGTCCGTTTTTACGTTTTTATACGGGTTTATGCGTTTACGTCGTTTTATATTTTCAACCGTCTTTTACGTTTTACGTCATTTTTACGTTTTAAATCCGTTCTTTTACGTTTTCAACTTTTTTTTATGTTTTCGTCCGTTTTTACGTTCTAAATACGTTCTTTTACGTTTTAGTATGTTCTTTTACGTTTCGTCACTTGTTATGCATTTTGGCGTTTTTTTGTTTTCGTCTCTTTCTTTACGTTTTCGTTTTTCGTTTCGTCTAGCGTAAAAAGAGCGTTTTCGTTCATCTAACGTAAAGAGGCGTTTTTAGGCGAAGCGTAAAAAGGGCGTTCTTTTAGGCGAAGCGTAAAAGCGTAAAAAGCGTAAAATAAAGAGGCGTTTTTTAGGCAAGCGTAAAAAAGAGCGTTCTTTTAGATGAAGCGTAAAAAGGTAAAAAAGGCGTTTTCTTTTACGTTTCATCTAGCGTAAAGAGGCGTTTTTAGGCGAAGCGTAAAAGCGTAAAAAGGCGTTTTTAGGCAAGCGTAAAAGCGTAAAAAAGGCGTTTTCTTAGATGAAGCGTAAAAAGAGGCGTTCTTTTAGGCGAAGCGTAAAAAGCGTAAAAAAGAGGCGTTTTTGGGCGAAGCGTAAAAAAGCGTAAAAAGAGGCGTTCTTTTAGGCGAAATGTAAAAGCGTAAAAAAGAGGCGTTTTTAGGCGAAGCGTAAAAGCGTAAAAAGAGGCGTTTTTTGGGCGAAGCGTAAAAAGCGTAAAAGCGTCTCTTCGTTGGGCGAAGCGTAAAGCGTCTCTATTTTTCGTTGGGCGAAATGTAAAAAAGCGAAAACTTAAAGAAAGAGGCGAAAAAAGGCCGAAAATGCAAAACAATTGGCGGCGTAAAGAACATACTAAAAGCGTAAAAGAGCGATGACGTAAAAAGCGGATGAAAGCAAAAAAAGTTGAAAGCGTAAAAGAGCGATGACGTTAAAATGGACGAAAACATAAAAAGCGGATGACGTAAAATCAGAAAAAAGCGTAAAGAGGCGAATATATTTTGGACTTTTCTCTTGAATTTAAAAAAAAATTATGTAAAAAATTAATTTTTTTGGAATAGCTTTAACCTTTTGAATATTTTTGAATATTTTGAATTAAAAAATTATACTAATTGTAATAGTTAATTTAAAAAAAAAAAAAAAAAAAAAAAAAATTATGTCGAGTTTTGTAATGCCGGCTGAGGCAGGGGACCATTTATGTAAGAAATATGAAAAGAAAATATAAACAAAGAAGGGGTATTTTCGTCGTTTGATGTTGATCGAGGAATAAAACGTGCAACAAACGTTTGAATGTAGACCACCGTTGCATTTTGAAACTTAGGAATGACCACGCAATTTGGCTAAACCTTAGGGACCAAAAATGCAATTTACTCTTTTTTGCAATTATTATGTTATAGCGTTGAAATTTATTCTTTTTATTCATGAAGATTGTTATGGAATATTACTTTAAAGCGTTGACTTACTTTAACACATGAAACTTATATTAGTAAGTGTGTTAAACTTATCTTTTAGGGATAATTTAATGATATCCTTCTGAAACTTAGAATTACATGATATCGTTTCAAAATTTAAAATTACATCAATACCATTTCAAAACTTCAAAATACTCATGTATATCAAATACATATTTTATTCACTTTTTAAATATCTTTAATAAATTTAAAGCAGTGATGAAGCCGCGATCTGTGGATTCTTTAATGAGCGTGAATTTGGATAGGGATTGTTTTCTTAAATTCTTATAAAGGAACTGCTGCGTGACAACAAGCAGGGACTATTTTTGCCATCTTGTGAAGAACTGCTGCGACAACTTAGCGCCGAAATTTATTTTGCCATTTCGCGAAAGTTAGCGATTAATCGTGGACGCGTGTCGAGCGAAAGGCCAACGTCATCTGCTATAGTATATATAATAATAATAATTTACTTAAATATTGGCTAACAAGTTGTATTACCTTTTTACCCTTTTACCCAAATTATAAAGTCTCCACCATTTTCTTCTTCCGGTGAACTACAATCTCATAGAAACATAAGTGGACTAAGTAATCAAATACTTTTATAATTTATTTGCAGATTCGTTTAATTTTTTGCTTCTTAAAAACTAATTGTCATGTTCAAGTGATTACAACATACCCATAAATACCACATCTTTCTTGTCCACCAGATTATATCGATCGGCTCATTCCCCAGCCATGCATTTTGTTAATTTAATGAGGTGTTTGTATAAAGTATAATAATACGCATGTGAATGAAATCAAATATAAGCCAAACTGGGCTTTGTCATATTACCAAGAAAATGGAATGGAGTTACAATGTAGATGTCGTCAGAATGGCACTAAAGTGGTTGTTCGATCAAATGAATGTAATTTTTTTAAAGAAGGGTAAAATTGTCATATTAGTTGTCCATTAATTTTCATTTTAGATGTTTAAGAATTAGCTCATGTAATATTAATTAAATAATTTGTTTGGATATACATGAGTATTTTGAAGTATTGAAAGGATATTAGTGTAATTATGATTTTCATAAGGATATTGATGTAATTTAGATGTTTTGGAAGGATATAGATGAAATTGCCCCTATTTTTTAAGACTTCCTTTAATAGGAAGTCCTAAATGCATTATTAAGTAGTAAGATAAGATAATCGGGTTGTGAGATAAGAATACAACTTGACTAAAAATACAAACAACAAAACACAAATAAACTAAACACTTCTTGTGTTCTTCCGTGTATTAGTTGATCACCATAAATGAATTTTTTTTAAGCAAACACCATAAATGAATTAAAACTAGGTAATCATCAAAGGTTTTATGTAAAAAAGTAATGCAAAGATTTAATGCTTGTAATATGTGTTGGAAAAGTGGTTTTGCAAAATGAGTTTTTTGCAAATTTTGGACACCTTTTAATATATGATATATGTTATATATATTTATGTTTCTTAGTAGCTTTGCGTTCTCCTAAACGAGAGAGAACTTGCGAGCTAAAGTATGTCAAAATGGAGTTGAAATGAATGAGATATCGGTAATACGAAGTGAAGTAGCAAAACAAAATTTGGAAAATGGGAGTATCACGTCGCCACAAAACAAAGTGAAACCTTGTTTATATAGAAATCTTGATATGAACCTTCAAAATGATTTGTTGATTTTACTCCAACACCTCGTCTGCTTGTGAAGAGTCTGATTCGAGTTTACAGGCCAAAATGAGTTGAAGCACGAACTCATGCGAGCCAGCGACTATGAGACTGAATGCGACTCAAAATCTCGCATACTGCGTATCTTTTCTTTGATTTGGTATCATTATTTCTAGATTTGTGTCTATTTATTTTGGGCCGATTTAAACTTTGTACACAAGTTACGAGAATCGGTTTTAAATAAATGAAGATTTAAAACCGTGTTTAATAAATAACATATTTGCGTAATCTGTGTATTCTGATGAATATCTTTTCTTGGTGACCAAGATAGGTTTAGCCTATATATTAAACACATCTCATTCGGTTTTAGACACGAGAAAAAGCGACTCATTACCACAGACGAGTTCGGTGGTTCTTTGCTCGAAACACACGAGTCTTTCGGCGATCTTCGGCAAGTGGTCTAGTCCGGTGACCTGGACAGTGCGTCGTTGTACCACGGGGAAGCAGGACGACGAATCATTTCACGAGATCGTATTCAATACGAGCCTCGTGCAGATTCTTTTCTTGCTTTCGTTTTAATTACATTGAATAGTGTACATCTCTTGCTTCTACTCCATTACATGCATTTAATTCTTTGTTTTACTTTACATTAATTTATTTATTGTCATTATAATCGATTTTATAAATAAAGTGTACAGTTTCCAGGTCTTAAAAGCAGATTCGGTTTAGCAATTTATAACACTTTGTTAAAATCGGATTTATTTTTAACGATTTATATAAGCTTTTACAGCGAAACCTTGTTGAGTTTCTTTGAAATCAGTTTCTATTAAGCGATTTTAACATCTGATTTGGATTAACGGATCTATAACGTTTTTTAAGCGGTTTATTATCGGTTTTAACGAAACCAAGATAGAGTTTCTTAAGGCGATTTATTGATCCATCAAAACCAAGCTAGAGTTTTGTTGACTCGGATCTGGTACAAGTAGATACCTTGAATCTTCGGGATGACAAACACGACTACCCCTCTGTGACTACTATTGTGAGCGTGCACAGTGCGCTTGATTACCAACACGATTGCTAATCATCTTTGAGAAACGGAGAAATTCAATGGGCGAATTTCAAGAGGTGGCAATGAGAAGATGTTTTCTATCGACTACTTTGAACCTTGCGCGGTTCTTAAAGAAAACCCGCTAACGTGGAACCTCCTGCGAGAAGGTCAATCCTCACAATCAGCGGTGTTCAAGCCTTGGAAGCATGAAACATTGGACTTTTGTGTCACAACTATGTTACGAATGGTTTGGTTGATTCTTTGTACAATGTGTCTTTGCAAGACCAAGGCGCCAAAAATTATGGGAGTCCTTGGAGCATAGTACAAAGCGAGATCTTGGTACAAAGAAGTTCGTTGTAGCTCGTTTTTTGGATTACAAGATGGTTGATTCAAAGAATGTGATAAGTCGAGTTCAAGATCGCAAGTTTTGCTACCGACATTCATCTTTGAGGAATGACTTTGAGTGAAACTTTTCAAGTTCTTGCTATTATTGAAAAGTTACCTCAGTGGGTAGAATTCAAGAACTACGAAGCATAAGCGAAAGGAGATGAGTGTTGAAGACTTGGTTGTTCGTCTTCGTATTGAAAGGGACAACAAAGTGCTCGAGAAAAACACGATATCGCTGATTACGCAAAGGCAAATATGGTTGAGCATGTTTCGTCATCTTCAAAGTCCAATGTCAAAGCTAAAGGCAAAGGAAAAGGAAAGAATGACAAGAAGGACAAAGGGAAGTCGAGTACCTTGCTCTAAAGGCGCAATTGTGAAACGAAGTTCCAAGGGTGTGTTTCAAGCGTGACCGGCCGGATCACCGTCTTGCTAATTGTAAGATGCAAAGCGGGTGACTCCAGCGAGCTAATATGGTGAATGAAGATGTGGACATGATTGCTATGGTGTCGATGTCATTGCCATGATCTACGAAGTTAACTGGTAGGTTCCAACAACGAGGAATGGTGGGTGGATCTTGGGCTACCGTCGTGTGTGTCTTGATAAGAGTATGTTTCACTCTTTCGGAGCGGTTGATAGTGGAGAAGTTGTACATGGGCAACTCTGCAAGCTGCTTTGAAATCAAGGCGAAGGAGATGTAATCTTGAAGATGACATCGAGAAAGAGCTCAAGTTGACTAATGTCTTGTATGTTCAGGAGATTCGCAAGAATCTTGTATACAGTTAGCAATTGAACAAGTTTGGTTTTCGTCTTGTTTTTGAGTCGATAAGTTTGTTCTTTCTAAGAATCAAGTTTATGTTGGTAGGGATATGCCACAGAATGGTATGTTTAAGCTCAATGTAATGGTTGTTAAGAATGATATCAATAAAATGAATTCTTACGCTTACTTGATTGAGTCTTCTAATATGTGGCATGGCCGTCTTGGACATGTAAATTTTAATTCGATCGTCGTTTGATTAAATTTAATTGCATACCTAATTTCCATATTGACTCAAAATATAAATGTGAAACTTGTGTTGAAGCCGAACTTACAAGAGCATCTTTCAAATCGGTTGAGCGAAAAACCGAACCACTTGATATGATACACTGTGACATATGTGATTTGAAATCACTACCCACAAAAGGTGGCAATAAGTACTTTATCACGTTTATTGATGATTGTACAAAGTATTGCTATGTTTACTTATTGAAAAGTAAAGATGAAGCTATAGACAAGTTTGTTCTATACAAAAGCGAAGTTGAGAATCAACTTAGTAAGAAAATCAAGGTGGTCCGAAGTGATAGAGGAGGTGAATATGTGTCTCCATTCGAGACCTATGTGCGAAACATGGAATTAGACACGAATTCAATGCTCCCTATTCACCTCAGTGAGCAGTATTGAAAGGAAGAACCGTACCTTGAAAGAAATGGTTAATGCCATGTTGATAAGTTCGGTCTAAGCCGGGACATGTGGGGGAAGCCATTTTAACGGCTACTTATCTTTTAAATAAGATACCTCGTAAGGAAAAGAAGAGACCCCTTATGAATTATGGATGGGCGAGAAAGCCATCATATCGATGCTACAGTGTGGGGTGTCTAGCAAAGGTAGCTATACAGACTCCCAGGCCCAGATTGGACCTAAATGCATGGATTGTATATTCATCGGATATTCTAAGAATAGCGGTGCTTATCGCTTCATAGTACATGATCCGGATATACAAAAGGGTACTTTCTTTGGAATCAAGGAATGCTTCATTCTTTGAAACTATTTTCCTTGTTTAATGAAGAAGCTGGAAGTTCATCTAGAATAGATGAAGAAGTTGTTCAAGATAAGAGACAACGAGATGATAATGATCTCAAGATGAGAGAAGATCAAGCGAGGAAGAAGAAGTTGAACCTAGAAGAAGCAAAAGGGCAAGAAGCAGAAATCGTTTGGACCCGATTTTGTTTCTTTTATGGTTGAAAATGAACCTACTTCATACTGAAGCGGTTACTTCCTCGAAGGGCCTCAATGGAAAGAAGCCATTAAAAGTGAAATAGATTCTATTTTACAAAATCATACTTGGGAGCTCGTGGATTTACCTCACGGTTGTAAACCACTAGGCTATAAATGGATCTTCAAGAAGAAGATGAAAGCCGATGGCACCATTGACAAGTACAAAGCAAGATTAGTAATCAAAGTTTAGACAACGAGAAGGTCTTGATTACTTTGATACATATTCTTTATTACGCGAATAACATCGATTAGGATGATACTTGCTATTGCGCTTTAAGAAATTTGAAGTGCACCAAATGGATGTGAAAGCGGCATTTCTAAGCGGAGATTTAGAAGAAGAAATCTACATGAACCAACACGAGGGTTTCATGGCTCTGGACAAGAGAACAAAGTTTGTAGGCTTGTTAAGTCATTATATGGCAAAGCAAGCTCCCAAACAATGGCATCAAAAATTTGACCACGCCATGTTGAGAGTGGATTCAAAATTAATGAATCGACAAATGTGTTTATGTCAAAGACACAAATAGTGGATATGTAATCTTGTGTTTATATGTTGATGATATGGTTATTGTTGGCGATGCGACAAGATGATCAAATCTACTAAAGACATGTTGAAATCAAAGTTTGACATGAAGGATATGGGTTTGGGTGATGTGATCCTTGGAATAAAGATCATCTGAACTCATAATGGACTTGTGTTAAGTCGAAGCACATTATGTGGACAAAATTCTTAATACTCATGTGCGGGGATTCGGCTAGCTAGAACTCAATTGACACGATAAGCATCTATCTAAAAATAGAGGCTTAGGTGTTGCCCAATTAGAGTATTCAAAATTATTGGCATGTTAATATACTTGATGGCAGTGCAGACGACTTAGCATATCTTTGTTAGCGAGCTAAGTAGGTATACTAGTAACCAAGCTATGCACATTGGGCGACTATGACTCGGGTACTTCACTATTTGAGATCTGATCGCGATTATGGATCGCATTATGATCGATATCCATTTGTTATCAAAGGATACGGTGATGCAAATTGGATATCGACATAAAAGATTCTAGATCAACTAGTGGATATGTGTTTACACTAAGTGAGATGACTATATCTTGAAGTCTTCCAAGCAAATTGTTATAGCTAAGTCACGATGGAATCGAAATTTATCGCGTTAGATAAATGCGGACAAGAGGCGGAATAGCTCGTCAATTCGTAGAGGACATACCAAGGTGGTCTAAAGCGGTAGCGACCATTAGTATACATTGTGATAGTCAATCGGCAATTGGCGAGCTCATAGCATAATGTATAATGGAAAGTCCGACATATCCGTCGTCGACATAATTCGATCGACAACTACTCTCCACGGGAGTTATCTTAATTGACTATGTGAAGTCAAAGGATAACATCGCGGATCCGCTACGAAGGCTTAAGCGGAGAGTTAGTAAGTAAGTCGTCTAGAGGAATGGGACTAAAGCCCTTGAAGGAATGAGTTTCTATGAAGGAAAACCTAACCCAGTTGTTGGAGATCCCAAGATCTGGGTTCAATAGGACAACCTAATCATAGAAATGTGGGAGAAGTCACGTCAATGTGGGAGTTACTAAATATTGTAACTTTCCTAGTCCATTCCTATAACAAATGTGACTTGTTGAGAGGTTAAACATATGGCTTTAATGATTCGGGATGAAATCATAAAGCATAATGATTCAAGATGAAATCACAAAACATATGTTTTAATGATTCAAGATGAAATCACCTATGTGAGAGAAGTGGGTCGCTGAAGGGAAATGTGGGGCGCAATTCCTAAGAGCTCTTGCAGAACCGGGCTAGTGTTCATGACCATAACGAACACGACTATGAGGACTTGACAATGTCGGGAGAGTCTTGTGTGAAGTGTAATGTCGTCTACGTAAATGGATAATGAGTTCAAGGACATCGCGTCTACTCGGATCTAGGAGACTAAGTGCATCTCACAAGGGAAGGTTCAAGGTTACACCTACCTATCCTATGCAAGACTTAACATGAGAAATTTCACGAAACTTTCGTGTGTTTTCGACCGATTTCCATTCATGTGGGGATTGTTGGAAAAGTGGTTTTGCAAAATGAGTTTTGCAAATTTTGGACACCTTTTAATATATGATATGTTATATATATTTATGTTTCTTAGTAGCTGCGTTCTCCTCGACGAGCTTCATAACGAGCTAAAGTATGTCAAAATGGAGTTGAAATGAATGAGATATCGTGTCTCAAGTGAGGCACTTGAAACACAAAATTTGGAAAAATGGGAGTATCCCATCGCCCAAAACAAGAAGTGAAACCTTGTTTATATAGAAATCTTGATATGAACCTTCAAAATGATTTGTTGGTTTTACTCCAACACCTCGTCTTGTGTGAGAAGTCTGATTCGAGATTTACGGGCCAAAATGAGTTGAAGCTTACGAACTCATGCGAGCCCAGCGACCTGCGGACACGAATGCAGACTCAGAAATCTCGCATACTGCGTATCTTTTTCTTTGCGATTTGGTATCATTATTTCAGTTGTGTCTATTTATTTTGGGCCGATTTAAACTTTGTACACAAGTTACAGAATCGGTTTAAATAAATAGAAGATTTAGAAGCCGTGTTTAATAAATAATGATTTGCGTGTCTGTGTATTCTGACGAATATCTTTCTTGGTGACCAAGATAGGTTTAGCCTATATATTAAACACATCTCATTCGGTTTTAGACACGAAAAAGCGACTCATTACCACGACGAGTTCGATGGTTCTTTGCTCGAAACACACGAGTCTTTCGGTGATCTTTCGAGCAAGTGGTCTAGTCGGTGTACAGCGTTGCGTCGTTGTACCACAGGAAGCAGACGGCGAACTACATTTTAAGGAATCGTATTCAATCGAGCCTCGTGCGATTCTTTTCTTGCTTTCGTTTTAATTACATTGAATAGTATACATCTACGCTTCTACTCCATTCTTTGTTTAATTCTTGTTTTTACTACATTAATTTATTTATTGTCATTATAATCGATTTTATAAATAAAGTGTACAGCTTCCCACAATATGTTTGCAAGGGGTAATTTGAAGGGTGGCCAAATGGGTTGTTTAAATAGGCAAACGTTTGAATCAGCGGATCTACATATTTCAACAAAGCGTTTATGGCCATTTGAAATGTCATTTAACACTTGTTATCTTTATTTTCATTTAAGTTTCTTGAGAAAAGGTTAGGTCAAAGCATGTTTGATGTCTTCTCGAAGTGTCGAACACTCGATCATCAAAATGGCAAATGATCAATTTAATGCAGTAACACATTTGATGCTTTCCTATTTTGTTTTTTATTATCTATACTACCTTATAATACATTTAAGCCTTCTAAAATTAGAAGGCTTAAAATTCAGATTTTTAAACTTACTTTTTATGGAAAGATATATTTGTATTGCTAAATTAATATTACACAAAGTAGCTTTCATCTTGACCAATAATGTAACCACGGACATGGACATGATGATGACCTACTTAATATTACGTATGAATGTAAAGCCCACTTTTAATATTAGCATTGAAACGCTTTGGACATTATGATAGCCTACTTAATATTACACATAGTAGCTTACAAATTCACCAATGTAAAGCCCACTTTTATGGCCCATTCTTCAAACGCCTGGACACTATTTCATATACAAATTAAAAGGCTATAATATAGGGATTTTACATCTACAATCATGCCTTACATATTGCACAATCCTGTCATATGATTAACAAAATTACACTATAAAAAGAAGGCAAGATCATGGTTTAGGTACAATACATATCAAAAGTTCAAATCCAAAACTGGTATAACAATGTCATCAAGCAGTAATCCAAGCAATGATCTATCAAGCCTTTTTTCCTCTTTAACACTTTCTCCACCAGCTAATCTCGAACTTCATCCAATTGCGCCCTCTTCCAGCCCATGCACCTCGCAATCCTCTTCTAGTTCGACTTCAAATAACTCAAGCTCGTGAAGTAACATACCTTTTGACAACATTTAACATCGACATACATTCAATATAACAAAATTACTAATTACTAATGTTTCTTTGTTTTATATTTCGATTGAGAAGAAGCGTAAAGGTTCATAAACTTGATGCCGGAAATGGGACGAAGTCATTACCCTTGATGAGGAAGAAACCCCACCGAGGAATCCTTAACAAGGAGTGTGAAACGCAGGAGAACAAATCGGTTTCGATCTTTGGCAACAAGCGGGTTACTTGTTTTGGGCACGACAACAATGGAGAGGATGCATAAACCTTCCTATCTTTAAATTCTAAGAACATGATGCATTCTTGCATTACTTTGTTTTAGTTTTGTGTTTCAAGCTGTTATGCGCTTTTAAAAGTGATTAATATAACTTGATGGTTTCCTTATAAATTTCATATTTTGCGTATTTGGTATATCGTCATAAGAATTTACGTATTTGGACTATGAAACATACCTATTGAAGCTGAAAATCACGAGACCATACAAGGCTTTTAACAGATGATGATGATGGATCTAATAACTCCAACACCTCAATGTCAGAATCTGAAACCTGTATCAAGACCAACAAAATTATAACAAATTAAAATTTTTGAATGATGCAACTCCACGCAACAATGCAGATGTATATTAGGTACAACAAAGAAGGTACCACGTGGAGATGCATTCATCACAGTACCCTCTCTGTCACATTTAAGGCACCATACAATATTATGCTTGTCATCCCGTAAATGCGATGACAAACTTGCCCACTTGTATCCTCACTTGATTCGAATTCCCATCGAAGTTTCACGAAAATGAGCCAAATAAAGGCGTATGTGAACACAATAAAACTACCTAACAAACTTAAGTTTTGGAACTCAATTCAAACATCGTCTTTTTCTCCACATGGATTGTATAGATTTGAAAGTACAAGGCAACATTATGAAACGACTATAATTTTAGTACGACACTCGGATCATTTTGCTAAATGCTAACTACTACTTTACGAGCACGGTAGAGAAGGTGTAAGTGAACAAAGGATAAAACAACACGGATTATTTTCTTTGCAGAAAGATATGTTCGACATTCTTTTAGGATCGATTGTTTACATCTTATCTTTAAAACAATACGAATGTTTCGATCAGAAAGGCGTTGTGGATGTTCCCACAATAATTTTGTTGCCAGAAGTTGATTAGTAACATATATTGGATATTACTTTCAAGTTTCTATTCTATCTGTCTGAAAAGTGTATTTATTGACATGTCACATGGCATGTAGTTTAACAATAGTGTTTGGCTTAAATTACCCTTCATATGATACTATTGACTAAAAGTGTGTACCAGATGATCCTAAACAATATCTGAAATTGGTTGTTACTGGGCATAGAGCAAAGCCCATTAATCCTTGCAAGAACAAAGCCCATTATATGTGTTATTAATAACAAAATAACTGGATTTTCACTTTATATGTGTTATTAATAACAAAATAATTGGATTTTCAGTTTATATGTGTTATTAATAACAAAATTATTGGATTTTCAGTTAAGATTGTATTTGATTCTTAGAACAAAATCACAGCCCATTATTTCAGCAATTATAATTAATGACATAATTATTAGACTTTCTGTTTTTTTTTAAAGACATGTAAATCACAAATTGAATATTTTTAGCCTTACTTTTATCCATTTACCATTTATATCATGATTTTTTAAATTCTAAAACTGATAAGACAGTATATATATATGACATACTACATGGTACCAGTAATTAAGAAAAAAAAACACACTACACAACAGATGGACTATCAAAATGAAACTATTAGTGATTCTATGATGATTGTTGAAGTTGAGGATCAAATACCTGACCTTGATGTAACCAACCTACTATCATCTTTAACTCTTTCTTCCGCCCCCGAACCTAATCCAGTCATCATTCAAAATATCCCTAAAATTCACCCCGCTGTTGTGGTAAAAAATCTTCTCCAATCTGTGAAAGTACCTAAAACATAAACAATCAAAACAACAAGTCATCTTGCATTGAAATTTAATGGTGTTTATATTTGATTTTGCGAGAATATGACCACTACGGCTATTGAAAGCTTGAAGTTACTCAACGAACCACGCTTGTGGTACAAATGCAAAGCGGTCGCGTGGAGTTTGTTTGGATGGACGAAAAAGAAAACAAACTATGGTTGTTTTTACTCGATAAATTTGTAAGTTAATTTAAGATGTATGTTTATCAAAAAATCTGTATACATGCTTATTAATTTGTTTTGTTAACCTACTACTACTCTATGTAGTTAATCTCGGCGATATATCGCCGATAGATCGTCGAGATCTCGTATCTCGGAGCTAGAAAAAATATCGGATCAAAATATCGGTCCAAAATATCGGATCCGATAATATCGGCGATATTTTCCGATATTTTGACGATATTTTGACTATCGGCGATATTTTCGATATTTTGGCGATATTTTGACTTTTTTTTTAACATCAAGATCTGTACAAAAAAACCCACTGAAAAGAACCCAATTACAAAACCCACTTAGCCCAATTAAAAACCCACTTAAAAACCTAATAATAAAGAATGACACATTCATTCTTTCTGTTATGAGAATCTGAGATCTTCTTTATTCTTCATCTTTAGTCTTCTTATTTTCTTCTTCTTGACTTAATTGTTTCTGCAGATCTCCTAACAGGTAATTGGTTAATTACATATATCTTTTCTTCAATTCTTCTTGACTTAATTTATATGCCTAGTGATTATATAGTGATGAAAACAACTAATTGAACTAACTTATACAGTTATACATTGTCAAATTGATAATACTGATAAAAACACCTACTGATAAAAACCAACTTAAACATGCCTACTGATATGTCAACTTAAACAGCTTCTTACTGAAATTTGAATAGCTAGGTAGCTATTGATATGTTCAAGTATGGAAGGTCTATCTTCGCGTGCTTCCATAAATCCGAATGCTAGTGCTAATACTTCATCGGATGGCCGTACTACTACTAGTATAAAATGTACGAATGGGGATATGGCTTGGGAATGGGGGGTTAGGAAGGATCCCACAAAACCTGGAAATATTTGGTGTACACTTTGTGACAAGAAAATGTCAGGAGGGATCACAAGGTTAAAACAACACCTTACTCATAAAAAAGGAGATGTAACCGGTTGTTCTAAGGTGACAACAGAAATAACAAAGAGGGTTCTTGCATCAATGCATGAAAAGGATAAGGTAACAAAGGAAAAGAGGAGAAATTCAGAAATTCTAAGGTCCGCAAATACAATAGATTTATCAGAAATGGAAGTAAGAAACGAAAGTTCGTAGGTGCTAGTAATGTCCGCGGTCCTCTTGATTCTATCCTTAAGAATGATCATGGAAAAATAAAACAAAGTACATTGGATATAAACAATCCAATAAAAGAAGTTGAAAATGGTTGCATGGAAAAAATTGCGACTTGGGCTTATGCGGTTGGGTTACCTTTCAATGCCGTGCGTGGCGAGAGTTTTCAAGATATGATTTATGCTATTGGAGACTATGGAAGAGGTATGCTGCTCCAAGTTATCATAATCTTCGTGTAACTTTGTTGAAAGATGCTTTAGAAGATACGAAAAAATTTGTAGATTCGTTTAGGCATGAATGGCGTAAATACCGTTGTAGCATTATATACGATTTTTGAATGAGACGGGAAAGGAGGAGTTTGATAAACTTTTAGTCAATTGTCCCTCTTGGCACGGTATTTCTCAAGTCAATTGATGCATCGAACATGTAAAGGATGCCCAATTAATTGTGAGCATGATTAATGAAGTGATTGAAGATGTTGGAGAAGAAAACATAGTGCGGTACTTTTAATTTTAGTTTCTTGAATCTTGATGCTTTAATAACTTTTCTACTTTTAACAATATTGTTTAATTAAATTACTTTTTTATTTCTTATAGTTTATTACGAGATAAGCGGTCAAACTTCAAACTTATGGGATGACTTTTAGAAGAACAACATCCCAAGTTGTTTTGGACACCATGTCGACTGCTGTGTGAACCTTATGATAGGAGATATAGGGAGAAAATACCAAAATAAAGAGTGCTTTGAGTGATGCAAGGGCGATCGTGGTTTACATTTATAACCACGGAAGGATTTTAAATATGATGCGGAGATTGACAAAGAATAAGGAGTTGCAGGTCTTGTGTAACTAGGTTATAACTCGAGTTTATACTCTGAGTGTGCATGAGAATCGACATCATTTGCAAGTGTTATTTGTGTCCGAACAATGGACCAAAAGTGACTTTGCAAAAGCAATAGGAAAGAGAGTCGAGAGAATAGTTGCAAAACAAGAATTTTGGGACAATGTTTATCTAGCTTGTCAAGTACTTGCTCCTTGGTGGATGTGGTTCGGTTGGTTGATCGGAAGAGAAGCCGTGCATGGGTTATATCTATGATGCCATGAGTAGAGCAAAAGAGCAAATAAGCAAAAATCTGAAAGGTGGGCCGAATGAAAGACTAGTCAGTAGAGTTTGGTCTATGATTCAGACAAGGTGGACCGACCAACTCCATCATCCTTTACATGCGGGTATAAAACTTTCTTTTATTAATTATTGATTTGATACAATCTGATCTTTCTATTTGAAACTTTCTGATTAGAAACTTCACACTTTCTGATTAGAAACTTTCTGTTTGAAAGTTTAGTGTTTGAAAGTTTAGTGTTTGAAAGTTTACATTATTATTAATGTGCGTAGGATGTTTCCTTAACCTGCGGTTTTCATAGAAAATTCAAACCTTGATACCAATAATGAGATTCGACAAGTCTTTATGTTGCCATTGACCGTCTTGTTCCCGATCGAGAAGAAAATAATCTTTGTGAGGGAAGAGTTGAATATGTACATTGATTCTAGGGTCAATTTGGGCCGATTCCGCTAAAAGGACTAGAACAAAATTTGCACCATATATATGGTGGCGTTCTTATGGGATCGATACACCTTTGCTCCAAAGATTTGCTATCACGGTCCTTAGTCAAACTTGTAGTGCTTCACCTTGTGAGCATGATTGGAGTGCATTTGACAATTTACACTCGAAGAAAAGGAATCGTCTTTTGCAACAAAAGCTCAATGACCTTGTATTTATCGATACAACACTAGGCTCTGAAGGCGATTCGAGTCTATAAAACCAACAAGTCTTTAGACCCTATCTTGTTGAGAGGCGTAGAGGAAAGCGGCAGTGGGCGATACCAGCGGAGAGTGAGCTTCAAGACTTTGTGGATGGGTGATGGTCTTCTTTGGTCGGATGTGAGAGAAGCGATGGGAGGAAATGAAAACATCGGACCAAGTACAAAAGTAAAAGGGGCGCTATAGAGATAGCGATGATGATATTAGTATTGAAGTGAAGATTTTGGTGTGGTGATGACTTAGAGGCGGTAGAATGCTTTAGAGCGATGTTGATTCGGATCTTGAACACGTGGATTGCAATTAAATTGAGTTTGTTTTCTATTATGTTTTAAGCTTTTAACTTTTATGCTATGTTATGGTGAACCCTTTGATTGCAAATACTATCTAATGACTTTTATGCTATGTTTTTTGTTTAATTTGTTATGATTCTAATATATATATAGTTAATATTCTAGCTAATATAAAAACCGATATCTCACGCGATAACCGATATTTCACATCTCGGTCCTTGAACGATATGTGATTTCCGACCGAGATAACTACATAGCTACTACTTTATATTTTAGAGACAAAAGTTCTTTGCAATTGTCCCCATGATTAATTCCATTTTATGTGGGATGAAACACGGAAGGTCGTGTGTTTTCTTTGAAACACTTCCAAGTAGATTATACCGACCCATACGACTACCCAGATTGGATAACTCTGACTTTGTTCGTAATGATTGGGCAATAATGATAAACAAAAAGCGAGCTTAGGCGGACAACGAGATGGAAGATGGTTGGTTTGCCAACTATCCGTTGGTTGCTTCTATTAGGTGCCTTGTGGAGGAAAGGACAACTCGTCAAATGTTGATTGGTATATCTAAACTACTTGCGAATTTGTTTATCAAATTTACTTTTATGTAATAAATATCAAGTTTTGTACTTCTTAAAATCTATACTTCCTCGCGAGATGTTGTTGGGAAATTGAAGGAAGTATCTTTGAAAACTTACTGCATGTAATTAATGTTGGTGTCGATGTCCTTGTGAAATTATTCTGCGAGGATTGTATGTAAGTGTTTATATGTAGTACTTTTCAAATTCAAAAATATAAAATAATAATAATAAATAAAATATGAATATACTCAACACTAACATTGAATTGAATCATGCGAGGGCGAAATAAAGCGATCTTGCATCACATTAAGGTGCTCTTCCGACAATGATTTCAAAAGCAAGTTTCTGGCGTAAGCATATATGCAACTCGAGTTAGACTAAACTCAGTACACAAACAGTAACAACCAAAGTATGATAAGCGTGTTCAAATCCATATTTAAGTACTAATCTTTTATAAAAAATTCTTCTAAGACTTACCACGAACCTAATGGACCCTAACTCGGTTATAAGCTGAAAGATATTAAGCACGATAAATGATTATCTTGTAGGAATTAGGATATGCTTATAAATAATAATTCAAATTGAAAGGACATTCATTAGAATTTTTGCAAGTAGATTGAGTCATAAAGCAATTGGAAGTTTGTAGAGTACATTTGAAATGCCATCGCCATCCTCGATGGGATGACCATAAGAAGCATCGATAATTACTATCACATATGCAATATATATGAATGACCAACACATAGCACCATATGAAGTACCAATTATGAATCGTTGCTAGTTATCTGTGTTGGTCATTCATACAAAAAAAAATCAAATCATAATTCCTACAAGATAATTTCAAAGATTAACATATGTTTAATATCTTTCGGGTAACATACTCGAATCTCTGAATGTTACAAAGATTGAGTTCAACCCGATTATGCGGAAGCACAAGAAGCGTCTGCGGAATTTATATTGAAAGCTGTGTTTTAATCTTGTCTTTATTTCCTTTTGTTCACAATGGTGAAATAATAAATTGCAATCATCTTGTATTGTCAGCAGTTTGTGTGGCAATTTTGAATGAATGTAACGAGAATGAAGTATTTAGGAGTTTGAATCATTTGCCACTTATTGTTATTTTTCTTTCATACAATATCTTACACATTTTAAAATGAGTAAGTTTCTCAATTTAATCACGTATAAAATAAGATAGTAACCACATATAAAGGACATAAACAAACCTTGAGGTGATCCATCGCTCCCATTGTGGAACATTGATGTGTTTGAAAGAAGCGTGCGTCCTTCGCCGATGTCTCATCTCGATCTTAACTTGATATTCCTATGTTAACCATGCAGCGATATACAAAACATCAAATACAATTGAAAGCAGTTATTATGACATCAAAAACAAAACTAAGATAAAAGCGGTTGCAATATTAGAACTTACCTTGTGATTCACCACAAATTCGAAAACATTTTTCAATAATCCTTGTGATTCACCACACTCCACAAGTTTGAGAGGCTCCCTTCTCGGAAGGTCACAGGTTAGAAGGAGAACAAAGAATCGTCGATAAATAAAATTTTAGAAAAATGATAATTGGGTCACAATAATTCAAGGGTAAAACTTAAAATTTGAAGACCCATAATACCATTACATTTTCTCGCTCCCGTCCCACGACATAACATCTGATAGCCACCAACACATATCAGTAACCAAAATGACTCGACACATAGCAGGTTTAAAGAAAAAGCCAGCATTATTAACCAAGATTCTAAGAAAATTTGGGCTAAAGTTGGATTAAAATTTGGGCTGTCAAATAAACTACAATCTTTATGGCACCATATGATTCTAACACCATAAAAACAAGCATAGAATCAGAAACTGCTTGAGTTGTTTTAATGCTTTTATTGTCAATATATCTTTTTGATACATTTGCTAATTCTATGCCTTAAATTTGGCCTCTCAACTTTACTACTAGATACAAGTGCTACTCTTATATAATATTAGTAAACAAAATACACATATCACCAAACTATATTGACTGTCATCTTCACTGCTTGCGAATCTAACTTGATGCAGTGCGCTCTAACCATTATGCATTCGAAAGCGTAAAGACTACGATAACAACAATAATGCACGAAAGGATAACAAAGTACTTAAGAATACTCTTGGTGATGTCTCTCAGCGGATCTAGACAAGCGAAGGGTATGTTTATTATATATAAAGAATATCATAATGTTGTTAATTGTTAATGCATTTTTCCTTAAATATATTCTTGTAGAGCGTGTAGAAAAGAAAAGAGAATATAATAAACAACACTATGCGCGTCAAAAGGCGAACAGACTTAAACAAATAGCTTACGCGGCGATGGTCAACACATACAACTACTACAAATGTAACTCCACGAGTAACATTTGTAGCGCCGTTAGGAATATTGGAAGACCGAAGAGTAAATTCTTCATCTTCACCAATGAATGACGGTGAAGTAATAGATATGGCGGTGATAGTAACACACTAACTACACGGTGATAGTGTACTAGCAAACAAAGAAAACATACCCCATGCAAAATCCACTTCTTCACGGCTTGAATTCGGAAAACCTCCGGAGACTTCACAAAAATCATGTCGAGATATAAAACTAAGAATAGAAATTATTATCAAGTGAAGGAAGGAAAAGAATGGGAGGCGATGCGCAACTATCAAAGCGGTCAAACATCAATGAGATATGACAAATGGCATTCACCGCCCGTTCATACAAATAGGCGGGAGCTACACATATCCTCGAGGTTGACATTTGAAAGCAACAACGGTAACACAAAACCAAAACCTGGCGTTATTAGTTGTTTTTTACCTTTTACCAAGTTGTTAAATAATAGTTTTCATGAATTAGTTTTGCATTCTTACAACAGCCATTCGAGGTGAGCCTCGTAGACTACTGCCTTCATTTGATGCTGTCATGACTCAAGAATCACCTATAACAGGTTGGTATTTAATTTATTTGCGCGTCGACACTTATCCATTACAACGTATTCTTACATTTAAATGGCTTACATGCAGAAGGTGGTATTGGTGGCAATGTCAATCCATCGATCATAGGTGACAACCAAGACGTAGATCCATACGATTTCATTTATGATGGTGTCCCTAAACAGCACCGTGTTTTAAAGGAACAACCACCATGTGCGGTGTGTGGAGCAAAACGGATAAAGTTTGAATTCCCAACTTTTTGTTGTATGAAAGGAAAGACAAAATTGGTATCCTCAAATATCCCAGATGAACTATTTAATCTCTATACTTCACAATGTGAAGTGGGTAAAGTTTTCAGGCATAACATACATGCATACAACACAAATTTCTCATTCACATCGATGGGTGTAAATTTGGATACTTCCATGACCAATATGACATCTGGAGTGTATACTTTTCGTGCGCACGGAGGTATGTACCATAGAATTGATCAGTTGGTTCCTAGGGATGGACAACCTAGGTACTTACAGTTGTATTTTTATGATCCTGAAACCGAGTTGTCGCATAGACTTGTATGGACAAATCTTGATAGACAAATTGTTGAAATTTTGACACGTGTTCTTGCAACAAACCCATACGTGACAACATTTGAAGCCTTGTCGACTTAGGACCGCTCGGCGACTACTGGTGACATTAAATGCATCTGTGGAACTCGACCAAAGGAATTACAACCTTCCAACCACATCGAGGTTTGAATAAATTTGTTTAACTTGTGCAAATTTTTAAATATAATCGGTGTTATTTTATAATAAAACATGTTAGTTTTGTAACGTTATGCGAGTTCTTGGCATTTGGGTTGAAGGTAACAACAACATTCGCATATAAGAGAAGCATTGTTGTGTATGGGAGGTGCGATTACTGACCCAGTTCAACCTCACTTTGCTTCTTACGATCCGTTGTCCTATGTTTTGTTCTTTCCCAATGGAGAGCACGGATGGCATTCAAAATACCAAGGGATGGCGAATCCAACGGCGAAATCATTGGGGATGAAGAAAATATCGAGGAAGATTACGAAGGTATGAGCAATATCACTCGAATTTTTTCCACATAAATATAATTATAATTAATAAATATTCGAGTTTATAAATATCTTATTTAGTATTATAAATCACCTCATTCTTTGTAGAGCCTAATGAATCCGGGGTAGGAAGACCGTAACCATGCGGGAGTACTCTTGTTACAAGTTCGAGATCCGGTCTACTCCAAGCGTGCTTTTATTAGGTGGCGATTGTTACAACAGTTTGTCGTTGACACCTACATAAAGATCGAGACTTCACGTTTGCTATTTTGTGAGTGAAACCAAGCGAAGATTAGAAGCGATTTGTACCAAGGTATTGTGGATTGTGTCAATGCGGTGAAGTTCAACCAAATAGACTCGAGCAGCGAGTTGTGTTACTGCGTCGTTCATTGGAGGACCCGTGACATCCGTCGGTTTTGGATGCCATGACCTTAGTTCAAGATGACGGGAAGCTGATATATTCCTTACTATGACATGCAATCCAAATTGGCGAAATTGGTGAGCTATTGCACAGGTCGGTGCACGGATAGACCGGACCTTGTTTCAAGAGTGTTCGGGCCAAATTAGAGGATCTAAAGGAGCAACTCTTCAAAGGGATGTACTCGGTATTGTCGGTTCATATGTTTACGTCATTGAGTTTCAAAAGCGTGGCCTACCTCATGCTCATTTCCTCCCGATTATGAGAGCGGATCACAAAATGTTGAATCGGATCGGTATGATAAAATCGTGTGTAGTGAAATTCCAGACCCGACAAGGCATCCGGTAATGCACGAGCTAGTCAAAAACACATGATGCACGGTCCATGCGGGCTTCTGAACCAACGACCCTTGTATGCAGGGTGAGCCGAAACAATGTCGTTTCAAATACCCGGGCAATTCAACGAGCAAACAACACAAGGAAAGGACTCGTATCCGTTATATCGAAGGAGAAAATGGGATGGAAGTGGGCGTGCGTGGAAATACCCTAGACAACGAGATGGGTGGTTCCTTACAACCCAAAGTTGCTAATGATGTTCAAGCTGTCACATAAGCGTCGAGGTATGTTCGAGTATTGTTTGATGAAATGCGTGTTTAAGTATGTCTACAAGGGTCACGATAAGCAGGTTGTCCATGTCGATCCGGATAGTGAAAATCTGATTATTAACGAGATAAAGATATTTCAAGATGCGGGTTATGTGTCTCCCCGAGGCAATTTGGAGGATTTTAGCTTCTCTCTCACAGATCCAACCATATGTGATGGCATTGCAAATTCATCTCCCAAATAAACAAATGGTCGGGGTTCGAGAAGATGATATATTGACCGACATTGTTGATAGGAGAGAGACAAGAGATCAATCTTGTTGCTTTTTTGAGACGAATAAATTCAATGTTGGTGCGAGACAATACTTGTACAAGGACTTTCCCAAGCACTTCACATGGAATAAGCCAACGCGACGTTGGAATCCTCGAAAAAAAGGATCAATGAGGGGAAGAATGGTTTCTGCTAATCCCGCTGAAGGATAACGATTCTACCTACGCTTACTCCTGTCACATGTTTGCGGGCCTACGGACTAGAAAGATTTGTACAGAGTCAACCACGTGTTGTACCAGACTTTTCGAAGAGCTGCTCTCGAGAGAGGATTAATTGAGAATGATGATGCTTTATCGACATGTCTTGGCGAGGGTTCTCTTTTTCAGTTTCCACCCGCTCTTAGGAGGTTATTTGCAACTATTTTGATCTTTTGTGAACCGGGAGATGTTCGGAAGTTATGGGATGACCACTACGAATCCTTTTCGGAAGATTACAGACGACTATATGAAAATGTGGAGGTCGCCCAAAATATGGTCCTAAAAGACATCAAAGTTTTTCTGCAGTCTATGGGTAAAGATCTTGATGATTTTGATCTTCCTAAACTAAACATCAATGTCAGTTTAGAATCTGGGGTTGTTCGGGAATTACAAGAGTACTCCATAGTTGTAGAAGAGGAACACTTGTTTGCTTCTGACTCTCTTAATTCGACCGAGATCGCGTATGATGAGATCTTGAGGCATGTGGATAACCAAATCCCGGGCGTGTTCTTTATAGATGGCCCGGGAGGAACGGGAAAAACGTTTTTGTATAAAGCTTTGCTTGCAAAGGTCCGGTCTCGTGGTCTCATTGCACTAGCAACCGCTTCATCGGTCTTTGCGACCAATTTATGGCGGGTGGTAGAACAAGACACTCCGATTCAAGATTCCAATTAACCTTGAAAATAACTCACTCTGTAACATTAAAAAACAAAGTGGGACTGCAAAACTGCTTAGAGCTGCCACACTAATCATATGGGACGAGGCTTCGATGGCTAAGAGGCAAGCTGTGGAGCCTTTGGATCGATCAATGCAAGACATCATCGGCGAGACTCCTTTTGGTGGAAAAATAATGGTCTTAGGAGGTGATTTTAGACAAGTTTTGCGGTTGTGAGGCGTGGACGCGAGCACAAATCGTGAACTCCGACCTACGAATGTCACCGCTATGGTGCGTGATTAAAAAATTAGGTTGACTTTGAATATGAGGCGCGAGCGGATCCATGGTTTTCGATTTTCTTTACAGTCGGCAATGGAGATGAAGATGTGATTGGCGAAAATTACATTCGCATCCACGATGACATGACCATTCCATACAATGATATGGCCCGATCTAAGGAAGAGTTGATCAATGCAATCTTTCCTTCTTTGCGTCAGCGAAATTCATCAGTTATATCATTTCTAGGCGATTTTATCAACCAAAAATGAGCATGTGGACGAGCTTAACGAGAAGTTGATCGATAGATTTTGTGGAGACGAGAAAATCTATTACGGTTCGATGAAGCACAAGGCAGCGAAACAACTTATATCCTATGGATTTTTAAACTCGCTTAATGTTAGTGGTTTGCCCCTCATGTTCTCCGTCTCAAAATTGGGTGCCCAATAATACTTTTACGGAACCTCGATCCCTATGATGGATTATGTAATGGCACAAGACTTATATCGAAAGTTTGAGCCAAACCTAATTGATGCGGAAATAGTTGTTGGACAACATCTTTGCAAACGGTATTCTTGCCAAGAATCCTCTATCTCCATCGAAGCCGACATGTTTCCTTTCAAGTTGAAAAGAAAGCAGTTTCGGTTTGGCTAAGCTTTGCTATGACAATCAACAAAGCTCAAGGACAGACTATTCGAACGTTGGCGTTTATCTTAGGAACCGGTTTTTCACATGGCCAACTTCGTTGCCCTTTCAAGAGGAATTTCACGTCACACGACAAAAGTATTAGTAAATCCTACTAAGAAGTTTAATGTAGACGGAGTTTACACATCAAACGTGGTGTATCGAGAGGTTTTACATGATGACTAACACACGTTAACAGTCTATTTTGTTTAAGAGTACTTTTATAATAAAGATCAAAACACCATCTACAGTTGGCTTTCAAGTGATAGTTAACGATTTAATAATATTTGACCCAATGTTAGTAAAGATAAAGATTGTGATAACGTGGTTCAAACATTCAACTAATCATAGCAGCCACATAGCTAATTCAAAAGCGATAAAATAATTTGTTCATACTTCTAATTGACCAATAAGCACTCAATTATTACTATATGTATATCAGAGACATAAGCCCTACCAAATTGAAAACTTAATTAAAACTAAAGACAAGCCCTAACAAGTTGAAAACTTAAATTAAAGAACAACTAAGATATTTTACCTCATCATATCGGAAATAACACTCGAATCAAGAAGAATCGAAAAGCAATAATTTATGTGTGTTGACTTTGTTGTTCTTCAATCCTCTTGCAAGGTACCTTCGGCAATACCATCGTTCCATTCTTGAGGACTTGAGAAAAGGATTTATGTTTATTTTCAATCTTTATCGAACAACAATTATGTTTATCAATCCTTTTATGTTTATTTGCAAGGATTTATGTGTGTTGGCGCTTTTCAATGTTTATCGGATCTTAGGACTTTAGAAAAGGCGTTTGGATAAGGTTATGATATGTTAAGGTTTTGCTAATATTAATGTTTATAAGTGGTCTTAATGTTTTAAATGTTTTAAAAATAGGTTTTAATTGACCCGATCGAGTTATCGGTTTAACTTCCGGTCAACCTAATTTTTCATTTATTATTATTTATTTTTTCCGACCGAGTCAACCTGGTTTAACCTGGTTTTTATAAAAAAAAACATTGGAAAAACCTAAACCTGACCGGGTTTCAAGACCCGGGTTGACCCGGGTCACTCAAAACCCGGCGGGTCTAACTGATTAACCCGTTTTAGAAACCCGGGTTTTTTAACCCGTTTTTGTGGCTGGGCACCGGTCCGACCGGTTGAACCGGTCGGGTCGACCAGAATTTGAAAACATTGGTTTTGACTATTACAGAGTAATAAATACAAATATTCAAAATGTTAACGTCTTATCTTATGTTTTTATTACAGATTCAAAAAGTTTATCAATTTAAAAGGATTCTCGACAGCCTCAACGATGATGCTATGATAGCCAATGATGCATATTAATAGTTGGCACTTTTTGTGTTTATGTCAATAAAATTTCATTTTATAGTGACGTCTATCTTTAATTTGAACCTTATGTTTATTTGGATATGAAATTGGTTTATAGTTTTTTATTAATAAATTTCATTAGCTCGTAAAGTTAGTTTTAGAAAAAAACGTATAAATGAATGTCATTTGCTCGCCATAAAATTTAGTCGCAGGAGTACATGGCCATCACGTTCTTGCGGACCGCTAGCTTATAAAATGATAGATCCATATTTGAATAAAATATGAGATTTGAATCATATCTTTAATTGGAAGATTTTTGCTAATTATCAAATTTAGTTTATAAATCATTATGATTTAAATAAAGAATTTATAAAAGAGTGATGCAAGTGTCTAATATATATTTTATAAGTGAATACAAGTGTAAATACAAGTGTTAAGATGTATTAGATGAAAACGATGCTAGTTTTTTTATAAGAGATAAGAACATATTTGACCATTAAGCTATTTTACAAAATCATATCATATCTTGGGTGATTTAAATGATAACTATTGTTTAAAACATGTTTAATTAAACTTTTACGTAATGCTCTTTTATATTTACTATCATCAAAACGTAAAGAAATCGTTAGCTTGAAATGAAGTTTTTATGTAATTATATGTATTAACTTATCCCACAGGTATATAAATGGGAAAGTATATACTCCTTACGTCATTAATTACTAGCAGGGTATCCGCGCGATGCGGTGACGGGTACTCTGTGACTAAAATTTTCAGCGAACAAATGTTATTTTATTTTGAGTTGCTTGATTTCATATTTATGTTTTGAAAACTTAATTAGATTGTACATTGTGGTTAAAGAGTTGTATATTTTAGTGAATGGTTGAATTAAATTGTGTATTAATTGCATGTATTGAATAGTGTGTTTTTAATTTTATTTGTATTTGTACATTGTGCTTAGATAATTGTATATATTTGTGATGTGGTGTATTAATTGTATGTATATAAGAAATAGTATTTGCTTAAAATCAATTGTGCTTTACATAGTTGTACATTATGTTTTATAAGTAGTATTTGCTTAAATTTTAATTTAGGAAATCTTAAGCTCATAAATAGGAGAGAAGGTTATCCCTCCATTATAAGTAGTATAGATAACATCAGTTTATATATTTTGTTTATTGTGCACAGTTCAAAATAAGTCGAAATCATTACACAATACATCAATTATATATCGTGTTGATTTTTAAAAAGCATTTTAAATGGTCGAAATATAAAAGTAAACATTTATTTTGACTTTTGAGACACATTAAAATCGAAAAGATGAACTTATAATTAGGACGGATTAAGCAATTTTTTTTATCTGCGCAAGACCATTTATGTAGCTTATTAAACATTTGACGTTTGGTTTAAAGGTTTGGGTATGAATGAATGACATTCAAACTATTGTAGTTGTTTGGTTTAAGGATTTGGTATTCAAAATAAAATCAAACCTTCAAATAGGATTATCAAAACCCACTAAAAGTAGTGGGTTTGCAAACCTATTCTCGTTCCAATACATATAGTTATTCCTTAAAGAAACCAAACGCCCTGGTAAATTCGCATTTTAGTCGCTGCAGTTGCATTGGTCGGTTTTAGCAATAGTCTTGAGTTTGTCTTTGAATACTTTATTGGTTTTTCTTTGACTCCAGTTTTGTAACTTTGGTAGAGGTTTCGTCATGATTTCGATTGCATGACTTAACTAAAGTTTATTTTAACTGTTATGCATCGCAATAAATTAATTGTTTCACATTTTTCAAATATAAACACTTTTGAACGAGGGCCTCTTTCAGGTATGCGAATAAACTAATGCACGGGATTTTAAAATTATTGAGAACTCACATTTTAAAATGGAGGTGGTTTTCACGTTTTTATCTTGAATTAGGTAGTTTTGTTTTTAAAAGAAGCTTCTTTAACTGAATCATCGAGCGAATTCGAGACGCGGTCAAATAATTTGACCGTTCGGACCGTTTTTTTTTTTTTTTTTTTTTTTTTAGGCGAAGTCGTATGCGATAAGATCTTAATGGTGCAAACTTGAGAGGAGTGTCTTGTCTTGTTATTTCTCTTTGACACAAAAATAACCAAAATAAAATTTTATGCGAGCAAAAGAAATGCGGTTCAAACATGAGTTTTTTCCGTTCGGATCTTGGTCGTGTTGAACATTTACGCCCAGATTCATATTCAAATGTGCGGTTCAAATTGGTCTCTTAAAAAGCAAACACCACCTTAGACACTTAATTGTACAAGCAAATAGAGTGTTGTATAACTATGTAATGCATGAATAAGTGTCGTTCAAAACATATATGCAAATCAATTCCTTAAAAAAAAAAAAAAAAAAAAAAAAAAAAGTTATTTGTACCCTCTAAATGGATTTTGGCACCTCTTTATCTTCTTCTTTTTTTTTATTACAAAACCACATAACTGAAAATACGAAACATAAAATATGAAATTTGATAAGTCAAAAGTATTAAAGGAGGGTGGTTTGACACGATCCAATAGGGGTGCCAATAATACCACCATCAAAAAAAGAGACCTATAGATGATGTTTTTGTTGGGTTTCGAAGTCCACCTAGTCTTGTCACTGAATTATGTTGCAAATTCTTTTGTGACACATTTTTGTTTTTGCTAAATTGTTGATAATCTGTAATATTGACCCGAGTAACAAGCTTTGTCACTGACTTAACTTGATAAATGTCCATTTATATGAGAGAACATGAAATTTTTTTTGAAAAGGTTTTTAGAGAATCCACCGAGCTATGCACCTAAAATTAGCCCAAAGTTTTTGCTTGAGGTTTGAATCTGAGTCTCAACTATTTCAGACACCCACCATTAGGCTAAGTATGTGACCAAATATCAATAAAAGGTGACATATACAATTTGTAAAAAAATAAAATAAATAAATAAAATAAAATTTTGAAGTAAAAATGGTGCAAAACAGTCCTGCAGAGGATTAAAAATTATATAAGATTTGGCTAAATTAATGAAATGCATATAATATATAGACTAAAATACACCGTTGGTCCCTAAACTTGGCGGTGCGTCGCGATGGGAGAAAGCTCGGCACTTTTCATCGCCATGGGTCCAAAACATGGCCATTAAATGCAGGATTAGTCGCTTTGTGAATCAAAGTCGATTTTGTTTTTCTAGTTGAGGGTATTTTAGTCCATACACATTTATCTTTTATAACACATTTACGTTTCTGCTTCATCTTTATATCTTTTTATCGACTTTAGATTTACGCTTCAAAGATTAGATTATTTGGCCACATCAAGCACTAGCGATAATCTAATCTTTACTGCTAGTGGTGTGATTAGATTATTTATCCACCACTTTGAATCAATCCCATATTTCCTTAATTCAATTAAATCCAACATGTTTTTAAACTATTTCCAAATCAGTATCATAATCAACAAAGCAATCACGTCTCAAATTACACAATCGAATAATATTTTAATTGACTTTATTGGCGTTAGGATTTTAGCATTATTTGAAGTTTGGTTAAGATCAGTTACATGATGAAGATCGAGGATCTAGATTTAGATGATAATTCTAATATTGATCGGCGGTTGAAAATAATGATTATGGAAAGCGAGATGATCGTGGCGTTGAGGCTAAGAAGGTCTTGGTTGGTCTTGGAGCTAGGATATTGTTTTATCCCTCTTTTATATAATGTTTGCGGGAATAAGATTGAGTCCGAGTTTCGTTGGTGGGACCAAGTCGATCGGGTCTAACATCATTTCTATATGTTTTTTGAAGTTATTGTTGTTATTTGATGTTTTTAAGGAGTTTAGGGTTGATTATTAATGATCCGGTAGTTTTTTTTTTGCGAAATAAGGAGTGTTTGTTTGTTTGTGACCTTTCGTATTTTCGGTCATATTTCAAAACATTATTCATGCTTCATCATTTATCGTTTATCGTAAACTAGGTTTCTGAGTATCAAATTCACGTGTAGTAATGGTTTATTGTGAATTCATGATCATATCATCGAGGGACATTTCATATAGACTAAGTTTAGTACATTTCATTAACATCATTGTCATCATATTAATTCATGCATGGTTTTGCATTTTCATTAAGCGTATAATTCTCATATTAAATAAGCGTTATCGCGTAAGTAATTATTTTGAACAATTGATCCGTTACTTCCAAAACTATCCCGATATATTTTATACTCATATTAAGTTATAAAATAATATTATGAGTTTACCAGTGTTTTAAATTTATTTTGTATATAAATTGTAAAATTTATATAATTCTGACGCTTTTCTTAAATTCCACACGATTATTATTATTTCACTCAAATTTTGCAAGAAATGTATTTTATAATTTTATGACCTAAATATATTTTATCTTGACCGTGAAAATTTACTTTTAGCTAACACTACCCTAAATTGCTTGTTTATGTATACAATTTACCAATTATCCTTAAACAAATATACATTACACTACATATACATACTTTAAAAAAAATATGCACTAGCTCTAAATACTCCCTTGTCGACAAGGGAGGTGACTCACACAAAACTCTACTAAATATCTTTCATTGTATATTGTAATATACTTGTAAACATAACACATACACATTTCAAAGTGAAAAACAAAAACTCTCTTTCTCTTCTCTTGCTCAAGAAGAACTGGCCATCCAAGAGATCCAAGAAGGAGCTCTTCAAAAATTTTCAAAACAAGATTATTACACTCTAGTTACACTCTTTGTATAGGCTTTGAAATAAAAACCTAGGGTGATTAGGGAAAATCCATTGTTCTCATAAACCTCATCAATCACTAGTAAGCATTCATTATCATCATAATATTTCATATTCATTGTTATGGTCATTTCATTTTTATTTGAGAAAACATGCAAGTTATGTGATGTTTATACCACTTTTTAAGGTTTTTAAGTGTTAAATATATATAATCCATCCTATAATTACTCCTTGCTATATATTAGTTTTGGTGATGTCTAGAAAACCATTACACCCTAAGAAGGTGTATGGTAGGATTAGAATAGCTTTGGAGTTGTTTTGAATGGGTTAGAATAGGTTTGGCGAGAAAAACTCATTTCGACAAGTTTGCAAAAGGGTCATCCTTATTTTCAAAATCGGAAAATCCGACGGTAGGTAAAAATTTTGGCCTAGATATTTAGAAAATATACTTTAAAAGCGAAACCGTGGCGCTTGAGCGGATTAAAGCAGACTATAACGAAGAAGTTATGAATTTTTCAAGTTGGCGGCGAAAACTATAAATTTTCTAGAATTTCAGCAAGTATTGTTTAATTTATACGAGTCAAAAATGAAGCTTGGGCGTTGTAAATTATGTCGACTTGTCAAAAAATGTTAGTATACTTTGATACAAAGCTAAGGACCTTTAAAAGCGTGAAAGCAGTTTATAACGATTAAATTATACGTTTACAAAGTTGCAGTAACTTTATTATATAAGAAAAACTAAATATTATTTCTAATAGGCAAGTTTTACGGCAAAACTAGAGACCAAGTTGAAGGTTGTTTTTAACATTGATTTAGAACTTTTTATAAAGTGACGTCTTCTAGTAAAAGCGAGATCGCCAAATATATTTATCAAAATGTCCGACCGTTTGTTTAGCGGAGTTGTAATGAATTAATTACGGTCGCTTAAACTTTGCCGAAAAACCATCCTTAAACTATATTTTGGGACATAAGTATCATACATAACCTCTATTTTTCTTTATGTTCGAGACCTCTAGGATAGAAACTCATGTACTAAAACTTTGAGATAATGATACAAGCTTCCCAAAACCGTTGAGTTTGTTTCCTAACGCTCGGCGTGCACCATTTCGACTAGCTTTTAGAGGCCGTTTACTCACTTTCATGGAAATTTCAACGACATTATTTTCTGACGAAAAGTTATAATTTCACAATAAATCACTAAGCGACTATCGTGAGGAGGTTGTTTCAACGTAAATACTTGTAAGGTATTTTATAAAATGACGATATGTTGTAAACATATATTTCGACGATAAACATTATCTTCAAAAATTCACAAGTGGTATAAATATCATCCGAATTGCATGCATAACATTACATCATGACTTATTACATATCATATCATTCATAATAGGTCAGTTTCGAGATTCACGCTACATTTCGGTGTATTCACTTTTGTCATCGCAACAATTCATCAAGTGAGTTCATATCCCCACTTTCTATTTCTTAATTGTTTTACAAACTTTTGGGGGAGATACATGCTATATTTTTAATCGAACACAAATGCTTTGAGCGTATGCTATATCAAATTTTTAGTGTCACTAAGTAATCAATTGCCATGTTTGAAGTCCTACATCATGCACCATTAGTCACTTGCGGTGGGCGAATATTGTGAATAGGCTATTGGAATTAACACTCCCGTTCTTATTGACCCGTTAGGGAAAATCGAGCGCACTATATTGGATCATTAAGGTAAATTGGCAAGTTTACCATATTAGAATTGCGATGAAACGATTTTACCAATTTCTATTGAGTGCGAGGTTTACGCTTTGGTTGTCATGAACTTAGTGAAATAAATCTTTGTTTTGTTTTCAGCGATGAGTGTGAAACAACGTAACTCACCTTCTGAATATTGTGTTCAAAGCGAATTAATTAAACCTATGGATTTCACTCAACCTTTGTGTTGTTGTTTTAAGCATGTTTTATCTCGGTATCTAAGGCTTTCACTTCATGGCATGCATGTGGACTTATCATAGAGTCGCGATGACGACGCGTTTCACTGGGTTTTATATACTTTAAAACATCGTTTGAATTGTACAAATTTATTTCCGCACAAGTTGATTTTCATTTGGGACCTATACTTTGTTAACTCGATTATTTTATTAAATCAAGCGATGTGTTTTCCAAGCGACACTTTAGGTCGTTCAATATAACTATGATTGTGATGCTATGACGATCAACCCCGAGAATTCCATTCATTGCAAAGCAGTAATTTGGGGTGTGACATCGGCTTATCGGCTTTGGGCTTATGTTTAATAAGCTCGCTTTGTGGCTTATTTTGAAACTTTTCGCTTATTACGACCTAATAAAATTAACCTTGAGTAAGGTTTTGGTGAATAGAAAGAGTGTTTGACTATCTAATATAAGTAACATGTTTCTAGTGATTAAGTAAAATTTTATAGATTGTTTATTGGATTAGTTTTGTTGATAATGAGTAATATATACTATTAAAATCTGACTGGTTTTGAAGTAATTGATACTTGAATAGTTGGAGTAGTTGATAATTGATACTTGAAAATGTGTTGATGGTGGTAGTATAGTTTTATGGTATGTCTCAATGTTGATAATTCATGGTAGTATATACATGCCTAACAATAATACTCTAAACCCACGCGACCTCACTAGGATAATTGATATGTGATAATTCATCATTTTCAAAAATGGCGTGTGCTCGAGCTTTGTTAATGGTTGTCTTAGTGTTCGTAATAGCATCGAATTCATTATTGGTTAATGCAAACTTCCCGAAAAGTATGTATTTCAATTGGGGTGCTCATCATTCTTCGATTCCTGGCTATGGTGAGAACATCTAGCTTGTTTTAGACCAAACTTCAGGTATACAGAATTTAACTTTATCTCTCTTTGTTACGAGGTATAAATCACATTTCTAGATTATAAATGGTCTATACTTTTACTAACGTGAACTTGCATACAATCAAAGAAGGAGTTCTTATATGGAAGTATTGAGATGCAAATCAAGTTGGTTCAGGGAATTCTCTTTGGGCTGTAGCATCGTTTATGTAAGCACGAGAATAACTCATAAGATGCTTCATAAGAATATAATGACTACATACTACGTAAAATAACAATGAAGACTAATTTCTTATGTTAGGTGGTATTGATTGTGATTGTTGTCTTATGGGTGGCAAACATAATGAGCTTGATTTTGAGTTTTGGGGAACTTGACGGAAGGCCTTACACGGTGCACTCAAATTTCTTCCTTGAGGTAAAGCGAGAAAGAAGCGGGAGTTTCATTTATGGTTTGACCCAATGCCGATTATCACAACTACACCATTCACGGAATCCTCTTGAAGTTGTGTAAGTAAACCACTCAAAAGTCTCATTAGTCTTCATACTAAAAGGTCATTATATACATGTTTTAGTTAGATAGTGGTTAGACAAACACATTAAACCATAACCATGTGGGCAGTAGGTTAACAATGTTTAGAGAGAAAGTTCTAGTGAGATAAAGGAAGAGAGTTGGGAACTATGTGAAACAAAGAAAAATAGTATTGAGCTACATGTTGTACAACCTCTACCTTGGGAGAATGTCCAAACCAGGGTATTTATAGTTTCAAGATCAAATTCAAACTTGTCGCCACCTATGATTAGTTATTGGATCGGGCATCGGTGGGTATTTCAAGATTCCCGTCCAGTCCTCCACGGTGTTACATAACTAAATACTACTTAACATAAAATATGTGGGCGTTAACTACGACTACGAGCTTTCAAGCGATTACATATACTTGAGGTGACCGACTCTTTAATACATAAAATAACTTCGGAATTTCTAATTCGGAATTTCTAATTCCTGATAGTCTCCCAAGGAGGTCACCTCAAACACACATTAAAATTACATTGAATACAAGCAGATATAACATTGAGATTGTTCTTGGATTCTTGTCCATGTTCTTTGTTACGTAGCTCGTAGTCTTTGATTCTTCATTATTGCATGTTTGGATAATCGGTGGAGGTCTTTAAGCGATCCACGTGATCTTGAGTTTTGAGCCGACTTTGAGATCATCGGCCACATTTAAATCTCGACTCAACCTTTGTGGTGTTGGTAATTAATGATGTTGTGACTTTTGGACCGACATGCTCACATTACGGATCATGATTTATTCTTATCGAGTAGCGGAAGCTTTCGTTGATTCATGATATTGGCGGCGTAGCGAAGCATGGGTGAAAATATCGAGACATTGATGCACCAATCATGATTTCTTTAGATATGAATGTGTTGTGTGAGCATGCGGCTATGGATTGACCGCTCCATTACGATCGGTGCAAGCGTCGGGGTGTACACGCATAAGGCGATTAGCAATAAAGCGCGCGAAAGTGTCTTTGATCACTTCGATGAATTGAGTACATGGCCCACGGTTCCCGTTGATCGGTACAAATCTTGCTGTGATCGGTATAATTCGAAGAATTTCCTTGACGGGGTTTCGCATTTGCTCTAGCCGTTCTCAAACCGGGCGTCTCAAAGAAGACAACACGGGTGAGTGAACCGTGAATAGAGATTCAGCGATTGATGAAAAAGATTTGAAAAACAATCGTGTATAGCTCAATAGAAATTGTTTTGCAATACAACGAAGTTTTAGTGAAAATCATTTATCAATCATAAACACCTTTTGATTTGAAATAATTGTACACGATCGATGTGCTTAGAGAAAGAGTTTTAAGCACAACAACCGGTTTTCAAAGGCATCCGTCAATCCATTTTCTTGGACTGGATTGATTCAATTTTGAATCGCTCCAGCGATGAGGTCCATATGACACAATCAAGTCTTGGCAATACCACAAGGATAGTCGTGGGACTCATAAGATATAATCTCACATTCCACATTGTGTGAAATAGTGAGTCTTCAAGAAATAAGTGTCCTAAAGAGATTAATTGATGATCTCGTGGCTCTAGACTCAATTAGTGCTCTTTTGGTTTCTGTGTGGGAGACTAGGGAGAGGTCTCCTTCTTCAATATCAACAATCTCTAAGAGAGTCGATAGATTATGTAGGTTCCCGTGAGAATGAAACAAGCCCTTTTAAGAGGAACTTGAGTAGCTTGGGAAGTTAGTGCGATGCGTCCTTTGGGTCCATGACGTCTTGTCTTCAATACCGGTGTTACCTTAGTAACCACGGTAGCATATGAATTGAACCGGTTTACGCCTAAGGTTGAATTATTGGAGGCTATTTCTTTTCACCCTTTTCTCATTCAATTCTTTTTCATTCTTCAACCCCTTGATGCTTATCGAGACTTCATAACTAGAACCTTGTTGGGTTTGTTCGATTACTAGCTCAATCTCGATCCGCACTCTTCCCATATCTCACTTTTCTCCTTTTTTCATCATACCTAAGGACTTCTACACTATCTAGTGGATTGTCCTGGGTAGATCCCTCGATTACAGCGGATCATGGGACCTCAACCTAACCTTATCAACCTTATATCACCATACATAAAGTAAAGTTGGTGGGTCTTTTGGTATCGTTCATACGCCATTGGAACCAATTGAAAACCATTTGAAAATCAATCAAGATACTTGTGATATAGAATCAAAGCATTTTGTATCTTAATTGTTTTGATATTTTAGAAATGCTCCCCTCAACATATGCATAAAATTTAGAATTTGTTTAGCACATGGAGGCAAGAGATCTTTGAAATCGTTAGATTGAGAATGAAAGGTCCAATCTTTTGATTAACATTTTCTAAAATGATCATCATCACTTCTAATCAATTTGAGTAGATAAAACATTTTAAGGAAGGATGAGGTTTTCACAACTTTGCTCCCCCTCAATATGTGCATAGATGTTTGAGAATATTTTGCACATATTAGGAAAAAGCGCACATTGAGATAAATTGATCACGTTTCAAATATTTGTGGTTTAAGATAGATGCTCCCCTCAGCGTGTGCATGGAAAATTTGAAATCGTTTGTCACTTGCGGGGAGGCAAACATACTAATCACTTATGAAACCATCTATCAATTATCGGTTTAAATCAATTTAAATCACAAATTCTCCCCGATCACAATTATCAAATCATTTGAGAATCGTGATCTCGATGAATTAAATTGTTTTGAAAGCTTTTAAGGAGAATTGTGACTTGATTTTGAAAACGTTTTAAGCGATAAGGATCGAATTTTGAGACTTTAGACTCAAAGATTTAAACATGCTTGAATATCTTTTGAAAACAAACCATTGTTTGAAAAAATACACTTTTAATTAAAATCATTCTCCCCCTCAATCAATGACATAAGTTGGTGATTGAGAGATAGATAGTTTTAACAACCGTTTAGTACAAATGATTTTCCAAAATTGAGCCCGAGTAATTTTTCAAAGCAATTCGTTTTCATTGGAAAGTGATTTTTTTTTTATTTTTTTTTTTAGACTCAGAGCATGAGATTTGAAAAACAAGATAAAGTATGGCTCTGTTCTTTCTTTTTAACACGGGTTACTGCCTGAAATGACAATAAACCATTGTTTTCTTCGCCTCATTTTTTTTTTTTTTTTTTTTTTTTTTTTTTATGAAAACTATGTACATTCGATGAACATCTAAAGACCCGTGACATTCTTTGAATATCAACACAAAGTCCGTAGATGATATCGAATCGAGAAAAACATGACAAAAGGACAATATTTTTGAGGATTTTGAATTTTCACATTTTATGGATTTTGAAAGTTTTATAATTTTCTATTTGATTTTTGAAGGTTTTGTAATTTTGTATTTTTTTTTTTGGAAAAAATATATACAAAGAGATAGATGAAGAAAGACCTTTACTCCTCGTCTTCCTCTTGAAGGCGTTTGAGTGTTCGGTTGAAGGCTTTTCAAGCCAAGTCGTGGAAGAATAAACTCAAGCGTTCTCTTGGAAGAGCTTTGGTGAAGATGTACGCTAGCGGTATTCGGTCCTCACAAAATAGAGTTCCACCACACCTTTTCCACTTGTTCCACGATGAAATGATGTCGAATGTCGATATGCTTTGCTCTTGAGTGTTGAGCGTTGTTGCATGAGAGAGCAATAGCACTTTATTATCACGGTCTGAGAGGATTTTGTTGAATACAAAGCCATAGTCGGTTAATTGAGATCTCATCCATAGGATTTGAGCACAACAAGATGACATGGCTATGTATTCGACCTCTGTAGAGAAATAGAAGTACTCATTTGCTTCTTTGAAGACCGACTCACAAGCTTATCACCCAAAAGCGAGCACCTCGGGCGTGCCGACGAGTATCTTGACACCTGCATGATGCGCATACGCATATCTTTGTTAGTGACATACCGGTGTCCTTGGTGCAAAGTCCCATGTTGATGGTTCCTTGGAGGTACCGAAGACCCGTTTAACCGCTTCAAGGTGCTTTTGGTAGGCAGCACGGTATCTAGCACACATGCATCGTGACGAGAATATCGGTCTCTTGGGTGTGAGGTACATCGGGGATCCGATCATGCTACGATATTTCGTTTGGTCTACCATGATCACTGAGTGGTCCTCATCCGGTTTTGTACGCTCAATCATGGGAGTGTCAGCGGGGTCACTAGAATCAAATCCAAATTTCTTTAGAATCTCATTTGCATATTTAGATTGATTTATAAAAATGCCTCGGGACTTTGTGAAATTTGTAATCCCAGAAAAATGACATTTGTCCCATCATTGACATTTGAAATTTGGAACCCATTTCTTTTGAAAAGCGATCACATTCATTGGGGTCGGTCGAGGCAAATATAATATCATCAACATATATTTGAACGTGAATTAAATGTTTGCACGACTTCACGGTGAGCAGTAGGATCATTGCTCCTTTCTTTGAAGCCGGTGAGATAGAAGAAACTTTGATAGCGTATCATACCATGCCCTTGGAGCTTGCTTTAAACCATAAAGAGCCTTCTTCAAGCGATAAACATGAGTAGGATGCTCGGATTCACAAAGCCTTGGGTTGGGCGGCGTGAGCGACTTCTTTAAGATCTCCGTTCGAAATGCGGTCTTTACATCCATCGATAAACTACCATGTTCTTGCTTGCGGCATTAGCCAAGAATATTACGATTGCCTCGATTCGAGCAAGCTGGAGCAAAAGATTCTTCAAAGTCTATACCCTCCTCTTGGCGGTATCCTTTAGCCACTAATCGAGCCTTATTCTTTAAAACATCACCATGCTCATCAAGTTTCACTTTGAAGATCCATTTTAGAGCAATGATCATAGCACAATCTGGGTGGTACTAATTCCCATACATCTAATCGATCAAACTCATGAATTTCATCTTGCATGGCATTGAACCGGTGTCTTCATTCATAGCGGTTTAACATCTTTAGGTTCGATCTTTGAAATCTTGAGTTAAAGAAGCACCATAAGGCATCGATGCAAGTTGTTTACAGTGGATACCGGACGAGAAGGGTTTCAATGATGTTATCAATGGGTGATCATGTGTCCATTTTCTAAGATGTTCATGTGGTTGTGGTTGTGGAACCGAAGTAGTAGAGTCGATGTCTCTGATGAAGATGGTTCGAGATGATGATTCGAGAGCAAATATATTTTCAAATGGAGCATCTTCGGGAGTAGCAAAGGATTGACTTCATCACTGTGAATCGAAGCATTTCCATGATGTACACTTGATGATTGAAGATTTGTTGATGAAGCAGTTGGTCGTGACGGCGCTTCTTGGCTTAATGACATAGAAGTTAAAGGGTTAATTTCATTGACAGGGATAGAAGCAGCCTCTGGTGATTGAATTGTCATATCATTGTTACTTGGCTCAAATTGTTCATCAAACATTGGATCAAACAGTTTCTTTAAATCATCTTCTGAGGGAGGTACATATGGAGTTGCTGATGAGGAGTTTGGTACAAGAGATGAACCAATGGGACTGCTTTGAAGTGCGGGTCTGGCTGGATTGTCCGAGAGCCATTTGACGGTCGACTCATCAAGCGTGGCGTGAATTGTTTCCATAATATTTGGGTTCTCTTGTTGTAGATTCGGTAACCTTTTGTGTTAGGTGCATAGCCTACAAAAACTCAATGTCCGCTTTAGCTCTCGGTTTTCCTAAATCTTAACCATCATTAGTTGGATAACATAAAGCACCGAACACACGAAGGAATGAAAGATCGGGTTTTTGTTGTGGACAAGTTCATATGGAGTTTTCCATGGCGGTGTGAATTAGGGATCGATTTTGGGTGTAGCATGCGGTGGCGATAGCTTCACCCTAGAGAAACATTGGAACTTTTGAGTAAATTAGCATAGTCCTTGCGGCTTCCACAAGAGTTCGATTTCGTCTTTCAACTACACCGTTCGTTGAGGAGTTCGAGGAACACTTCTTTGATGGTGATTCCAATACTTTCATAAAACTCACCAAGTTGTTTGTTAACAAACTCGGTTCCATTATCATTCGGATGATTCGACCGTTTTGTTAAGGCGAACTGCATTTGTTTGATGAGTTTGATGATGATATCGGAGTTTCATCCTTTGTCTTTAAGAACTTTACCCGGTGAATCTAGAAATCATCCACCACAACTAACACATATTTCTTCCCAAAGATATTACGCACTCTCATGGGTCCCATAAGTCCATGTGAATTGTATGAAGAACCTGTGGTGAGTTTGTAGGTTTGGGTTTATGGGCATACTTCTTGCTTTTTCCCAAGTGGCATCTTTGAACAAAGATGATCCTTTTCATACTTAAGTCTAGGTAGACCTACAACTAAGTCCTTTACGGAGAGATCATTGATGGTGCGAAGTTCAAGTGATTGAGGCAGCGATGCCATAACCATGACTTTGTTTTAGAAGCCTTTGACAACAAGCAAATTGGAAGACTTCATCATATCTTCGATAGAGATGGTGTATAGATTTGAGCCACGTGAACCTCTTAAAAGTTCCTTACCATCAAGTTCTCTAACGAAACAAGTATGTTTTATGAAGGCTACTTCTAGATCGAATCGCGAAATTGACCAACGAGAGAGCGAGGTTATGACCAAGACCTTCCACATAATATACCACGGAATAACACTTTTACCAACAACATAATCTCCATAACCCATAATTGCACCGAAATGATCATTCCGAATCTAAGCTGTCCGATGAATTTGCTCACGAAGTTCATGAGCGCGACCGGTCTCGGTCATATGCTTGGAACAACACGAGTCCGGTACCACGAGCGATTTGAGCGATCTGCGGTTGAACACGAGACAAGAATGGATAACTTGATAATTGGGATCCCATGCAAGAATGGGTTCCACTTGGTTAGTACCGATGGTGGAACACCCGCATCGAAATAGAAACATCCATATCGAGTAGAAGCAATGGAATCATTGGGAATAGATGCGATCTTGGTGTCGTATTTGACCTATTCAAAGTATGTTCACTTCTTAAGGAATAGTTCTACCGATGAGGCATCCATTTTCTAGTGGGCATAGTCTTAGCGGTTTGAGGACAAAGCGATTATTCTTATGGCCAAAAGGTATCCAATAATAACCTATCTTTATAAATGTTCTTCTGTGGGTTTCCTTTGTTTTCTAACAATCTTCGTCTTTGCCTTTTAGCCTTCTTTGCACGATTATTAGCATTAACAATTTTAGCGGGCATTTGTGACATTAGACAAAGCATTCACACCACATTCATGATTAGCAGCGAATTCAAGCGGACATCATTACAAGGTTTGCAAATAGTATCGAATTGAATTAATTACGATGCGCCTATGGCTAATACTAGAATCAACACGATTCGTTTTATTTAACTCAAACTTAGTGTTCCTAGGGTGATCTTCTACTTTCTTCCAATGCGCATTCTTAGCTTGCGAGGTCCTATCATTCCTTGTATTGTCTTGAGACTTTGACTGCTTCGCTTTAATGTCCTTGTTTACTCTGTAGAGGAATGGGAACATTAGTTGGTTTTGCTAATTTATGCATTTCTGTTTAGATGTCTTTGGGATCGAACTATTTGAAGGCACAATAAAGTTCATTCTCTTAATGATGAAGTCTTTGGGAGTTGAACTCTAGAGGCACACTCGAGTTCGCATTCTTAGCACTATGATTTGGAATCGAACTACTTGAAGGCACACTAAGGTTCACGTTCATAACATTTGGCATTGAATGACTTGCATGCTTGGCACTAGGCATTGAACAAGATATCAAGGATTGACTTGCTCACCTAAGGTTTTAGGGCATATTGTAATTAAGCATTCTAGAAGTTCTTGAGATCGTTTGGCATATAAGCATGCATGGCCAATTGCATTATCAGTGGTTTCTCTAACTTATCCTCTTCTACAATCTCACGGAGACATTCTAGGTTGTCCTTAAGGTATGAGAAATATGTTTGAATTGCAAGTTTGTTATTCCTAAGATGAGGAGGAACATATTTCACGATCAAAGCATATTTATTACAGACATGCACCTTTGAGCACCATTCTCCCCATTGGTCATTGGCATTTTCCTTTTACGACTCTTGATTCTCAATTTCCTTTTACAACGAGGTTATTTTTTGTTATTTTTGTTCTGAGTGACTTTAATTGACTCAAATAACTCATTGAAATGACGTTTAACCTTTTCATTTTCTTCTAGAAAACTCTCATTTTCCTTTTGTAAGGCATTAACCAAGTTTTGAAGATGAAAATTTTGAGAATTCGAGAATCTAAAGGAGGAGGCATTTGGGAGCAGTCATATTGTTCTTTTCACCCTTTAATTGAGAGATTTGGGCTTTCAACTTTACGATCGTGTTACGGTGAGCTTGAATCATTCGTCACGTTTGTTTAGTTCAAAAGCGCATCAAACTACGGAACATCCGAGGATATCTTGATGTTTGAGGTTTTAACATTTTCTTTAAGATGTTGATATTTTAGTTGCAAGTCAAAATGTTCAACTTCTAGCTTAGAAAAATGTTTTACCAAATTATCGTGATCATCATGTTCAATTTTATCACTTAGTTTAGAGTTTTTGATTTCAAGCTCAATGACACGATCATGGGAGACTTTCAATGCAACAGATAATTCATGAAATTGAGAAGCAGTAATAGAGCAATTAGTAGCGATGTAAAACACATCTTGAGAGATACATTGAAATCGATTCTCATTTAAGGTATGCAAGTTCTTCCTCTCAATTTCATTATATTTTAATGCCGCTCATAGTCACTAACTTCAATTATCATTGCATCAAATTCTTTTCCATCCCTTTAATATCTATATCCATCCCCTTTTAAGACTCTCAAAGTGATCTTTTAATTGTTTAAAGAAAGGCATGACTTGAGTTAAATAACATTCTTTTGTTTGTTCAAAGCCCTTTCCCTTGATTATCCCGGTGGGTGTGATTCTTTTCTTACAAGTTTTCTCAAAATCAACAAATAATTGAAAGATCACATATTGGTGATTAAGGTCTTGCTCTTAGTGGCAATAGTTCTAGGAACTAAGTGCATTGGTGTATTGGGAGGATACACGATCGGCTGTTGAGCATTCTCTAAGGGAGGGTTTGTTTCAACAATATTTTCGACTTTTGCTTATCTAAGTCCTTTTCCAAAACACTTGTTCGGTGTTAACAAAGTTTGAGGCTTAAACTTGTTTAAGGAAATCAATTTTCCTTTTTGTAATCATGGGGTTTGATCATTATGTTATTCTTTTTACATTCGGGATCATCTAGCTTCTTATTCATTTTCTCCTAGATGCATCATCTAATTTTCTATCTTCCTCGGTGCACTCAACGTAACTAGGTTTCTGTCTAGGCTTAAGGTTTCATTACCATCATAAATTACATTTTAGTTGCTTTAGCTATCTTTCCGTACTCGGGGTTGGGTTTATCTATGATGGGAACACTATGCTTATCGCTTAAAACTCTATGCTTAGTGACCATGTGAGCGGTTTGAATGGTATTCCTTATGCGTACAACTTATTTTCAAGCTTGTTTTCAAGGTTTTAGATTAGAAAAATCATTCAAAGTTTTGATTCCTTAGCACGAATTCTTGCTTAAGCATTTTAACATTTTCTTGAAGTTCTTGTTTTTGCTTAGCGGTTTTAGAAAGCTTTTCTTGTAAGGAGGTTAACTCTTGTTTTAATACTTCTTCTCTAAACTTACTTTGTCTAATAGTTATGCGCATTTGGTCATCCATCTCATGCTCACGGTGGTTAACTCAAACTTAGCTCGTTGTTCATAAATAGCAACACGTTCTTTATAAGCATTAAGCTCGGAGATAACAGAATCATCGAGGCGCATGCGGTGTATTCATAAAAACATAGTCATTGTTGATTGCAGAAGATGCATCACTTGGTACAACTTCACTTTCACTTTGTTTCACATATTGATCATATGGGACAACATTGATATTCCCATATTTTCAATATTTGATTCAATAGTTTCGATTGTTTGTACTTTGTCATGCATCTTTTGCACATCGGCATCATCGTATAGTTTTAATACCTACGAGATGAGTTTGTCTTTGGATGGGCCAGCTTGTGGTGAAGATGAGACCTTAGGAGAAACCATTGGAGAAATGCTAGCCATAAAAATTGTGTGTGCGATGGGTCCATCATCCACATCAGTCGTATGCATCACAATCGGCGACTTGAAAGGCATTCGATGATTGTGACCTATCTCTGAATTGGTGCTCATCCACATCGCATCATAGGTCTTGGCATTGCCCTCGGAGAAACAACAACTCTTCTTCATCAAAGCGGCACCATTATCACGAGCTTGCACAAGCAACATCTTATCTACGAAGTATTACGCATTACGTGGACGTTTTGGAGATGTGCGGTTCTAGCAATGTGTCCTTCACCACCACGGTTGTAGCATTTGATTGGCTTTGCTTGACCTGGTTTCCATTCCTTCCCTATTACGATTTGCGGCATAACCTCTACCGACTCCACCTCTTGCTTGTTCGTCTGCCTTTCTTGGCGGTTGTACTATAACCTTCCATCTCGGCGGTGGCTTGATTGTGTGGATTGGATGCGATTACGAGATTGTTGTTGGTGTGTGGAGAGAGTTCATGTTTTGACTAATCGGAAGAGCCGATTGATTAATGAAGTTTCCAGCGTGTGCATCAACATCGACTTGTTTGAACATAGGATCGGGAATGAGTTTGTGATTACCATTACCCATAGGTATGACTTGTGAGGCTTTGGTTGTGATTCCGATGTTTGAGTAAGCGGTTGAATCATTCGATGAGCTTGTCTCTCACGGATTGGTTTTGAGCGATTAAGAATCCTTTTTCAAACATAGCATGTCTCTCATTACGAAGAAGGAAGGCATAGAGTTGCTCATAGTTTGTATTCTTCAATCCTTTGGTTAGCTTCTGAGTGACAAACTTGTGCCATTCGGGATTCATGTTGTTTACAAACTTTGAGTTAATTTGAATGTTTGGCATGGTCATTCGATGTTCCTCATGTCATTAACAAGCTTGTGGAATCTCACGTAATACTCATAGACACTCTCATCGGTTTCATCTTGAAGTGCTCAAATTCATCATAGAGTTGTGATTCTCTGTCTTCCATGGTTAATTGAACACGAGAGAAGCATCTTGACATTATCCCATCTGACCTTTGCTTGATGTTGTGGTTGATAAGCTTGTATATGTCTTTGGAAGACCTTGCAATATGATGTTAGAAGCCACGATATCCGCATCGAATCTCTTCTTCTCCTTATCATTGAGCTCATCATACGTCTTTAGTGCATCTATTCCATAGATCATTGTTCCATCTTGATTGTATCAATTATGTCTCTAGTAGTCTCAACTCTATACGGTCCTTCATCAATCGATTTGAGAATGTTGACCCCATTTTCCTTTCCAAGGCAGTACAATCGATTCTTTGAGCCCAAGAGTCGTAGTCGGTTACATCAAGCATAGGTGGGCAGTATCGACCTGCTGCTTGAGCGTCCTCACTACGGAAGAAACAATAGTAGGAGCGATGTTTGCCATGATTACAAGTTCTACGGGTTTTACAATTCTTTGATTAAACCGGAAATTGATTCTTTCACGGGATTTTACTAAACCAAAAGAACAACCGTAAGAATGTATCACGAAGAAGTGACAAGTCTAAAATTAGACAAGTAGTAAAACACACAACTCGCAGTTATCAACTCGCTAAACACTTGACTCGCTCGAGGAGACAACTAAGCAAGGAATCAACTCGCTAAATAGCCAAGTCGCATTAGCATCAACTCGCAACAACTTGTCAACACGCAATGAATCAAGTCGCTAAATAGCCAACTCGCTTTGGTATCAACTCATAACACAATCAACTCGCTTGAACACCAAGTCGCAAATTAACTCGCTAGCTTTACAACTAAGCAATAGCTAAGTCGCTTTAGATATCAAGTCGCAAAAGAAACAACTCGCTTTAGAACCCAGTCGCATAAAATCAACTCGCTAAGCGACCAAGTCGCATGTACCAACTCGCATCCAATAACAAAGCAACTCGCTTTGAAGAACAAAGTATCCGAGACTCGACTAAGCCGTACAAACTTCTAAAATAACCACTTTATCAATCAAAAACAACCAAACCACAATGATTTAAGCCTTCGATTCAAAACATAAACACATATGATGATCCTAAACACAAAAGTACAAGCAAAATTCAAACTTTAACACTAGAATTTGTCCAAATGAATCAAACTCTCCTAAACCTTTAATACCCCAAAACCTTATGAAATCCACCAAAACAAGAAGCATGAAAGATGGTGATCAAACCATGGCTCTTGATACCAATTGTTAGATATAGGATTTCACAAACACATTAAACCATAACCATGTGGGCGTTAACAATGTTTAGAGAGAAAGTTCTAGTGAGAGAAAGGAAGAGTTGGGAACTATGTGAAACAAAGAAAAATAGTATTGAAGCTCAACCCTCTACCTTGGGAGGTAGAGGTATTTATAGTTTCTTACAAACAAAGCGCCACCTACGAGTGTGGATCGGGCATACGGTGGGTAAAGACCCGTCCGTCCTCCACGGTGTTACATAACTAAATACTACTTAACATAAAATAACTACGACTACGAGCTTTCAAGCGATTACATATACTTGAGGTGACTAACGATCTCTTTAATACATTTCAAGGAATTTCTAATTAACGGATCTAACATAATGTACATAGTACATCCGTTTTTGAGTATTTAGGAGTAAGTAAAATTTTCAAAGTATTCATGATCTATGTAAACAATAAATGTGAGTAATTTTAGAATGGGTTAAAATGTGAACGTGTACACAATTTTATGTTCTGCTTTGTAAAGTGGTGTGTGAATGATAGTTTATATTGGAGTTGTTAAGCGATTTCTGAACAAATTGATACTCTTATTTAAGAAAACATTAGGGTCTTTCATGTATATATTTGTTAACTTTATCATCAAAAATGTAAACATAAACTAAATTCCAAAGCTTGTTTTGGTTTGGAATAAAGTGTTTTGGTTTTACCTTTATAAAAAGAAATGAAAAAGTATACATGTTTGTCCACCGATGTTTCATTTGACAATTGGCAGAAACAAACAAATACGTAGAAAACAACAAAGAAATGAAAGAAAAGACATATTAGTAAGTTTCTCGAACCCCCCAACCCAAACGCATTCATTTCTCTTCTTGTCCTCTTCGTTAGCCTTCAAAACCACACACTTCTTTTTAACCCCCTAGTTTTCTCATCATTCATTCATTCATCACAATTCACAATTCACAATACACAAACCACAACACACACATAATGAAAAGATCATTAAGTGTGGATGAGTACCACAATAATAGTCTAGAGATGAAAAAAATCAAGACGGACAACCCAGCGGAACCTGAGTCAGGTTCCGCTGAAGTTGTCCTCAACGATGATAACTTATTATACGAAATCTTAAAGCGTGTGGAAGCGCGTACCTTAGGTACGGCTTCCTGCGTGAGTAAGAAATGGCATGAGACCGCTCAGGACGAGCGGTTATGGGAAATGATTTGCACACAACATTCTACTAATATCGGATGCAGTATTAATCAACTACGATCCGTTGTTTTAGCACTTGGTGGATTTAGATGCCTTCATTCTCAATACTTGTTACCTTTATCCAAACCATTGGTTTCCTTTCCAACTTCATCATCTTCTTCTACAGTTGCCGCGGCGACTTACACGTCCGCGTGGCCGTGTCTGTCGCCGCGTGCGGTTGCTCCTGCGAAAGCATCCGCGGCGAAAAGTCGTTGGGGGAAAGATGAGATTCAGTTGTCATTGTCTCTATTATCAATTCGGTACTTTGAAAAGTTAGATTTTAACAAGAGAAATATGTGAAATGTATCGAGTCTAGTTGTAATGTTTAATTAATTTTTTGATTTTGTTTTAATTTTTGGATTTCTGATGTATTACTGTTTTTTTCTATAAGTCACAATGCGATTGTATTAGCTCTCAAATTACGTGTGACAGATGGAAAAAAACAAGTTAATGTATTATGTTAGTTGATTAATGTTATTGCCACTTTTTCTTTTTATTATTAGCTACACTGCGATTGTGCAAGGTGTCAATTTTTTAACAATGTTATATATTTCTGGCAATAGATTTGTTAGTGGTTGTTGGTTTTGACCTTACTTTTAATAAAAGATTTCTGGTCATATTTCTGAAATTATATGATCCGAGTGTTTGTTTCGGCTTATATGGTAGGCTTATGGCTTATGTGGTTTCGGCTTATTTTTCATAAGCTCACTTTTCGTGGCTTATTTTAAAACTTTTCTGCAAGCTTATTATGATATAATAGGTTTATATAAGCTGAAAAGTTTTAAAATAAGCCATAAAAAATGAGCTTATGAAATATAAACCGGAATCCACATAAGCCATAGCCTGCTAATATAAGCCGAAAGAAACACCCCGATATTTGTGGGCGGTGGTGGTGATGATAGTGGTGTCGGGTTCGGAAACCGGTTTTCCGGGCGTATTTTGGGGATGACTTGTTGTGTTGCGGACTTGCGGAGGAAGTATAGACAGGTGTGAAAAGAAGAAAAGTGGGGAAGGGTTTTTGTCGTATTCGATGTTGGCATTATGTATGAAGGCAAATTAGATAAAAGCATTTCCACTACATATGAAGACAAAAATTATTATAATTTGTTTATATTATCATGAATATGTCATTTTATTTGTATTATCCGACCAATAAGGTGGCGTGTGGGATTGCTTATAAAATAGTGTGCGTTTTCCTCGCGTTATTTTTTTATAGTTATCAAGTGATTTGGTTTTAACTATTCAAAAGCGAAATCTTAAATTGATTTATAAATGGAAAATACATGAGTTTTTATTCTAAAGTAAAATGTACGTAGTTTTGACTGAAAAGTTTTGTGACTCTTTGCGGATATTTTTTCTAACCATATCTAGCAATAAGCGACTATCCGTTTATAATGACGAGAACTTTTAGAAACAAATGATTATAGCTGCAATACTGATATCAAGGCGTGGGACCTAACCAACCTGGCTTATTTCGGTTGGTAGCGCTAGTCATTGGGGCTCTTGGGGAGGAGGTATTGAGTTAATCCTGAGGGGTTTGAATGAGGATTTTCTTGAGTAGTCGCTTTAATGAAGGGGTTTGGGCGCAGAACCCGAGTTCGAATCTTGGAAAAGCGAGGTTTACCCTATTAATTGTCGTGCCTTGGGCGGATTAGTAGGAGGTTTTCCACCCGGGTATTTGATATAAGCATTTCCGCTCGAGGAGCTCTCTGGGCGGACCGGTTTAGATAACGTAGTTTAGACCTCCCGCTGTCGAACCGCGACACGAAGCACTTTATAAGAAATTCACCTTTCAAAAAAAAAGACGTAGGACCTTGAATTAAGATGAATATGAATTAGAGTAAACTACATCGTTCGTCCTTGTGGTTTGCGTTGACCGGCAAATTTCGTCCTTTGACCGAAAAAATGCACCGTTCGTCCTTAATTGCGAAACGTTGTGTATCGTTGGTCCTTCACTTTAACGGGCCACACTAACTCTCGTTAAGTGGTAGCACATGAAACCCACGTGAGGGTATTTTGGTCTTTTTAACCCGAAGTTCATCTTCTTCCTTTAATATATCATCACCTCATCTTGAACAACAAACTACCCATGATCTTCATCTTCACCCACACCACTTTCATCACCTCCGCCACCATCACAAGCCCAAATCATCATGTTTATTAAATTCTTGTGCCAAAAATTCAAAAACCCGTCACTTAAAACACAATCACAACCATTACAAGATTACTCCATTATCACCTTCATACATTTTAACTAATACATACCTAAATAAAAAAATAAGTCATCACCGCAACAATTAGAAGCCCAACAAATCAAGAACTCCATTATCACCTTCAAAAACCCTCGCTGCCACAACACCAACCATACCCGTCTCTATTGCAGCAGCTGCTTCCACCACCACCAAAAAACGCAACCACATCCACCTTTACTTAGATATGCCGCTGCCGCCACTCAAATCCATCAAATCAAACATAACACAAAAAGGCATCTTATAATTATTCCTAGTCATTATGATCGGCATCTTATAATTATTCCTAGTCATTATGATCCAAACATCAAAGCTGCAAAATCACCAATTCCTTACCATTTAATTTTATTTTTATTATTATTTTTCTTTTTTGTATATGGGCTTAAATCTGTGTGGTTAAATTGATTTGATAAGCAACCACCATACTCTCGAGATCTGATATGCAACAACTTAGAACCTCTTAAAATCAAGATTCGACCATAAATCTTGTTTGGACTATGGAGGTGTGGTGGCGGTAATGGTTCAAGGTCGAGGGTGGTGGTGGTTGTGACATCTTGGGCTTTTTTGGATGGAAATATGCTATTGTGTATATATATTATATGTGTGTTTGGATATTAAAATTTTTTGGGTGAAAGATTAAAGTTCTATTTTTTTTTTTTTTTTTTTTTAGTTCAAGGCTTTTAAAGCTTAAGATTTCTGGAGAATGTGGAGTTTGTGTTGATGGATAAGTGGAGAAGATGAAGTTGAGAGAGAAGTAATAAAAAGACCAAAATATCCTTGGTTGTGTAAATTTAACAGCCGTTAACATGGACCGTTAGAAGAAGGGATCAACGATACATAACGTTTCGCAATTAAGGACGGACGGTGCATTTTTTTTTGTCAAATGACGAAACTTGTCGGTCAACGCAAACCACAAGGACGAACGATGTAGTTTACTCTATGAATTATATACGAAAGGAATTTGTAAGCGATTGGTAAAATATAAAAATGAAATAATAAAATACTAAAATCGTACATTAACCTCAGTTTTCATGATAATGTAAGAAGATCGATATACGATCGATCTGATCGATCTCCCATCAGCCCTAGTCGATGGCCCTAGTCGATCGACCAAATTGGGTGGGGATAATTATCCAACCGTTGCATGCAAAAAAAAAAAAAAAAAAAAATTCTACCGTTACAAAAAAAAATAATATTAATAAAAAAATCGACCGTTTGTGATTAAAAAAAAAATCACTAAACTACCCTATAAATACACAACATATTTACACACTAAATTCACAAATCTCATTTCACATTCTCTATATTCTTTCCACACTATGAGTTTTAATTCTTACGAGCTATTCATTGCCGATTCGTCATCGATGATGAAAATGAAGTTAATAACGAGTTTATGATGTTTGCGGAAGAGTGTTGGGAGGCTTTTCAAGCGTCACAAACTGAAGTCTCGCGAAACCAAGTTAGTAGGGATCGTTTGGGTGCTCATAACAGTTTAGTGGTACGCTTACTTGGTGAGACCCCGGATCTGACGATCAAGCATTCCATGATCGTTTCGAATGAGCCGACGACTATTCACACGAATTGTCGAGATATAACCGATCATTCACCTTATTTCCAACAAATTCCTAGTTGTGCGGGCGTGCTTGGTATTTCTCCATTGATGAAGTATACTTGTCGATCCGTCGAATGGCATCACGGAGTCAATGGTGATGCTCTGAGCGAATATGTGCAAATGGGTGTGTCAACAATTCGTGAGTGTCTCCAAAAATTTTGTGAGGCCATAATGGAGTTATATGGTGCGAGTATTTGCGAAGCCGACAGTTCTTGACATTGACAAACTCTATGCTCATCACTACGAATATCATGGGTTTCTGGGATGATAGGAAGCATTGATTACAGTTGGCCTTGGGAGAATTGCCGCATGCTTTAAAAGCTAAATTTTGTAGGGGTGATCACGGGCAAAATCCTTTCATTTTATTGGAAGCGATTGCGTCCCAAGATTTATGGATTTGACATGCGATCTTTGGTGTCGCCGGGATGAATAACGGCGTAAATGTTTTACGTGCATCGCCTCTTTTCAATGATCTCAAAGCGGGAGAGCACGGATGTGGAATTCGTTGCTAACGGCGTGCCTTATAAACGCAGATATTATCTTTGCGATCGGATATATCCGAATACTCGGTTATTATGAAGTACATTAAAAATCCGAGGACGAATGATCACAAAGCGAATATTGTATAAGGCGATGCGAAGCAACAAGAAAAGATGTGGAGCGTGCTTTTGGTGTACTAAAGAGAAGTGGCTAATGATTAAACATCCGGCTAGAGGGTTTGACAAAAGCGTCTATCACATATAATGTACACATGCATCATATTACATAATATGATAATCCGGAGACGAAGAAGCGGGCGATATCTCCGTATTCTTTCGATGAAGCGACACCGTTCTTATGATCCCATAAGAACACATGTGGAATCGTTGGAAATTACTAGGAGATATGCAGCGAACAACTCATCTTAGCCTCAAAGCCGATTTGGTGGAAGACATTTGGCATCGTCATAATCAAAACTAGTTTAGTCGTTGTATTGTCGTAATGTTTTAATTTTATTTGAATTATTATGTAACGTTTAATTATTAATGAAATTTTATTTTGTGTTAAAAATTTTTTTTTTTTTTTTTTTTTTTTGTAAATGATCATGGTCGCCTTCTTTGGGGCACCTAATCGCTGAAGGTCATTTGGAGAGAAAGGCGGCGTGGCGGTGAAAATAAAGGGATTGAATCCACTTCTGGAACCACCTCACCGTGGCTAAAAATTTGTTTAACAATGTTATTAACATTACTTGGAAGTATTCATCTAATTTATCTTCAACCAATTTTTTTTCTTTATTTTTTTACAAATGATGGATGGTTAATATGGTTGTGTTATATATACAACAAGTAATTTGAACCCGCCGCGTTGCGGCGGGGTGTTTTGTAAATTGGATGAAAAGACTGCAGATGGTTCATCTGTACGCATTGTTGGCCTTGCTCACCTTGGTGACCTGCCTATGCTATTGTTCTGGGTTGACCATCGGGGAGCTTGAAGCTGAATCAGTTGCACCTAAAACAAACATGGTGTCCGTATGTTCAATGAGGATGCCACAGATAACATTTTGCAGCCATTAAGCAGGTACATTCCAGAGCTACGGATCCGTTGCAAAGACATGTACCCAAATACTCATACCATAAACAATGACATGTATAAATCAGTGAACCCAAAGACATGTACCCAAATTTATGCTGGATGTATCATTATAATGGTACACACATTATAATACATTAGATCCGTTGCAAAGACATGTACCCAAAGATGGCACCAAACATAGATTAAGACAAACATCTTTGAGTCTTAATATAATCAAAAAAGAAGAAAAAAAAACATAGATTGGCATAGATTATGAATCACATCAAGTATCGGTTTGGATACTTGAGAATCATCAACACACATTATAATGATACATCCAACATAAATTTGGGTACATGTCTTTGCAGCGGATCCGTATATCGGGCTTTTACCTAAATACACATTATACCGGTTGTGGGATTCCTCTTCACATCGATACATTCAATGTATAAATTGTCATCACGTTACCTTGTACCGATTGTTTCCCTTTGTGAGCCGTTGTTTAGTGTATTTGCTCAGACCCACCAGTAACGTTAGAAAAGTCCATGGCGTTATGTCCGACATCATGGGTGCTCGTTCGGCCAGCTGATCGAATAGGTGGATCCACACTCCCATCTTGAATGCTCCCAGAAGCAAAGTCCAACGTCACTGAGACATATCGTGCAGCTGTATAGATTGTTATAAAAATGTGTATAAGTTGTTGGACACTGTTGGGTGTATAAAGGTGTAAAAAAAATAACGTAGCAGTTACCACAGGATAGCTGGCTTATATTGGTAGCACGTAGTGTGGTCTGTTCACCACAAACGCTTTGAACAACGGTATCATCGTGGAACGCATCATTGTTATAACCTGAAATTTACAGAAAGCAACTATTAAATATCAACATTAGATAAGATATCGAACTACGTCCAAAAACATGGTCAATTATATTACCTATATCTTGGGGCTAGTTACATAATATTTATAGTATCAAAAATACGACTTTCATACATGGTCAAGAAAACTCGCTACAATATCGCACCAAGCGTGTATGGTTTAGAGTTTATTTGAAGGAATGATAATTAAACCTGCTATAGAACCTAGAACCTCAACAACTTCATGTCTAACCGATGCAGATTTGTTTGCAACTGTCCCAAACGCCAAGCGTATGGATCCTGAAATCAAAGATAAATAAATCGTGACGAAAAAAAGAACCGTGATTAACGGGAAAAAAAATTCTTGTCATGCTCCTTGGTTAGACAATCTAAAAAGAGCACCATATATTTCATGCGAGCCGTTGTGTTCATTTGAAATTACCCCATATATACTTGATTCGAATAGAATGTCAAATTGTTTATATATATCATTTCCGAAGACCATCATAGTTGATATTTTGTTGTTTGCAATGCGACAGTTTCCTTTTATTGGTCTCGATTGCCCATTCACAACTCTCGTTATCACAGTTGTGACCGTTACTATTTGATGCCCGGTGTACAAAAATAAACTAAAAACAATTGGCAGACACCTCTAGGTACGTAATCGAATTTGAATGAGTATATTTTTGGGTACATAGAATGAGTCATAAGCATCAGGTCCAAATCATAACTAAAATATTCAATTTCTTATGAAATAAAAGTATCTGTTATTTAGCAAACATCCAAAATAATATGAGGTACCTTGTTCCCACAACTTTGAAATCTTCTTCAGATGATCTACTGATACATTTGTGGAAATAGAACTCTAGTTGGTGTTCGGGAGTTAAATGTATCTGTATGTGATCAAATTTTTTCAGATAAATATATTTAAAATTGTAAGCAATTTATATAGATTGGTTCTTAGAAGATTAAATTGTAACTATCTCAAATCAGGTTAAAAAATAGTAATCATGAAAATCTTATCTTACCATACGATACTTTATTGCAGCTGTAAGTAGACATAATTATCTGAATAGCTTGACCCCTATATAATCAGTCTATCAATGCAAATCCAAACACCCCCTAAATACCTTGTGACCATGTAAACAAAAAACAGGAAAAGATGGCGCTTCCACGATCATTAACATATATTCCATAATCAGATCATTTTCATCATAAAAACATACCTCTTTTGCAATCATTAACATATCTTCCAGAGACCGGTAGCATCCAACATTCTTCCAAATTTGCTGTTTAACAGCCAAATAAATAAAATTGAACATATCTTTACACATTATCAAAGAACATACAGTCTAGCTGGAACTAAGTAATTAGGAACATATGATTAGTGTCTGCATAAGCCAACAACGTCTCTTGTCTATGCCTTATGGTATAGCCAAACTACATATGCAAAATCGTACATAGAAACAGATGTCATCGGATTTAAAACCTTGATATATAAATCGATAAATCTGCTTTACCTGATGTGCCTATACCAACCCGCCAACACGCAAACCCGAATAGGTTAACACGAACACGACTCGATTGCCACCCCTAGTAAATATCCTACACTCCATGTGCATTGTTACATATCTAAAAAATTGTTTCAAGTAGTACCACATGGTTGAAAGGATATAAAATTTGCTTATTTACATACTCTAATGTATGCTTTATATGCATCTTGAGTTTGGTATTATAATGCTAATTCGTGGTTGTTGAGCCAATGCCAAATGTAAGTATTTTAGAACATGTTTATGACAAAAACAAACCTATGGAGCTTTTTTAGATGCCTGAAGTTGCAATAACTTCATAATGCAACATCCACCACGTTTACGTATATTGTTTCTATGTGGCCTGCTACAACCCTCTTCTAATCCTTCATTGATACCAAGCACAATAGCAACTTTCATCAGCATGTACATACATATTATCCTATAACACTTGAACAATTAATATAATGAGCTATAAACACAATTAGTACAAAAAGATAAACCTGTATTTAGTTTCAAATGAGCACACAGCTTTGAAGTTTTGATGGTACCAACATGTTAATCTGCATACCCGTACATATACTTACATAAGAAATGGACCAAGAGCACTAATGATAAAAAAACAAAAAAAAAACCTTACCACAAACCCAATTCTCTCAAGAATTTGATCGAACACTTGGCGGGCAACAACTCTAACGCGAACAAACCCACTTCCCAATTCACCTTCAAGCACACTTAACCCCATCTTCAAAGCAACTATATTTATCATCCTTTTTATTTTCGAACCTACCAAAAAAATCCTGTTAACCCATAAGCAAAATCGAGTCGCTGACAATTGGTTAGCGGTTGGGGAATATTGTATGTGTCGAAGGTTACATTTACGACAACGATAAGGTTTTAAAAGGTACCTTTTGAGGGTCGTTTAAGCCCTTATTTGATCACTTTTGTATCCGTTATTTCTTAATATCGTTCCTTTTCACTTTTAGGTCTCTTGAAGGCAAAATCTTGGAATGGCACTTATTTGGACGAAAAGGCGTGAATATACAAAGAAAATGGCCAAAGTCGAATCGAGACACTCAAAGCTGCTGAAAACATAAGGTGACGGCATCACGACTTATACGCGACGCCGTCGGAGGATTTTGTGACGGACGAAGCCAAAACTCCTATTTTAAGTAGCGACGTCAAGTTATAAAAGAGTAGGCCGTCATGACTCGCACGGCCTAGATGCAATCGAGCGGCGTCGGAAGATGAAGAGGACGGCGTCACAAGCATAAGGTGGCGCCGTCGCAAGTCTAACGTGGCAAGCGAAACCACAATGATGGCGGCAGCGTCACAAAAAGGTGGGCGCCATCGCATGTGTAATCTTATATATAGAATCCGAATTTTTCGGTATTAGTGTGTAGTCTTTTGGGTAAAAACCTAAACCGAACCAAAGGTGCATCTTGTCACAGTATTTTAGGGTTCCAAACCCTATCTTACACCAAGATAAGTGTTTTACTTCATTAATACAATTATGTCTTTGATTATTTGTGTGTATGCTTGCATGTTCTCTATGTCAAGCTAATTTACTTGTGTGTTTGCTTAGGAATATGAAACTTAATTATTGAATATTGATTGGTTGTCTCTTATCTTAGTTGATTAATGATCTAGTAATGCGATAGGTCATTCGTTGTGTATAATGCTTGATTAAATCTTTGTGAACCTTAGAATATAACTCCTTGAGTAGTTGTAAGCTAAACCATCCAAAGAGTGCCTTAGAGTAAGAGTTTATTATCCTAGTGGGTTTTGTAGGCGAGACCCTTTGGTAAGTTCAAAGAGTTAGGGAGAAACGCATACCCTACAACCTTAGACACAAGCGTAACTAAGAATAAGGGCGTGACAATTCAACCACCAATAGGAGATAATTAAGGGTAGTAAAACCAAAGTAAACTGATAAGGTTTTAAAGGTACCAGTTTTTGAGGGTCGTTTAAGTCCTTATTTGATCACTTTTGTATCCGTTATTGCTTAATATCGTTCCTTTTCACTTTTAGGTCTCTTGAAGGCAAAATCTTTGGAATGGCACTTATTTGGACGAAAAGCGCGAATATCTGAAGAAAATGGCCAAAGTCGAATCGAGACACTCAAAGGATGCTTTGAAAATAGGCGGCGGCGTCGGTGTTATCTGCGGCGCCGTCGGAGGATTTTGTGACGATCTGAGCCAAAACCCTATTTTCAAGTGGCGACGTCGGGCTTTAAAAGAGTAGGCCGTCGCTACTCGGACGGCCTAGATTTGATCAGACGGCGTCGAGAGGCGGCGACGGCGTCGCAACCTTAAGGTGGCCGTCGCTGGTGATCAAGTCACAACATCTGTGAAGTAGTTGATATTGTTTTGGCCATAACTTTTGCATACGAACTCGGTTTAGGTGATTCAAAAGCCAGCGCGACCGGAGCGAGAAAATCTACAATTTCTTTGAAAAAATGGTCGTGGCCGTCACTCTATAAGTGTGTGCGCCGTCGCTCTTTGCCGACAGAAAATCGCCTATAAATATAACATTATAACTTCACTTTTGTAAGCCCTAAACCCTAAGTCCGATTCGGGGTTTAGGTAGGTTTTCCGACAACTTAAAGGGTTTCAAACACTCCATAAACATCGTGTAATGATTTGTTTGTTAATCCAATCCTATGGTATGTCTTCAATTATCACAATTGTTGCTTGCTCTTCATTAATTATGCTTGGCTAATTCACCTTGTGTTTGCTTATGATTGTATGAAACTTGTATATAATTAATTAGATCTTATTGATTTCTTAGTGATGCTTGTGTCTATCTTCATCATTAGGGGTGTGACAATTTCAATGAGTCTAATTGGTTTAGTTTATAATTCTTGCACCCTCATCTCTTGTTTGATTGGTTGTCTCTTATCTTAATTGTAATTAGCTTAGGAGTGCGACTAGGCTATCGTTGTGTTTAATACTTGATAAATCTTTGATAGTTTATGAATGACTTGGTGGATTTCGTTTACTAAACCAAAGATAACCTTAAAGTTAGTTTATGAATGACTTAGTGGATTTTGTTTACTACACTTAAAGGTGACTTTAAAGAGTTAGGGAATGCACACCTTACGACCTTAGAAAACACAACGCGTTAAGAATAAGGGCGTGACAATTCAACCATCAATAGGGCGTGACAATTCGGTGGGTAGAATTAGATAGCTAGCAAGGGTAATACATCATAAGTAGATCGCTTCACGTTCTTGGTAGACCCATAATTTAGTTAGTATCTTTTGGGATAGTTGACTAGCAACTAATTCCACCCTCCCTCAAAACCGAGATTCATAAAATATAAAAATACAAAATAATCATCCTCACCTTTAGACTTAAATCGACATACACTTGACCTAACGACACTATTCCCTAGAGAGCGATATCAATACCCGTGGCTTACCCTAATTACTACACTACAACGATTAGGTTCCTTGCCTAGGGTGTTATAAAACTTGCTCGAAGAAAGGAAGTTCCTTTGACCCCGAGCGGCGTGTGGCGTTATCAAGTTTTGGCGCGCTGCGGGAATAGTTATTGTTTAGGCTTGATTTCTATCTCGTTTAGGTCTACTCACAAGATTCCTATCAAGTGAGATTTTTTTTTCTTTTATTAGCTTCCTTGTAGTCTATCCCCTTCTTTGTGCCTTTGTTCGTAAAACTTGTCCATTGACTCTTCCGTTCACCATTATGGAGAGCGAATCCACTATATCCGCGATTAGGTTTTCATAAGAAATTATGATATTACTAAAGCGGATTATTCAAGATGGTGGGAAGAAAGTAACCAAGTCCATAAACCTTTTGAGGGTTTCACCATTCCATCAAGCCCACAAAATACCTCATCTAGTGAAACCTATGCTTCGTTATGAGCCTTCACCTAGGATAGACTTTCGTGAACAACCTCCATGTTTAGAAACTATTGTTAGTAAGGCCCTTAGGAGAAGCCGACCAAATTTGTGAAAATATTATGGAAAGCAACCAAGCTTTAAACCATAAGTTGGATCAATTACTAAGTTTGGTTTCATCACGACCTAAGGAAATAGCACATGATGAGCATATAGATGATGTAGATGTGATTGAGGATAAGGTGAAAAGTCTAGACCCACAAGGTATCCCACAAGTTCCACCATCATTTAAGGCATACACATGCGTGACTTACGGAAGTAGTAGAAGAGACTTTAGGAATCCCAATGGAGGTAGAACATTTGAACCAAGCAATTTGGAGAATATAGGTTTGAATACTTGTAGTCTCGGTCTTACTCTTAGTTCTAGGAATTTCATAGTGTTGATGAACCGGAACCTCAATCTTTACTTCCATCCTTAAATAAGCGAGGCACCCACCCATCAACCAATTTAGTCCGGGTAGTTTTAGGATGAAGGAAGCCATTCACACCCCTTCACCTCACGTGGCATATTTCCACCCTAAGGGTGTGTATCGCTACTATCACCCGCACTTAAACTTAAGTGTAGGAAAACTTCCCTTTATCTGTTAAATAAGGGTAGAGTCGGGCTCGTGACTCGAACAAAAACAAGCGCTTCTTGGGAGGCAACCCATGTGTATTTGTTTTATTTTTATTTGTGTGTCGTATATCTTTTATTGATTGTTTATTCTCATGTTTGAATTTGTAAAATGCTTTATTTTGTTTTAACCTCGTCTTAATTGCATATAAAGGTATTTTACATAAGGGATAAGTGTAGGGAGGATTACACACGTTTTCAAAAAAAGCGTAAACATGAGAATAACAATTAAATAAAAGATATATATGTTTGTTTGTTCGAGTCAAATGCTTGTATCGAGTCATAATGGATGTTTTTGCGAAATTTTCCAGTTCTAAAGATGTAAATTTTCGAATTTTTTTAGAAAATCGCGAGCAGTTTTGTCGGGATAACTTTGACGGCGTCGAGATTGCAACTGACGGCGTCGGGAAGGAGCGAAACAGCTGATTACTTTTCTCGTTTTACGTGCTACTTATAAATTTTTGGAATTTTCGGTCTTAATTTTCTAGAAAATCGCAAACATCCATTCCACAAGCATTATATCTTATTTAAGTGCGGAATTACATCTTGTTGTGATTTTTCTTTGTTCGGTTTGATCGTTGGGTTGTTTGTTTTCTTCAAGTGTGCGGGTTTAATTTATCAAGAAGAAGTTACATAAGATTGGAAGGAGCTTTTCACGCATAAATTCTTCTTGGAAAGGATTTAACCACTACTTCACACACGGATCCTACCGAGCTAATCGGGGAGTATTAGTTTCTTTCGTTTTAATTACCTTCCATTATCATAACTTTGATACTTTCGGGAACATTGGGGACAATGTTCGGTTTAAGTGTAGGGAGGAAAATAAAGCGGGAACTTTGAAACTATGCTTATCCTTGATTATTTGCTTTGTCCAATTGTATTTGTGTAATAAACCATGAGAAAATGTCGGTTAGGGTAATTTTGGCACCAAATTTAAAATTTTTCATGACATATAGGAGTGGGCCATTAGTCTTAACAAAAGCGTCTCACGGATAGGAAGTTATATGACTAGCACAAAAACCCTTTACCACCCAAATTCCACCCAAAATGTGAGGATCGCCCTTAGATTAGTAGGAATTAAAGCATTCATCTTTAATGCTTAGAGTGTGAACCGGTAGTATATTAGATTCTAGAACTTGTTTTGTGATGCATTCCGAGATCATAAGTGAGGCTACACTTGTGTAGTTAGGAATAACTAAATGATAAGAGGCATTAGGATAACCCTTGTTTGATACCGTAATATAATTACTTCTTCCACATCGGTTGAGTAATTCCCCACACCCTTTGCGTTGTACTCATCTTTAGTACACGATACCCTAGTTAACCCTCGAGCCTATCCTTTTCGCGGTTCTCGTGATGTTTCGGTTTTCGGAATATCAATGAAAACATTGTTTACACCCACCCCAAATATACACCCAAATCGCCTTAGCCTACCCTTATGCACTCACTTTTAGTGCAAATGTTTGTTATCACCCTAAACCCTTAGTTCAATTATCTAGTTGCTTGCATAAGTTGCTAAGTCGAGTCATATCCTTTGTATCTGATTTTGGGACGATTGGGATTCATGGGAAAAGTTAAAGTTTATGAAATGACGGAAGGGAACGTTAAATTCAAATTCCCTTTGTTTGCGTAATAATGTACCCCAAGTGTTTTGATCTTTTCAATTCGGGTCAAATTAGTGTTAGAGTAATAAAAACTCAAGTGTAGGGATGTGCCTATAAATCCCTATCATTTTGATGTTACCGTAGAGGATGGTAGAGTAAAAGTGTATGAAAAAAAAAAAAAAAAAAAAAAAAAAAAAAGAAAAAGAAAAAAAAAAAAAAAAAAAAAAAAAAAAAAAAAAAAAAAAAAAAAAACGGGCTACCATCCTACATCTATCCTTTAAATTTATGTTTGTTTATTTCAGTTAGCTAGAGTTTAGAGTGTCGAGTCTTGGCTTAGCGCCATTCTTCGTATGCATTTAACATAGAGATTTTGACTTACCACCACTAAATAGCCTATCCCACCAAACCCTTGTTTCCTACAGTAAGCCTAACATTACAACCCTTTAAAGACCTCTTTGATAGTCTTTCCTAGGTGCTTCGCGTAAGCGATGGAGGTTTGATCTATTCTCAAGCCTATGGTAATCTATGTACTAGGACCGGTTAATGAGTGTTTATCTTCCATTTCCTATTTGTTATATTTCATATATACACCCGAGAGAGATGTGAGTATCCAAACACCCCATGTGAGGTGCTAGTATGTAATTCCGTGCTTGTTATGACTTTTTGGGGCTTATATGTGTTGTGGACCGTTTTGAATTAATGCTTCATGACCCCTAACTTATAAATTAATTGGCTAAAAGCACATTTGCTTGAGGACAAGCAAATAACAAGTGTAGGGATATTTGATAAGGTTTTAAAAGGTACCATTTTGAGGGTCGTTTAAGTCCTTATTTGATCACTTTTGTATCCGTTATTGCTTAATATCGTTCCTTTTCACTTTTAGGTCTCTTGAAGGCAAAATCTTTGGAATGGCACTTATTTGGACGAAAAGCGCGAATATCTGAAGAAAATGGCCAAAGTCGAATCGAGACACTCAAAGCTTCTTTGAAACTAGAAGGCGGCGGCGTCGGTGTTTCTGCGGCGCCGTCGGAGGATTTAATGACGATCGGAAGCCAAAACCCTATTTTCAAGTGGCGACGTCGGGTTTTAAAAGAGTAGGCCGTCGCTACTCGGGCGGCCTAGATGCGATCAAGACGACGTCGAGGCTGAAGGCGACGGCGTCACAACCTTAAGGTGGCCGTCGCATGGTGATCAAGTCACAACATGTGAAGTAGTTGATATTGTTTTGGCCATAACTTTTGCATCTGAACTCGGTTTAGGTGATTCAAAAGCCAGCGCGACCGGAGCGAGAAAATCTACAATTCTTTGAAAAAATGGTCGTGGCGCCGTCACTCTATAAGTGTGGCGCCGTCGCTCTTTTGACAGAAAATCGCCTATAAATATAACATTATAACTTCACTTTTGTAAGCCCTAAACCCTAAGTCCGATTCGGGGTTTAGGTAGGTGTTTTCGACAACTTAAAGGGTTTCAAACACTCCATAAACATCGTGTAATGATTTGTTTGTTAATCCAATCCTATGGTATGTCTTCAATTATCACAATTGTTGCTTGCTCTTCATTAATTATGCTTGGCTAATTCACCTTGTGTTTGCTTATGATTGTATGAAACTTGTATATAATTAATTAGATCTTATTGATTTCTTAGTGATGCTTGTGTCTATCTTCATCATTAGGGTGTGACAATTTCAATGAGTCTAATTGGTTTAGTTTATAATTCTTGCACCCTCTTGTCTCTTGTTTGATTGGTTGTCTCTTATCTTAATTGTAATTAGCTTAGGAGTGCGACTAGGCTATCGTTGTGTTTAATACTTGATAAATCTTTGATAGTTTATGAATGACTTGGTGGATTTCGTTTACTAAACCAAAGATAACCTTAAAGTTAGTTTATGAATGACTTAGTGGATTTTGTTTACTACACTTAAAGGTGACTTTAAAGAGTTAGGAATGCACACTTACGACCTTAGAAAACACAACGCGTTAAGAATAAGGGCGTGACAATTCAACCATCAATAGGGCGTGACAATTCGGTGGGTAGAATTGGATAGCTAGCAAGGGTAATACATCATAAGTAGATCGCTTCACGTTCTTGGTAGACCCATAATTTAGTTAGTATCTTTTGGGATAGTTGACTAGCAACTAATTCCACCCTCCCTCAAAACCGAGATTCATAAAATATAAAAATACAAAAATAATCATCCTCATCTTTAGACTTAAATCGACATACACTTGACCTAACGACACTATTCCCTAGAGAGCGATATCAATACCGTGGCTTACCCTAATTACTACACTACAGCGATTAGGTTCCTTTGCCTAGGGTGTTATAAAACTTGCTCGAAGAAAGGAAGTTCCTTTGACCCCGAGCGGCGTGTGGCGTTATCAGCGATATCAATACCCGTGGCTTACCCTAATACTACACTACAGCGATTAGGTTCACTTGCTGGGGTGTTGAAAAACTGCTAAGCGAAAGGAAGTTACTTTGACCCCGAACAGCAGCGTGTGGCGTTATCGGACCTGACACATAACCGGTGTTATTAATTCAAGATAGAGGCGAAAGAACAAAAATTTACATAACCCATCAAGAAAATCGACTTAAAATCCAAAAAAACAATCAAGAATGATAACCCATTAATAAAAAGTACCAAAGATCACAAATTTAGTTATAAAAAAGGAGAAAAAAAACAAACCAACGGTATTGGGGATATTAATGGTAACGTAGTTAGATTTCTTGAGCTGTTTTGAAGATGAGCCACACACCAAATAGTAAAACATGATGATTCTTGATGTTGTTAGCGGTGTTATTAAGCGGTGGATGAGATCCGTTTTTAGAGAGGTAGTGAGAGAATGAGATGTTGGTGAGGAGGAAGAAACACGTGTACATAACGTGTTCATACACTAAGCACGCAAGCGGATAATCTTATTTAAATGTAAGTGAATAAAATATAATGGGTTGAGTGAGGCTTGTGCTATATAATCTTATATGAATTTAATTTAATTGTGATAGAAATGATTAAAAACATTACGAATTTAAACTACCAAATATTTAAAGGATATTTGGTTCAAATCACTTTACTCACTTTTTGAGTTTTTAACTTTAATGATTTTTTTTTTTTTTTTTTTTTTTTTTTTTTTTTTTTTTAGTAAAGATAAAGGTAAAGATAAAGATAAGGATATGTAAATAGTTAGGTTTGAACATGTGATACTATTTGACGGTGAAGCCATGTTGTTTAATCGTGGTGGCGTATTTGTTTTTATAAGGGATATTGGTCCTTTATTTATAGTTCTTGCATTAACATGTACGGAATTAGGTGTAGCTATATTACAAGCTTATGTTTTCTGATCTTAATCATATTTACTTGAATGATGCTATAAATCTTCATTAAAGTGGTTATTTATTTATAATTGAACAAAAGCGAAAAGGTGAAGTTGTTTTACCTAATTGTAGAGGTGAAAGAGCGAGAACTTCCCAGAATAGGCAAAGCGATTCTAAGCACGTCGGTCAAAGTATATCTTGTCTTTACCACGAGCCATTTATGGCTAACAAAATTTAAGTTTTGCACATATCCATGTTCTTCCATTTTATTTCTTCCTAATAGGCGAAACTCCAACCAAGTTGTTACGGAAACACAAAAATATATAAGAAAAATGTCAAATTGGTGGGAAAAAGTGAAGTGCCCTACTCCCTCACTAACAAAATCAGATTGACTTCGTCTCTCTCGACTTGCCAACACTTAGAGTGTTCTCTAATGACAATAATCTAATTTCGGTGGTTCTTACTTCATTCTATTAGAAAATATGAGGAAGAGGTTAAGCGGGAAGTGGGAAAATGGAGGTGGATTAGTGGATAAATTTAACATAATATACATTTAATATTATTTTTAATATTTGTCCCTTTTTTTATGCGAGTCGCGAGGTATATATTTAATTAAGGGACTTTTAAAATAATCGCAAGTAACAACAATTATTTTTTTTTCTAGAGATTTTTTTACAACATAAGTAAATCATATGGACATTTGTGTACATTTGTTACACAAAAATACACATATTTAACAAAGGGAACATTTTCGCAGTCGTATGTTAAAGTCATGGACCTTTTTGTAATTTCTAAGGATTGTTTTCGCAAAGTAAATAAAAAATACATTGACTATTTCTGCCGAAAACCAAACCGCAGAGACCATTTTTGCTTTCTTTAGAAGGTTTAGGGACTTTTTTTTTTGCAATTTTCAAAAACTATTTCTGCAAAGCAAATACATGGACTATTTTTTCCAACCGCCAAACCATAAAGACTATTTTTGCTAAGAGTATGTTTGCAACACAGGTAAACATCGAGGACTATTCTTGCTATTTTCATTGGCAAATTATTGTTTGGTGAATAGTATTTGCCAAGTATTTGCCTCCCGGGAATTGTTTATACTTAGAACTATAATATAAGAAGAGTATTTGCCTCCCGGAAATTATTTATACTTGTAATTAGCATGATTTGTTAACGGATGTAGGTGTTTTAATGCTTTTTCTCGATGTTTTTCTTATTGTGGAAAACTAGAAGGGGGAGGGGGTTGAATAGTTTTGCCGATTTTAAGTTGATTTCAAAAATTTAGATTCGTTAATATGTGAGATCTTATGGATGTTGAGAGCGTATAGATCTAATGATAATGTAAGCAAATAAATAAAGTTAAGGGATAGAAATGACACAACCGATTTATAGTGGTTCGGATACAAGGACACCTTCCTTGCCTACTCCACTCCCGAGTCACCTACTCGAGAGTTCAAGCACTATGTCAACAAACTCCTTCACTTGGCGAAGAAGCCTTCAAGCGTTGCTTACACTTTTTCGGTACAAAGCTAAATACCGAGTCCGTAGTACGGTGGACCAAACCAACACAACTATTACACAACAAATATGTGAAATAAAAATACAAGATCTTAGCTGAAATCTTGGAGTGACAAATCAATCAAGGACCCTTGCTTGGATGACTTGTAGAATGCTTGTGATCTCGCCTTAGAGAAGGACCTATATGAGGATCACAAATAGAAAGAAAGAAGAACAACTCTCTAGATCAAGTGATCTATATGTTAGAAGAGAATGAGAGTGTATGAGAGATTTAGTAAGAAGAGGGTGGGTTAGAATGAAGAAATGGCTCTCTATTTATAGGCAAAATTCTTCTTGTTCCCGGATCACGGATCCCTTCCACTGGGATCCGTCTAGTGTAATCCTAGGGATCCGTGGAGCGCCTCTTTGCCCATGGGTTTTTGGTTATGGGTCATGGGTTATGGGTTGGTCCATTGGTTTTCTTTAGGTTCAATGTATCTAAATATACATTGCATCTAGCCAACTTGGGTATGGGTTATGATCCATGGGTTATGGTCCATGGGTTAAGGTTTTACACATCTAATAAACTATTACAACAAATGCTTAATTATTACATTTTGTATTTAAATGGCTATATGTAAATGCTTTACAAAAATAACATGTATCCTCATAATTATACTTAAGATAACATTATATTTGTTATCAACAAAACACAAAGAGATCGCAAAATATTAATAAGCGTTTTACGGTTTATTTGTATTAACAATCTCCCCTTTTGTTGATGACAAAACATAATGTTATGATGAGTAAAACGTAAGAATAGATGTGAGTTTTGAAAGCCCTAAGTTTTACTTCTTCTCCCCCTTTTTGTCGAAACAAAAAGTTAACCCTTGAAAGAAATAAACATAAAAGCGTGGAAAAAGTAGTCCACGTATTTCTTACTCCCTTGACGGTAGCTCCCCTAGCTTGGGGCGTCAAGTGAAGAAAAATAAAAATTCTACAAAAAGAAAGGTTAGTAACATGCTTAAATAATCTTGTGATTGCCGAGAATCAAGATTGGGAGCCAAGGTATGTAAACAAAGCCTTGTAATAAAACAACAAATTGTAGTGGTATTTATGCCACTTACAAGCATGTAAAAATAAGAACAAGACTTGTTCTTGAAAATGACATCAAAAGACAAAAAAAAAATACTAAAAGTAGAAACTAGTAGTAGTGATTCCTTCCATGCTTGCATAAGATTATGGATGGAGGTTTTGATGAGTGATGGTATTGATGCGATCAAGGATGAGGTTGAGTATGAAACGCATTTCTTCCCTAACTTCTATTGCGATTTCCCTAGTGGATTGGCAATGTTCACAATGTAAATGATGTGGGTAATGAGTGCGGAAGTTTTCGGGTTGTTTTGATTTGAGTTATCACGGAAGTTGTGGTGGAAAATAGGAAAATATGGATCAACATCCGGAATATTTGTGAATGGTGGTGGAAAATAACCTAGATGTTCTTGTAATGCGATGGGAGCTAACGGTGGTGATGTTTCAAGATCTTGAAATATAGTATTTGGAGATGTGGGTGGTGTTGAAAAGACTATTTCTTTTTGTTTAGATTGTTTAGATCTTGTTGGAGTCTTAAGGAGTTCCAAAAGAGTGACTTTAGGTGGTGATGAGGTTGGTGTACTTGTTGGTGATGAGGGAGGTGCTATTATGGAAGCATCTTGTGGTGAGTTATTTGTTGAGGATGAACCATTTGAGGTTGGTTGTGCTAAACAACAAGATCGGATACTAATCCGTGCGGATATCCTAGCATTTGATTGTGGTATTTTGGATGGTGGTTGCACAAAGGTTTGGGTATCATGAAGATGATTGTTTGTACTAGGTGATTCATCTAAAGGGTTTTTGGATGACATGGTGTATTGTGGTTATGAAGATGAGATGGATTATGCAAGCATTTTGGGAGTTCTATATATAGAAAAACAAAGCATTGTAATGAATGCTTGACCCAAAATGTGGATTAAAATCTAATGATTAGATATGAATTCAAGGCATGTGATCATGAGAACACAAGCATTAAAGAGCATACTCCAAAAAATGAAGCAAATGTGGATTTTTCATCCAAAGTGAAAAAATAGAAGGTAAAAACAGCTTCTGTTTCACGGATCCCACGGATCCTTCCCTTGAGGGATCCGTCCAGCATGAATTTGGGATCCGTGGGTGCAGTGATCCAAAGCACAAAATTTTCTTTTGGAAACATTTTGCCTATTGTGTGCCTATATGCAAACTATTTGGAGTTACGGTTATCTCGACTCCTAAAAGAAAAGGAAAATAAACTAGAAGTAGAAAGACATCCTATTGAGATAACCCGAAAACACATATTTAGTACATAAGTCGTTATTTAGTGTTATCAATGCTCCTAATTCATTGTTGCTTAAATGACTGTACCGAAAACACATATTAGTTATGTATCCCTTTAGCATTCAAGAGACATGAGATGCAATGAAAGCGGGTTTTACTTTGTATTAATAATGCAAAAGCGATTTGTCCTAGGCGTGAGAAATTGCTTTTGTGAAATTGATACGGAAGGTATCATCCTTTTAGAAAACATTTTGATAAGGTGTTGTTCCTATTCACTATCGTTTAAAAACAATTAAGTACTTAAAACAAATTTAACGTGAATAATGGTGAAAGTAATGTAAGTAAAACACAAAGTAATTTTCAACATCATATTCTTATTAGAAATAAATCAAAGAATCGTTACCCAGTACTTGCGGAATAGTACTTGGGATTGAAATGACAAGGTTTGGGGTGACTCTCTCTAAGCTCGGGCTAAGTCGAGCACAACTCTTAGAACCAGCTGAGCTAGCTCAAGGATAAAGTTGTATTTGGAGGGTGAAAAGTTGGCTTGTGTGTATGTGTGTTTTACAATTCACAAGCTTAAACTTTTCACTCTTCTTCTTATCTATTTATACAAGTATGATATTTAACTTTAACCTAGAAGACAAAAACATAGATCACGACAAACACGAATATTGATGTATTTGGTTCTTGTTCACCTTTCTATTTATAGTAGGCGGCGAGACTATTTCCTTTGACGGAGAATCGCGCTTACTATAAATGGGAAGATATGATCTTCATAGATTGAGACTATGTATAAAGCGGATAAACACTTGAGGACTTAGTTTTATACGGGTAAAACTTTCCGCCTAGTCCGACTCATTCTTGATCTTTAAAGCCTTGATCTCTTCCTTCGTTTGTCTTGATGTTTAACAGTTGGAGAGAGTCGAAGGGATTGATGAGTTATTGTCATCACTCACTTGAATCCACTATCTTCTTCTTGACTTAGTCTTCACCCTTTAAGTTCCGCCTTGCAGTGGAGGCTCCTTCTTCGCCTCATACTAAGTGTCACGAAGATAGCTCCTTTGAGAGACTATCGCTCGGTGACACGATTGTGTTTAACGGATTAAACACTTAGGTTATTTTCTATTCAAATCCTAGTTTAAGGGGTTTGGGTATTCTTGAACCAACGGTCTCCCCTATTTGGATATACAAATAGCCTAAGTGTTTGATCGGTGTAAGTGAGCAAAAGGCTTCTTCTTACTTGAATGTACTAATGAATACAATAAGGAACATTTGAGTAATTTGACAAAACATACATCTTTTATTGATCGATTACATATTTCCTATCACTAGTACAAAAGGATAAAATGATGTCGGTCGGATGGATACCCGGTGCTTGAGCTTCACTTTCTTGGTGATGAGTGTTTCCCTGTCGGGATGGTCTCTTATCTTTGCATTCGGTCTTGTGAACACGATGTTTCTTTGAGGATTGGATCGAGAGGCCCTTTGGGATGTAGGCGATCATTGTAGCCACTCTGCTGATCGATATCACTCCACCTTTGGAAAGGCGGGTTCCGTAGACATCAATGAAAAATAGCCCTCTTCGGGCTTTTCAATCACTAAGCAGTTCACAAATTTTACCCCTCGAGGCGACTCTCTGTTGCATTCTAAGCGAGCACTTTGATTTCGAGTTGGAACTCAACTCTTTTCCTTTTGCGGTGGAAGCTTGTGGTTGAGATCCTTGAGGTGCGATCAAGGCGGTGAATTCCAGTTAATTTGGTGCATCCTCGACCTTTCATATCTTTTCTTGAGCATTTTCATCGGATCCTTGACCACCTTATTTTGCTTCTTTCCAATGATCGGACCAAGTTCATCAAGTTCGGTGATCCCAAAGTCCTTTGAATTTTAAGGATCATGAACCTCAAAGTGTCTTTTGTCATCCCTCTGTAAACATTCATAGCCAATGGTTTGGTGTTGGGAATAATCTTGACATCGGTGATTTTTGGGAAGCCTTGGTGGTCATTGTCGATTGTACTCCTCGATTACGCTTTGCACGAGAGCTTGATTTTCTTTCTCTTTTCTTCATCTTGCTTTCTCATTGCGACCATTTGAGCGACTGAGCATCTTTGAACTTTTGTCTGCTGACCCTTTGGGAGCTTGCTTGCATCTAATCCCATGTTCTCGGCTTCTTGGCGACAACCTTTTCGATGCTTCTTTGGTCTTCTTATCATCCTCGACTTGTTTCAATTTCCTTTCTTCTTTAGCAAGGTGTTTGGTTAGTTGTTGAGGAGTGAAGAGGTATTGATGTCACCGATTTTGTAGGGAATCTTCTCGGGCTCGGTTGTTGTCAATATGCCTTTGCCTTTGTCTGGCACGAGGAAGAAGATGCAACCAAGGGTGGTGGTGTTGTCATTATTGGTGTTGTATTTATTAGTGTTGTTGTTGATGTTTGTGGTGGTAGAGATGAGATGGGTATTCTTGAGGCCAGTGCGAGATGATGTGGGAGCTCTTGAGGCGGTGGTGTTTGCTCCCCTCGGTGTGAAGAGGAGTTTCTTTGATATTCTCCCCTCAGCATTTTAGGAGCTTGGTGAGGGCAAGAGTTGGCGTTGGTCTTGAGGGGGTGGCGGCTTGACCTTGAAGGCTGATAGATTTCGGTCATCATAGCCTTAATCTACGTAGTATCGGCACGAATACGGTGACCTTTTCATCAAGTTAGCTTGAAAGCTCAAAGCGATCATCAGGGACCAAGATTCCGGGCCGGGGAGGAGGATGCACGAGCCATGGTCGCCACTGTGTATTCAAAGAGTCCATTGTAGCTTGAAGAGGCGGGTGAGGATGGAAGACCACGAACATTGGCGAGACTTGAGCGGATCTAGCAGTTCATTAAGGTTTGAGGATTGTTTCAAGTATGCCTCGATAGTCTTTAGCACTTGAGAGTTAAGTCTTGGATCTTCTTTGACAAACTCCACGATTTCATCGATCTTTGTGCCTCTGATCTGAAGGTGCCTTAAGAAGTTGGCCATATTTTCATTCGATCAGAAGAGTCATCATACATCAAGTCCACTGTGCTCATGAACATTTTCATGAAGCCACTGTACCTCGCCTTTAGATCGGCATAACTTGCGGTGACCTCGGTATGTTGTTCCCACAATGTTTTAGTAACCCACAGTATAGCTTCCTTGAAGCCACGGTGATCAGCTGAGCCAATTGTCTTTCGGTGAGGGAAGAACATTGTCAAACTCTTTGAATTCATCGAGCTTGAGGAGGATTGAGGCACGATCATCATGTTGGAATGGGGATTCGGTATGCTCCTGTGGATCGGTGAGGCTCTTGTTGATTGAACCTCGGCGTCGCTTCATCCCTGGCGATAAAATTTCTTCATCACTTTCGGCAAGGTCATCATCGATTTTAGCAACTCGGTAACCTCGACAGCTGTTAACAAGGGGTGGGAATGGGTTCCATATCGGTGGTGGTATTGATCCTACGAGTCTTTGTCCCCGTGGACCCCTCGGACCTTGGTGGGAGTTTCAGCGTCTTCTCGGGAGTCGAGATTGGTTTTGGGTTCCATATCGGTGGGTTGTTCCTTTCCTCGAGTCTTTGTCCCCATTGACCCCTGAGACACGATGGGTTTTCAGTGCCTTTAGCGAGTCGATGATTGTTGTATCCCTATCGGTGGGTTGTTTGTTTCCCCAGTCTTTGGGATCGATCGGTGTGCCCTCGGACAAAGGCTTTGATTTGCTAATGTCCTCATCGGGCGTAGTGGAAGGCTCCCTACCGGTGGGTTGTTTGTTTCCTACGGATCTTGGGGAGTAGTAGGTGTGACCAAGGGCCTTGGCTGTGATGTCGGTGTCCTTCGTTGTCACGGGGTGGTTGTTGCACAGTCGGTGGGTGTCTTTTTAGTCTCGGGCTTTTGTGCCTCTTGGGTTGTGCTCACGAAGCCTCGGGGCCACGAGACTTTGGTTTAGTCTTAGTCGATCGAGACTTCCCTTTCTCTTTTAGGAGCGGGGTTTGGAGACTTGATCCTCACAGTTGTTCTGACAACCATATGGGCCGTCAATTCAATAGGAGTGACAAGGGATGGGTCCTTTTGAAAATTTGATGGACTCGGGATGCGGTAAATTTCAAATTTTTCATCACGAGTATAATTGGATCGATGCGATTGCAAAGCACAAGAGACAAACCTAGGATACGAAGCGTGCCGTCCTAGTTTTGCTCTGTAGCCGTTCGAGATCACTTGTAAATGATCTCCCTATGTCGACGGTGACCCCATTCATCAAGCGGTATGCCATCATCAAGCGAATAGAGTTAACTTGTTCGGTGGATGAGTGGTTCCATAGAGGACACGAATCACAAAAGTGAAGAGGATCCTCCAAGCCACGAGGAATGAGCTTTTAGTGGTGGGGTCTTGTCCAAAAAGTTGGATCTAAAGCGATTTGTTTTAACCCATCCTTCCTTGTGGAGGGTTCGGGATGGGCGACATAAACACCTTTGTTATAATCTCACCTGTTGAAGTGCAAAGCGTTTTGTAATCCGGGTGAATTGTTTCCCCATTAAGGCGAAACGATGAGATACTCCACGAGAGGTCTAAGGTTATTCTCATCGATGAAGGTGTCGGGTCAAAGGCTCTGGTTGTAGCCCAAAACTCCACGAGGTAGTTTGGAGTGCAGATCTTGAGGACATTTTCAAAGGCCGTTTGAGTGGGCGGTTGAATAAAAATTTTATAATGTCTTTATAGGTTGGGACATTTTCGGGATATTCAAAATTTCCTATGACATTATTTGTTTTAAATTCAACGTTAGTAAGATCCCTACCTTTGAGAAGCAAGCGGAGAGATTGTGTTCTAGCCATTTCCATTAACGAAGATTTTAGGGTTTAAAAAATGTTTTGACTAGAACAATCAAAGTATTTAGATCTCTTCAAGTTTGTGATGAAAAACTTTTGTAAATGTTTACAAGGAGGGTTTTCAAAGAGGTTTTAAAGATATTGAGAACACACAAATATTTGGATTTGAGAAAGAATTTTGTGAGTTTAGTTGCGAAAATAATTTGTGTGTTTTTGTGGTTTTGAAGAGGGTATTTATAGAGTAGCGAGAGGGTGGTTTTGTATAAGTGTGGATATGTAAAGACCATTTTGAAATCGTTTGATATTCCACATTTAATGCTACCACCACATCACGCATGATAAAATCCGTCTTTCAAGGAAAAGCAGTTGCAATCTGCGATAAAAGTGCACTTTAGCGATAATAAAATATCCATGGGATATTTTATGTGAAGAAAACATTTAATGCCAAGTGGGGTGAGGTAAATGATGATACTCGACGATAAGACATGTATTCCTATATTAAATTGGTGGGATTACCAACCTAGGACATTTAAGTAACTAATACTTGGAGCATTTAGTTACTCATTCAATGCTACATCGGGGACCACAGTGAGTCTTACTCATTCGGTGAGAGGTTTGTTTTGGATGTTCGGGGAGGATGAACCATTTGAGAGAACTTCTTGAGATTGGTTTCGGATACGACTTTCAATGTCAAGCATTCCCAATTCGACTTCGGTCTCTGAAGGTAGGTTCATCAAGGGTTTTGTGAAGATATCGGCCGGTTGATATTCGGTAGGGATGAAATGAAGTTCAATGTCTCCCTTCATTATGTGATCACGATGAAGTGATATCGATATCAATGTGTTTGGTTCTTTGGTGGAGGACGGGGTTGTTGGAGATTGCAATACTTGGTGTTGTTGTCAGAAGATGGGCACCATTTTGTAATGGATGTCATAGTCATTGAGTTGACTTTTCATCCATAATACATTGGCACAACATCTGCTGCTGACTACATATTGACGGTGAGGACATAACTCTTGATTGTTGCTTTTAGCACTCCAACAAACTAGTTTTCCTCGAAATTGCGGGACCACGAGGTACTTTTACATCCATGTTGCGGCCGGCATAATCGAATCGAGTAACCGCGAGATCAAACCACGAGCACTTTGGATAATAGAGTCCAAGGCTTGGGGTTCCCTTGATACTGAGTATTCTTTTGGCTGCGGTGAGATGGGATTCTTTAGGATTGGGTGATATCTTGCTATTAGGCAGGCGAATTGGATATCTGGTCTAGAAGCGATTAGATACATCGGTGAGCCAACAATCCCTACGAAATGAGTTTGATTGGTGATTTGCCGGTGAGATCGGGTCCAAGGTTGTTAGGTGGGACCATTGGAGTCTTCTTGAGGCACGATCGGATATCTCATATTTCTTCAAGAGATTTACGGTGTATTTCTCTTGGTGATGGATATTCCTTTATCGGTTTGCACGATTTGTAGTCAAGAAAGTATGTGAGTTCCCCATCATGCTCATTTCAAACTTCTTTGTCATCAGTTTTCAAGCTGTTTGCAAAGTTGTAGTTTGTTGAGCCAAAGATGATGTCATCAACATACACTTGGACTAGTATCACATCTGTTGAGTTCTATAGACAAGCGATGTGTTGTCTATCTTTCCTCGACAAACTTGTTTTGTATCGGGAAGGTGAGAGAGTTTCATACCATGCCACAGGAGCTTGTTTAAGTCCATAAAGGGCCTTGTCAAGTTCTGAGACATAGTCGAGAATTCACTTGCTCTCAAAGCACGGAGGTTCTTGAACATATACATCTTCCTTGAGATCACCATTTAAGAATGCACTTTTAACATCCATTTGGTAGACCACGAAGTTCATGTATGTTGCATATGCAAGAAAAATCGATGGCTTCCATTCTTGCAGCGAGAGCAAATGTTTCATCATAGTCGATGCCTTCTTGTTGTTGTAACCTTTGGCTACAAGTCGGCTTTGTTTTTAATAGCGATGCCGTTTTCATCGGTTTTGTTTACGAAAACCACTTCATTCCTATGACTACTACATCACGAGGACATTTGATCAAGGTCATGACCTTGTTTTATCAAGCATTGCGAGTTCTTCTTGCATGCTTTGAACCCGGCTTGGGTATTTTAGAGCCTCGGTGACACTTTTGGGTTCTATTTCGATAGGTAATCGACATATAGACATTCATTGGTGAAGCTGCGGTTAAGTTAGCGACCATGCTTCTAGTGAGCATGCCTTGATGGGTTCACCAATGATGTTTACAAGCTCAATGTCACGAGATCTTGTCCACTTACTTTGTGGTGCAGGATCGAGCTTGAAGATGTCCTTTGGGAGTTCATCGGTGAGATCGGTGCAAGACCCATAAGATCATTTAGATCATCTGTTGAGGTGTCTTGTTACGGTAGAGGTTCTTGAGTTCTGGGATCACGATCATTTGGATCGATGTTACCTATCCATCGGGGCCGGTGATTATCAATGAATTCAGCGATAGTTGGTTGTGACGGGTTGTGAGGCAAGACATAATATGAGATGTCGACATCGACTTGGTATGAGGAATTGGTTTCGATGTTGTACTCATCGGAGGATATCTTGATGAGTTATCAATTCCTATTTCTTCCTTTGAAGTGTTGGTGAACTGATGCTTTCTATACTTTCATCAAAGGTGACATGATAGGTTTCCTCAACTTGTTGTCTCCTAGTGTTAAATACCACGAAGGCTTTGGAGATCGGTGAGTAACCTAGAAAGTATCCATCATCGACTTTAGCATCGAACTTGCCTAGATGATCCTTGTGGTTATGAATAAACACAGGACATCCAAACACATGGAAGTAGCTAATGTCGGAAGTCTACCTTTGAATATCTCATATGGGGTTTTATTATGTCTTTTGACAATGATTGACTGTTTTGAGTGTAACAATTTGTCTTAAGCGCTTCACTCGAAATGCTTTGAAAGGGTGAGCCATTTAACATGGTTCTTGCGACCTCAATGAGAGTTCATTTTTCCTTTCGGCTACCCCATTTTGTTCGGGGTATAAGGAGATGAGAAATTTTGGGAGATTCCTTCTCATCACGAAACTCTCAAGCTCGGCATTTCTAAATTGATACCATTGTCGATTCGATTTGTTTCTTTGTAATGTCATTACGGTTTTCAATGTTCACGATGAATGACATTATAGTATTAATTACTGACTCTTTTGGAAAGAAAGTATACCCAGTGTATCTTGAATACTCATCAACAATGACAAGTGTATACTTCTCATGTTGGATTGATCTAGGACTAAGCGGTCGAAAGAGATCCATATCACGAGAGGTGAAAACGACTTTTGATAGAAATTTTGCTTGGTTTTGAAAGATGCTCTTTTATGTTTGCCTTTTCACGGTGAGCATGGTTTGTCTTTTGCAAAAACCGGTGATGGTAAGCCAAGGACCTTGTTTTGTTTTGCCAAGTTGTTGATGTTTTGAAGTTTAAGTGTGAGAGTCTCTTGTGCCACGCCAATTGATAGTTTCGGTGGCTTTGGCAAAGAGACGAGTTCCATCTTTAGAGAGGTTGACATGTCTAAGACATAAACATCGTCTCTCTAGGAGCAATCAACACAACTTCCTTGTTGGCATTGAAAATGGTACCTTGTTTGTCATTGAATTGTACAATGTACTTAGCATCACATAGGTGGTGACAACGATGAGATTGTATTTGAGACCATTGACATAAGCAATCCTAGAAAACTATTCCATTGCGGTTCTTGAACCATAACCTTACGTGGGACATGATGAGTTATCACCAAATACTACCTTGGGCCTGGTTCCTTTACATACTTGTGCAGATATTCCTTCACACGGTCATGCTTCTTGAGCATCCTTTGTCTAGATGCGGATAGGTTCCTGGCATGTCTCTGCACAAGTAGTAAAGCGAATTAGTTTCTCTTCGTGACCCACTTACTAGTGGGCTTGGGTCTCATGGTCTCTTTGAATTGAGCAATCGATTCATGGTCGGTGGTGGAGTGCAATGAGCTACCACGGGTTTTGCATTTAGAGGCGAGGATGACTCGGTGGATTTTGGTTGTTTTGAACTTCTCCTTGCATGGATGGCGTTGTCATCTTGAGATGTCTTATGAGTTGTGTTACCGCAAATATCACGACATATGTTCATAAGACAATCATCGAGCGATGATCATTAAAGCCACGGTGTGGGCAAGGAGGAAAAGGCTTTGCTCTCAATTTTGAGCTTTAGATGAAGAAGCATCTTGATGACCAACTTTTGTGTAGTTTTCTTGGTGAGAGAGCTCACATATTGCAAGTGGTCGGCGATCCTGTGATCATCCTTTTACGAGATCATGCAAAAAGGATTCTATAACAATTGTCGATGGTATGGTGGTATAGTGGCATAGATCACACTTACGCTTGTTTTGGTGGTGGCTTTTGACTTTGAGGAACTAGAGGAAGGCGACTTTGTCTCCTTGATTGGTTCGGGGACCTTTTCAATAGATTCCATTTTGTCGGTTAGCTTCCTCACAAGTTCGATCGATTCTTGAATCGATCGACTTGATGGGGACGAGAGGATGTGGAATTTTCGGTGGGGTGGATTCTTGTTGAGTTGGTTTTGATTGTCTTTTTGAATGGTTCTACCAAGTCGGACCTTTCTTTAGGAGAGTGTGGATTGTAATGTAATGGAGTAAGCTCGAGCTAGGATCGGCACCACGAAGAGGTTCCAAAGGTGGAAGTGGTGCTTGAGATTCATCTTGAGACTCGAGATGTGTTCGGTGCTACTAGACACATCGGAGAGTCAAGTATGCTCTTTAGAGCTTGACTTTCGAGCTCTAGAATTTTCCCAGTCAAAGTTGGGAAGCTTACTCTCGGGATTAAGTCTTTCAATCCGATCCTTTGGGCTTGGGAATAGTCAACATCTTGGTAATCATGCCACGAGACACAAATGGTTTAGGACTACGGTCTTTGTTGCGAGTCGGTGAGATGGTGTTCACCTATGACTCTCTTTTTGCTCTTGGGGCACCTGACATCAAAGACCCTTGGATTCTTAGCGATCCAACCTTGATGATATCTTTTTCCTTTTTAGTTCATCTTGAAGAGCACGATTTCTTTTGACTAGTTCGGTGTTTTGAATTTGTAAAGTGTGACCTCGAGCTTAGCTTGTTTAAGCAGTAATTCATCTCTACACTTATTCAATTCAAAACCTAACTTGTTGAACTTAGAAAAAGATTTAATCATTGCTCTTCTACAAACTTAAGGTCAACATTGATATAGTTCATATAAGGCGCCAATCGAGTCATCATCCATAGAAAGTAGAATATTTACCTTCTTCATTGTGATGTTAACCCATTCTCCATTTACGGCATGATTCTTTCCAACGACTAGCTTGTCTTCCTCGAGAGGGCCATCGGTCTTGTTGACATGCACCATTCGTCATCGATGAGGCGGCTCTTCATCGGTCGAAAGTTTGACAACAAGACCTTTGTTTTACCCGCAGATTGAACACTTTTTGGTTACGAGGGTGGCCTCAAGCAATGCAAGCTTAGCTTTGATTTTCTGTACTTAGCTTCAAAATCTATTGTTTTGTTACGGTCGATTTATTTTGAAAGTTTTGATGAGGCGATAGATTTTAGGTTGAAATTTGGTAAAGCACGAGGAATGATTTGAGCTTGATGGTGCGTAAGAGGGTTGAAATTGTTTTGAAAAGCAGTCCTTTGCAAAATGACCTCTTTTGTGACACTTAAAGCATTCGGTGTCCTCATTTGCTTTAGCAGTTGAAAAACCTTTGTTTCTTTTAATAAACCTTGAGAGTTTGCAAGGGTGCCCTTTCACGAAATTCAACGTTCGGTCATTTAGGTACTCTCACATGATCTCTCATCGGGCTCGTCATCGAGTTTTCTTGAAAATCTTGAACCACATTGTTAGAAAAGCGGTTGACATAGGTGAGGTGGTGGTGGGGACTTCTTGACATCCGAGACTTCTTTAAGTCGGGGTATCGTGCATTGATGAGGTTTTCCTCATAGACAAATTTCCATAAATTTCGGGAAGATCAAGGTTTTGGATATGATTTGCATTTCTAAGTCCACGAGAGAAGTTTAACCACTTCTCGGAAGACAATTGACAAAACCAACATTAATCTCATGTTTGGACAACTTAACACCATCATTAGCAGTTCATTTAAAAGGGTTTTATGCGGGTGTAAGTTTGAGAGAGTGTTACGAGTCCCTAGCCACGAAGGTATTGTACTCAAGTTTGGGTCCATTATCCTGTTTTCCTTGGTATCGGATGGGCCTTCATGGCTATGGACTAGGTCATCGAGTTTGTTTAGGCGTATTACGACTTATAAGCGACTCCATTATATCATCGGGAAGGCAAGATATGATGATACTTTTGAGTCTTTGGTCTGGTTGACCACTCTCCTTTCATCACAGGTCAGCTGAGCTTGAGTTTGGGCAAACCTTGACGATCTTTGGGACAAATGGACCTTCATTTATACACTTGATATAATAAGGTTCCATCGATCAAATAGCAAAGCATCGCTTTTCCATTTGTTGAATTTGCCAACTTCAAGTCTAGGGGCCTTGGTGAAAAAGCTCCACCCTTTTATCGACTAGTTGGGGTACATCGGTTTGACCATAGAGATCTGATTTAAAAGCAGTTTAGGCGGCTTAAGGTTTTATAAAAGTTTTATAATTAGCCTTGCTCGATACCACTTGTTGTTCCTATTCACTATCGTTTAAAAACAATTAAGTACTTAAAACAATTTAACGTGAATAATGGTGAAAGTAATGTAAGTAAAAACACAAAGTAATTTTCAACATCATATTCTTATTAGAAATAAATCAAAGAATCGTTACCCAGTACTTGCGGAATAGTACTTGGGATTGAAATAACAAGGTTTGGGGTGACTCTCTCTAAGCTCGGGCTAAGTCGAGCACAACTCTTAGAACCAGCTGAGCTAGCTCAAGGATAAAGTTGTATTTGGAGGGTGAAAAGTTGGCTTGTGTGTATGTGTGTTTTACAATTCACAAGCTTAAACTTTTCACTCTTCTTCTTATGCTATTTATACAAGTATGATATTTAACTTTAACCTAGAAGACAAAAACATAGATCACGACAAACACGAATATTGATGTATTGGTTCTTGTTCACCTTTCTATTTATAGTAGGCGGCGAGACTATTTCCTTTGTGAGAGAATCGCGCTTACTATAAATGGAAGATATGATCTTCATAGATTGAGACTATGTATAAAGCGGATAAACACTTGAGGACTTAGTTTTATCGGGTAAAACTTTCCGCCTAGTCCGACTCATTCTTGATCTTTAAAGCCTTGATCTCTTCCTTCGTTTGTCTTGATGTTTAACAGTTGGAGAGAGTCGAAGGATTCGGTGAGTTATTGTCATCACTCACTTTGAATCCACTATCTTCTTCTTGACTTAGTCTTCACCCTTTAAGTTCCGCCTTGCAGTGGAGGCTCCTTCTTCGCCTCATACTAAGTGTCACGAAGATAGCTCCTTTGAGAGACTATGCGCTCGGTGACACGATTGTGTTTAACGGATTAAACACTTAGGTTATTTTCTATTCAAATCCTAGTTTAAGGGTTTGGGTATTCTTGAACCAAATTATATGTGACTCTCTTTTCTTAGTAAAAGTGTGTTGTCAACTAACCCCATGGTATAGTTGTGTTTAACTAAAAATGACTTGAGTCTATCATACCAAGCTTTTGGAGCTTGTTTAAGACCGTAAAGGGCTTTCTTTAATTTATACACATGTTTGGGTTTCTCAAAATCAATGAAGCCAGGAGGTTGAGCTACATATACTTCTTCATTAATGAAACCATTTAGAAAAGCGCTTTTGACATCCATTTGATAAAGCTTTAGATCATTAGCACAAGCATAAGCAAGAAGTATTCTTATAGACTCTAATCTAGCCACGAGGCGTAGGTCTCATCAAAGCCTATTCCTCTTGTTGGTTATACCCTTGAGCAACGAGTCTAGCCTTGTTCCTAGACACTACTCCGTTTGCATCTAATTTGTTTTATAAACCCATTTGGTTCCTATTATGGTTTGATTACTAGGTGGAGGGACAAGTGTCCAAACATCATTAGAAACAAATTGATTTAGTTCTTCTTGCATAGCCATTACCCAACTCTCATCTTTTATGGCTTCTTGTGTATTCTTAGGTTCTAAGGTTGAAACAAAACAAAACAAGCTACTTTGGTTTCGAACTTGAGACCTTAATGTTCGTTCGTTTAGTTTTCCTATGACTTTATCTACGGGGTGATCTTTGGACTCTTTAATGTTTATTATTTCATCACTTAGAGGTTCTTCCTCTTCACTTATCTTTTTCTTTATTACTATAGCTTCACTTTCTATAATCTCGTCATCGACAAGAGGTGGAGAGGGTTTCGGTGGACTTTCATCAAATTTTATATTTGATGATTCTTCTACCTTCATTGTTTCTTTGTTTAATATGGCGTAAGCTTTGCTATTTGGAGAGTAACCTAAAAAGATACCTTGGTTGATTTAGGATCAAATTTTGTAAGGTAATCTTTAGTGTTAAGAATAAAACATTTACTACCAAAGACTCTAAAGTGATTTAACGTAGGCTTTTTGCCTCAAGTAACTCATATGGAGTTTTACCTAAGATTGGTCTAATTAAGACTCGATTGAGTAGGTATGCGTTGAAGTATCAACGGCATTACACCAAAACTTTTGAGGTATGGATTGTTCATTAAGCATGGTTCGACTCATTTCTTGTAGGGTTCTATTCTTTCTTTCTACTACCCCATTCGATTGTGGAGTGCGTGGAGCCGAGAAGTTGTGAGTAATACCATTAGCGTCACAAAAGCTCAAAATTGCACTTCATTATCGAATTCCCTACCATGATCCGTCCTAATAGACACTATGGGACTTCCTAGTTGTCTTTGGATTTTTTTGCTTAATATTTCAAAATAATTAAAGGTTTCGTTTTGTTCTTTAAAATTTTGTCCATGTATACCTAGAATAGTCATCCACTATGACCAAAGTATAGTAGTTGCCTCCGTAACTTTGGATAGCGGATGGACCGAATAAATCCATATGTAGTAATTCTAGACACCTAGTTGTAGACACCATGTTTTAGCTTTATGACTAGAATGAGCTTGTTTTCCTACATTACAAGCATCACAAAGTGATGTTCATATTTCAACTTAGGTAGATCTCTTACTAGATCTTTGGATGATAGCGATTGAAGAAGTCGCATGGCGTGACCCAATCTTTGATGCCATAAGGTGAAGTATCATCCATAGAGGTAAGACATAGTTTGTCTTTAGGTTCATTACCGATTTTAATGACATAGACTCCATGTTTCCTAATTCCTTTTCCTATGGTTATGCCATTTTTAGTATCTTACTACGGTTTCGATAAAAGTACATTGCACTTTTTATCACATATTTGTTCTATACTTAAGAGGTTAAAATTAGGTTTTCTATGTGACACACATCGTTAATGGTTAGAGATTTGTTAGAAATCGTACCTTTACCGATGATTCTACTTTTGCTATTTCCAAACACCACATTACCTCCATTGAAGGATTCATATGTGGAGAATAGATCCTATTGCGGTCATGTACCTTGTACACCCGCTATCCTTGACCCATTCATCCGGGTCTAGGTCGACTTTAAGCACACCTAAAACAATAATAAACTCAAAGTTTGGTCCCCATTTGTTCATGGGTCCATTAGTGTTAAACATTCCATTCATGTTAGACATGTATGGATAAGATGAATATGCATTCCATGGAGAAAAGTTTTGAAAATGAAAACCGTTTTGCATGTTTGGATTCCATCCCATTTGATGGTTACTTTTCGGGTAAACGTTATTAGGTCTCCTAAATGAATTAGGTTTTGAAAAAGATGGAGCTTTGTTTCTTGCAAAAGTAGGATTATATTTTGGAGGTGGTTGTCTAGTGGTGACATGAGTTGGTTTCTTCCTATTAACTATAACAAACTCAGTTCTAGATGAAGAAGCTACGTTATTACTCACTATTTACTACACGAGATCCACGAATCCCTTTCGTACACTAGCGGTTCCCTTTTGGGGATCCGTGGGATCCGCCACAACGTGTGTTGGTTTTCTAGTTCCTTAACAAATTTAGTTTCTTTACTTTCACTAGTTGATGGATCAAGTTGTTGACTACCTAGATCCTTTTGATTGTTACGGTTTTAACACCATTGAGTATTGTATCTAAAGTGTTAGTACTCATTCTAGCAATTTTAGAATCTAAGTGATCCACTAGTGTTTGAAGTTGAATGCAAAGTTCACATTCACCACTTGCTATTTTACCCTTTTCTAAGCGTTTTAGTTTTGCTTTTAATTCTATGACTTCTTTGTCTAACGTTGATTTTGACTCTTTAAAAGCTTGTTTTGTTAATTAGTTTTAAGCTAATATTGCATAGTTTGTCATATTCATTATGCAATGAGTTGTCATCAAGTGATGAACTACTATAGTATTCGTGACATACCTCGTCATTTGCCATGAGACAAATTTCTTCATCCTCCTCGTCGCTCATTCCCCATGTGCCGCTCACGAACGCCTTTTGATCATCTGTTTGGGACACTTACTAATAAAGTGGTTTGGGTCCCCATATTTAAAGCAAATACGATCATCCTTTGGCTTCTCGTCCTCTTTGCTTTTCGAAAGCCTTTCTTATCGTCATACGGTTGTTTGGCGTATCTTCCTTTCTTCTAAAGAACTTTTAAAGTCCACTTCGCCATAGCGTACTCTTCGTCGTCACTACTCGAAGAGAGTTCTCTCATTGCTCGAAGCCTTTTTGGATTTAAGGGCAAGAGATTTGTGTTTCTCTTTCACCTTTGAGGCTTGGAATCTTTAGCAAGGACAAGCTCGTAGACTTTTAGGTTGCCTATGAGTTCATCGAGGTGAGGATTGTCAAATCTTTTGACTCTTGATCGCCGACACCATGGATCTCCACTTGATGGAAGTGCCTTAGATATCTCCTAACATGGTTCTTGCTAGAAAAGATTCATCAAGTGCTTGTAAAGATGTAATAATAGTATTAAAGTTAGCAAATGAATGATCTATAGTTTCCTCATCCGATATTGAAAATTGTTCATATTGTTGAACAAATAAATCAATTTTATTATTTTTAACTTGTTGGTTGCCTTGATGAGTTACAACTAAAGAATTCCAAATTTCTTTAGAGGTTTTAAGCATAGAAATTCTTTCAATTTCTTTTTCGGTAAAGCATTATATAAAACCATTTTGCTTCACTATTTTTAGAAAGCTTTTCTTCATTTCATCATTTAGTATATCATGAGGTATGTTAACTAAATTCCTTTATCATCTTTTGAGGTAGCCTCAAAGTCGCCTTCAACAATAATGTACCAAAGATCAATATCTTTAGATTTCACATATGTTTCGAATCTATTTTTCCAATATATAAAACCATTAGTTTCAAGTAGTGGTGGTCGTTGCATAGATTGCCCTTCCTTATAATTTTCAGAACCCATAATGATCGAAAAGTTTTTAAAATACAAATTTACTTTAAAACTTTTATAAACTTAGCTCTTGATGCCAATTGTGGAAAACTAGAGGGGGGGTTGAATAGTTTTGCCAATTTTAAGTTGATTTCAACAACTTTAGATTCGTTAATATGTGAGATCTTATGGATGTTGAGAACGTATAGATCTAATGATAATGTAAGCAAATAAATAAAGTTAAGGGATAGAAATGACACAACCGATTTATAGTGGTTCGGCTACATGGACACCTTCCTTGCCTACTCCACTCCCCGAGTCACCTACTCGAGAGTTCAAGCACTATGTCAACAAACTCCTTCACTTGGCGGAGAAGCCTTCACAACGTTGCTTACACTTTTTCCGGTACAAAGCTAAATACCGAGTCCGTAGCACGGTGGACCAAACCAACACAACTATTACACAACAAATATGTGAAATAACAAATACAAGATCTTCGCTACAGAAATCTTGCGGAGTGACAAATCAATCAAGGACCCCTTGCTTGGATGACTTGTAGAATGCTTGTGATCTCGCCTTAGAGAAGGACCTATATGAGGATCACAAATAGAAAGAAAGAAGAACAACTCTCTAGATCAAGTGATCTATATGTTAGAAGAGAATGAGAGTGTATGAGAGATTTAGTAAGAAGAGGGGTGGGTTAGAATGAAGAAATAACTCTCTATTTATAGGCAAAATTCTTCACTGTTCCCCGGATCCCACGGATCCCTTCCACTTGGGATCCGTCTAGTGTAATCCTAGGGATCCGTGGAACGCTCCTCTTTGCCCATGGGTTTTTTGGTTATGGGTTATGGGTTGGTCCATGGGTTTTCTTTAGATTCAATGTATCTAAATATACATTGCATCTAGCCAACTGGGTATGGGTTATGATCCATGGGTTATGGTCCATGGGTTAAGGTTTTACCCATCCTAATAAACTATTACAACAAATGCTTAATTATTACATTTTTGTATTTAAATGGCTATATGTAAATGCTTTACAAAAATAACATGTATCCTCATAATTATACTTAAGATAACATTATATTTGTTATCAACATTACACAAAGAGATCGCAAAATATTAATAAACGTTTTTACGGTTTATTTGTATTAACACTTATAATTTAAACTTCATAGTATTGACATGATAATCACGTATTTTTTTTACTTAAATTATTCATGTAATCACGAGCGATTTAATACAACTTTTAAGATTCTTGACATATAGAAGATCTCGTTAACTACATGTATTTGATTCATAGATATATTATACAACCTAAGTGAGTTTAGTTCAAATTGATATCACCAATTCAATTTTATTTTATAGATACCTAAAATAGTACCGGTAGTGTTAATTGCATTGTAATAGAGCATTTTTGTTGCCTTTATATTAAACCCCGACCCGGTGATAGACTCAGTTAGATTCACTTAAGAATGTTAACTCGTTGTATACAAGTCTTGGACAATCAAAACAAGAAGAGATTATCGAAAGATCAATGTATTATCAATGGAAGTTGTTACAGATTGTTTACAATGATGAAAGGAAGAGTAGAGAGGAAATTGTATTCACAAAAGCTAACTAATTAATTGTTGTTACAAGTATTTAAAGGAAACATTAGGCGGGAGAGTTGGTTAAGCCAAAGGAGTATATGTCACGTGCACCTCACGTGTGTGTATACACACGTGCGCCTCACGTGCCATTTAGCTTAACCAACTTACCAGCTTATTATCCATCAGCTCCTAACAATCCTCCCTTCTTCAAACCATTCTTGTCCTCAAGAATGTGAATCAAAAGCTGGAAATTTGGCATATAATTCTTCCAAATTTTCCCAAGTGGCATCTTCTGGTGTCCCATTAGTCCACTGAATCAAACCATACACCACAATGACATTCCTCTTCTTAACCATTTTCCTATCTAAAATTGACATAGGTTGCCTTTGCTATTAATCCTTCTTGATTACAACTAGAAGGTCAACAACTTGTGATGATTGAGGATCTCCTTTACAAAGCTTCAAGCGAGATACATGGAAGACATTGTGTATTTGGCTATGAGCAGTAACTCCAACCTATATGCCACTTGCCCAATTTTACCAATGATCTTAAAAGGTCCAAAGTACTTTGGGAGAATTTGTTTGCCTTCCTTGCCTAATGGACACTTATGCGTAGGTGCTGCAGTTCAAAAGACCATGTCACCCACCTCAAGCATCCTATCACTTCTACCTTTATCGCTTCTTTGCTTCATCCTTTTGTGATCTTTCCAAATGAAACTTAAGTAATTGAATGACATGTTCTCTAGCTGCTAGGTCCTATCCACTGCATCAACCTTGTTGAGACCCCCTATGTATGGAACATGTACTGGTGGAGCTTGACCATATACTGCCTCAAAAGGAGTAGTCATGATAGAAGTATGAAAATTTGAGTTGTACCACAATTCAGCCAAGGATAGCCACTTTGCCCATTCTTTAGGTCTTTCTCCTGACATACATCTTAGGTAACATTCCAAACATCTATTCACTACCTTTGTCTGGTCATCAGTTTGTGGGTGGTATGAGGTGGACATCAGCAACTTAACTTGCAAAAGTTTGAACAATTCTTTCCCAAAGTTGCTCAAGAAAACCTTATCTCTGTCTGATACAATGGTAGTAGGCAACCCATGTAATTTGTAAATTGTGTCCAAAAACAATTGAGCTACTTGAGCTGCTATGAAAGGATGAGCTAAAGCCATGAAATGAGCATACTTAGTAAGTCTTTCAACTACTACAAAGATCACATTATTTCCATTATATCTTGGTAATCCTTCAATGAAATCCATAGAAATACTTTCCCAAATCCTTTGAGGAATGGGCAGAGGTTGTAATAGACCAGGGTAGGCTGCTAAATCTGGTTTACACCTCTGACAAGTGATACATTCTTTGACATATTGCTTCACTTCTTTTCTTAAGCCTTTCCAATACAACACAGAACATATCTTGTGGGTAGTAACTTTGACCCCAGAATGGCCTCCAATAGCTCCACCATGAAAGTGAGCAATCAAATCTACTCTTAGCTCTCTATCTTGACCAACCACTAACATGTTTTTTCTTAGTAATTGACCATTAGCCCAAACATAATGTTTCTTACTTGTATTTCCAGTCTGCAATTTTTCAATGATAGCTTTTAGTGTCACATCTGCATCCCAACTTGCAACTATTCTAGTGGCCAATGCAGTAGTCATAGTAACTACTATGGTATGCATCAATGTCCCAACTTCTTGTACTCTTGACAAAGCATCAGCAGCTGCATTGTCAACCCCTTCTTATACTTGACCTCATAGTCAAAGCCCATTAATTTGGGTAGCCATTTCATTTGTGCAGGAGTAGAAATCCTCTGGTCTAACAGATACTTCAAACTGTAGTGATCTATTTTAATGACAAAATGCCTATCCAACAAATATCCTCTCCACTTTTCCAATGCCAACATCACAGCCAAGAATTCTTTTTCATAAGTGGAGAGTTGTTGGTGTTTTGGAGCTAAACTATTACTCAAATATGCAATGGGATGGCCATTTTGTTGAAGCACTGCTCCAATTCCACTTCCTGATGCATCTGTTTCTACTTCAAAAGGTTTTTCAAAGTTTGGAAGAGCTAACACTGGAGCTTAGATGATGGCTTTCTTCAAGGCTTCAAAGGCTGCCAAAGCTTCATTAGACCATTTGAAAGCATTTTTCTTCAAGAGTTGTGACAATGGTCTACTAATGGTAGCAAAATCTTTAATGAACTTTCTATAATAACCAGTAAGACCAAGAAATCCCCTCAGCTGCTTGAGATTGGTAGGTACTGGCCAATTTTGCATTGCAATTATCTTGGTTGGGTCAGTGGCCACTCCCTTAGCAGACAACACATGTCCCAGATACTCAACATGGTTTTTGCCAAACATACATTTAGATTTTTTTGTATACATCTTATTTTGCCTCATAGTCTCAAGTATCACAGTCAAGTGTTGCACATGATCAACAATATTCTTAGAGTAGACCAGAATATCATCAAAGAATACCAATGTGAACTTCCTCAAATAAGCCTTAAACACATCATTCATTAATGCCTGAAAAGTGGAGGGTGCATTGGTTAGACCAAAGGGCATCACAAGGAATTCATAGTGTCCTTCATGGGTCTTAAAAGCAATCTTTGCTATATCATCCTCATACATCCTAATCGATGATAGCGATCTAAGATCCGGTTTAGAAAACACTGCGACTCCATGCAATTCATCAATAAGCTCATCAATCAACGGAATGGGAACTTATCCTTCATTGTGTGCTTATTCAATTGCCTATAATCTACACACATTCTCCAACTATTGTCCTTCTTTTTAACCATCACAATTGGTGAAGCAAATGGACTTTGACTTTTCTTAATCACACCTGCTTCAAGCAATTCCTTCACCATGGCCTCTATGGCATCTTTTTGCACAGGGGGATGCCTATAAGGTCTAGTATTGACTGGTTGGGTGTTTGGGAGAAGAGGTATTATGTGATCAAATGTTCTCTTTGGAGGTAATTCCTTTGGTACATCAAAGACATCAGCATACTTATCAAGTACTTGTTCCAATTTAAGGTTCACTTCCTTATTGTCTTCTTCCACCCCAATAGACTTTAGTTTTATTCCAGTGTTTGGGAACACACATAACATGGAGATCTCGCTTGTGGTGTTCCTTCCAACCTTGTAATTGTTTCTTTCCTTTCATCCATCGGATGTGGGCTTATGAGTTCCCTGATGTCACTTTATTGCCCTTATATACAAACTGCATTCTCAATTCTTTGAAGTCACATAATTTGACCAAGTGAAAGCCATGAATACCCAAAACCATATCACAACCTCCCGAGGAAGCGACATTACATCGGACACAAAAGTTTGCCCTTTCAATTTCCAAGTAAACCCTTACATTCACTTACACTAAGCAGCTTCCTACCACCAGCCACAGTGACAGCCAAGGGACAAGTTTTTCTGATGTGACATCCCATTCTCTTAGCCACATTAATGTCTAAAAAATTATGGGTAGACCCTAAATCAACCAATATATGTAATTCATGCTTATTTCCAAACAACCCAACTACCCTTAAGGTATGGTATGAACTTACTCCATTCAATGCATTCAAGGAGATATGTGGTTGTACTTCATCAGATTGTAACTCATCTAAATCATCTTTTGCATCTTCAAATTCTTCTCCCGATTCCTCATTCTCAGCCAACACAACCAAACTAAATAATTGACCTTCACATTTATGTCATGGAACAAACTTTTTGTCACAATAAAAGCACAAATTCTTTGCTCTTTTGTCCTCATACTCCTTTTGTGTTAACTGCCTTCTAGGTTGAACATTGTTTGGTCTAGTGTTCCAACTTTTGTTAGCATTTGGCAGGGGTAACAAAGGTTTAACATTATTATTAGCAACACCCTGATTAACACCAAATTTCCCATTCCCCATACTAGACTGCATCCTGTTCTTTTTCTTAATGGCATTCAAGGAAGCTTCTTGAAAGTTAGTTAAAGAGTATGCATCAGCTAAAGATGTGGGTTTAAACATTCTAACCCCCATTTCCAATTCAGTTGGTAAACCCCCAAGATAGAAGCTAATTGCATGAGTTTCACTTATATTTACCCTACTTAACAAAGTATCAAACACATCTTGATAAACTTTAGCATTGGTTTCATATTTGTCATTCTTCAATTCAGAAATTGGATCATCAAATACTGTACCAAATCTCTGAATAATAGCATCTCTATACACAGTCCATAACACCAACTCACCATGTAATCTAATGAACTGTCTATGCCATAACAGTGCTTTATCAAAGAGATGCACAGAAATGAGTCTTACCTTTTGGTCATCTGGTATGTTGTCAATTGCAAAGAACTGCTCACACCTAAACATCCAACCTCTGACATCATCTCCAGAGAATTTTGGAAACTCCACCTTAGTCATCCTACTGAATTGAGTTTTTCTATTTTACCCTTGATTTGATGTTCTAGCCACCACCCAGTATTCAAGCGATTTTGCAAGAATTGATTCATCATCATTCCATTGCTTGTCCGAATCCGACCAATGATTCATCAACATATCTTCTTGTGTTATCATCAATGTTATCCCCACCACTACTGGTACCAGTTGCTCTTGTGGATGGTGCCATTGTCCTATGCTATTTCTTGAATTATGGATGAATCTTGTTGTCAGTTATTATTCCTTCTTCTTCAATTGAGTAATTACTAACAACCTTTAACCGTTCTTGGCCAACCTCAAGTCAAACAAAACTAACCATTAATCCGAAAACAGAGGATTTAAGCACTAATGCGTTGTTCTGGTGGTTACAATGTATACTTGACAACTTGGTCGTATTTCTGAAGGATAGCATAGACTAAAAGTAGAGTATCAGTGTAATACTCTGAATCTTGAATGAAATGATTGGCGGAATTTCTTGTCGGAATCTTGGATCTTGAAAAACAGAATTTGGCGGGAAAAAAAACTGAACAGAATTTGTTGTAATGAGACCTCACCAGGAAAGGTCTCTGATACCAATTGATATACTCAGTTAGATTCACTTAAGAATGTTAACTGGTTGTATACAAGTCTTGGACAATCATGTTAAGATTTAGTAAATCCAGTTATTAAAGAGTCGGTCACCACAAGTATATGTAATCGTTAGAAAGCTCGTAGTCGTAGATTATTTAAGGTTGTTTGAATTTAGTTGTGTAACACCGTGGAGGACGGACGGGTCTTTACCAACTGTATGCCTGATCCACAGCCCGTAGGTGGCGATTTGTGTAAGACTATAAATACTCTCTACCTCCCAAGGTAGAGAGTTGGAGCTCATAATAATACTTTTATTTTCTCTCACTAAGTTCCCAAACCTCTAACTATTTCTCTCTCTAAAACCTTGACTTATACGCCTACTTGTGATCATGTTATGATGTGTTTGTGAAATCCAATATGTTACAAATGGTATAAAGAGCCATGGTTTGATCATCTCTTACTTATCCTTGGATTTCTAGTGGTTTTATATGGTTTTGAGTTTGAAAAAGTTTAGTGGTTTTGCATCATTGGATAAATTCTTGTGTTAAAGTTTGAATTTTGAGTGTACTTTTGTGTTTAGAATCATTGTAAGTGCTTGGGTTTGAATTTGGAAAGCTTGAATCAACGTGGTTGAGCTTGTTTTGGATTGAAAAGTGTGTTTTGAAGTTTTTCAAGGTAGCGACTTGAGTCTCGTTGTGAATTTCTTCGTAGCGACTTGCTTGATAATTTCTAGCGAGTTGTAGTGTTAGTCGTGGCGACTTGAGCTTAGCGACTTGTCTATTGAGACAAGCCGACAAAGCGATACAAGTTAGTGGATTCTTCACTACGGCTAGCGACTTGGAGGGGTAGCGACTTGCTTTCATTATTTCTAGCGACTTGTACTTAAAGTTCTTAGCGAGTTGTCTCTTAGCGATTTGGATACTTAGTGAGTTGCTCTTTAGCGACTTGACTGTTTAGCGATTTGGTGCTTTAAGCGATTTGTGTCCAGCGAATTGGGTCTTAGCGACTTGTGTTTAGCGACTTGATTCACAACGACTTGAGGTTTAGCGAGTTGCTACTTAGCGACTTGGAGCTTAGCGACTTGGTTCAAGGGTTATAGCGACCTGGTTAATACTTGTTTCTAATACGGTTTCTCTTGATTTAGTAAAATCCGTGAAAGAATCTATTTCCGGTTTAATCATAGAGTTATAAAATCCCGTGAAATCGTAAACATGTCTACCAACGTGCCTACAATCATCTCTCTGTGGCGAGGGGCGTTCAGCGGTGGTTGAGACACTCCTCAACCCATGCTTGTGAGCCGACTATGACTCATGGGCTCAGCGAATCGGGTTGTATTGTCTTGGAAAGGAAAATGGAGTCAACATTCTCAAGTCCATTGATGAAGGACCGTGTCGATTGAGACTACAAGAGACATAATTGATCTGCTGCAGATGGAACCATGATCTTTGGATTGGACGGACCAAAGACATATGATGAGCTCGATGATAAGGAGAAAAGAGATTCGATCTTGATATCGGGCTTGAACATTATACTTCAAGGTCTTCCAAAATATATATACAAGCTTATCAATCACAACATGAAGCCAAGGCGGTTTGGGATAATGTCAAGATGCTTCTCTCGGGTTACGAATTAACTAAGGAAGGCAGAGAATCACAAGCTGTATGATGAATTTGAGCACTTCAAGATGAAACTGATGAGAGTGTCTATGAATATTACGTGAGATTCCACAAGCTTGTGAATGATATGAGGAATATCAAAATGACCATGCCAAACATTCAATTTGAACTCAAAGTTTGTGAACAACATGAATCCGAATGGCACAAATTTGTCACCGTTGTGAAGCTAACCAAAGGATTGAAGAATACAAACTATGAGCAGCTGTATGCCTTCCTTCTTAGAATGAGAGACATGCTATGTTTGAAAAAGGATTCTTGAGCAGTTCAAAACCAACCAGGGAGAAACATGCTCATCAAATGATTCAACGACTTTCTACACCAATGTTGGTATTACAACCAAAGCTTCTCAAGTCATACCCACGGGTAATGGTAATCACAAACTCATTTCGATCCGAGCTTCAAGCAAGCGATCTTGATGCGATCATGGGACACTTCATCAATCAAGCGGCTCTTATGGTTAAACAAAACTTGACCCTTAATCCACATACCAGCAGTCTTCACACTAACAATGAGATCGAGCGCATCCAATCTACACAATCATCTTTGTTGTCGAGATTGAAAAGTTATGGTGCAACCGATTCAAGGAAGACAATATGAGCAGGGAAGAGGTGGAGTAGGTGGAGGTTATGTTGGAAATCGAATCGGGAAGGAATGGAAATCAAGGTCAAGCAAAGCCAATTAAGTGCTACAAGCTGTGGTGGTGATGGATATAGCAAGGAACGCACATCTCCAAAACGTCCTCAAAATGCGAGTATTTGAGAGACAAGATGTTACTTGTGCAAGCTCGGGATAATGGTGATGTTTTGGATGAAGAGAGTTGTTGTTTCTTCGAGGGCAATGCCAAGACATATGATGCGAGATGTGGATGAGCGACCAATTCGGAGATAGGTCACAATCATCGAATGCCTTTCAAGTCATTGTTGTGATTGATCTGTGCCAAACCGTCAAGTTTTCTCATGGTGGCGACTTGTGAATGGCCGGTATGAAACTTAAAACACTTCAAGCACAAATGCAATGAAGATCGGGAGAGTATAGGGTTTCCCGGGTCGTTATGTCAATGAGCTATGCAATGAATCACCAAGCGGATAGTGATCGAGAGATTTGAGCGAGAAAAAGGTTGTGATTATTATAACTACGAAATAGCCTATAATTACAAAGGCTTAAATGCAAATTAAAGGAATTTTAAAAGATAAAAATATTAAATAAACGCTATCACTATTTGCAAAATGATGTTTTGATTTTATGTTTTATAAAGCGAATTAAAACTACGACGTACAAAATAAAATATGAAATGAAGCGGTATTAATCCTAAAAATATGAAAATGATATTTTACAAACCTAATGATAAAAGAAATTTTTAGAAAAGAAAATTATTTTAAAACTATTTAATTAATTATTATTAATTAAAACTATTTTAACTATTTAATAATAACCTAAAATACAAGAAAATATGAAATAAAGCTAGAAAAATAAAATTTTGACTTAGAAAAATCTAAAATATCAAAGAGAATTTTCAAAACTATTTTATATTTTTCGATTATTTTAGTATTTTATATGAATTAAAAACTATTAAAACTACTTAAATTGCTTAAAAATACAAATTTAACTAAGAAAAATCTGGAAAAATATTTTTTGACTTTTTATATTTATCTTAACTTAAGAAAAATGAAAAATTATTTTTTGAAACTTTTCTTAATTAATTGTATTAAATGCTAATTAAAAAGTACTAAAAATTGATTAAAATGCGAGAAAAATAGCAAACTAACTTGGAAAAATCGAAAAATTCAAGATAAGCTTAAAATAATATCTTGAATCTAGGAAAAATAGAAAAACAGGTGGTTGTGTATGGGATTAAGCAACTGCAATGCAAAGTGCTAGATAATAAGCACTTGAAATAAGCCAAGAACCACAAAAGGCCACCAACTGATAACAAAAGCTATAATATGCTAAAAGTACTAAAATGCAACAAGTCTCAACTGCTCTTAACCTCTGATTAGCAACTTGCACAAATTTGAGGTTTTGAGCTTATGAGCTAAAAAACAGTTTTGGGTGCTAAGTTTGGACTTAAGCACAAGCTACAAATTAAGCTGAAAATGAAAATGAGAAGTTGGAACTTATACTAGACTGGCCAAGATCACGTGAACCAAATATGAGACCTAGATAGCTCGATGAGCTTGATGCAAGCTCTGCACAAACACACTGCACACTCGGTCAATCTTGAGCTTGTGTGGGAAATGAGACCAATCCACAAGCTCATTTGGAGCTTTTAAAAATTTACAAAATATACAAAATGACTATAAGAAAATAGACCAAGGAAGTTTTAAAACCACAATTTCACTTAATTTGACCGAGAGATGAGTCAATGAAAATTCAACTCAGTTGGCTCAAAATGGCTTTTGCAATTTGACTTTTGAAGCAAAAATGAAATGTTGACTTTTGAACTTTGAAGCGATTTAAAGGACTGAGATTGATGTTAATAGATGAAATGAACTTAAAGCAAGCTATGTCTATGTATTCTCAACACAAAACAAGGTTTCACTTTTGCAAAATCTCAACAGATAAGCTAGTAAGACATATTAATGAAGAAATTGATTTGGAGAGTATGCAGACACAAAATAATGACTAGAATGAGTTCAAATAAGCTACACAAGCACGAAGCAACAAGTCTCAAACACCGAACGGACCTATAACACAGTTATGCGGCTAATCCAAACACCCTTTTACCAAGTGATATGCAATTAAAATTGAACTAACTCTTGATCCGATTAATATAAGCGATTAAGCGAGTTTAATTAACTTGAATACAACCTAATAAGCGATTTGAACCAGTTATAACTACAAATGAAGATTATGCAATAAAACCTTGAAAATCACTTACAAAGGTCCTTAGCCACAATGGCTTGAAACACATAAACCAATGAACCTCTAGCCTAATTCTATCAACCCAATTGACACGAATCAACCCACATCCAAACCTTTGCTACACCATTATCCATTTCAAGACCATTTTGCCCCAGTTTGACTTTCTTTGACCAATTTCCAAAGCGCTTGAAACTAAAATGTGAGCTTATAGAAAGCTATAATTAGCTTACATACGCTTGTTGGAATTGAGAAATAAGCTATTTGAAGCTTGGTTATGAGAATTTAAAATGGAAAATTACAACGATAAGCTTAAAATTGAAATCTTAACACAACTTGAATTGCTACTTGAAATAGTTTATAATGATACAATCACCTTAGTTTAATACATAGAAACAAAATATTACGGATATTACAATTAGCTAAAACTTTTAAGTTAAAAGCGACATTAATGAAAATTTAAAACTAAAAACTACTCCTTCTTCTCTTCTCTTGCTTTCTTTTATACTCGAACTTCTTCTCTCTCATCTACGAGCAGTTCCAGCAGAAATTGAGGCCATTGGATTGGTTAAAGAGATTTTAGCCGTTTGATTGGTTTTGGCGTAAGCGCTTATAAGCCGATTAGGGTTGAGTGAGGATAAGAGGTGCATTTAATGCATCTTGGAAGGTAGTTGAAGGTGGGGGACATGGATGTGTGAAGTTGAGGAGGGATGGGAGGTGAAGTGTTGCGGGGTGTTTGTTGAAGAAGAAGACTTTGGCGCTTGGGGTTGGTTTGACCAAAGTGTTTGACCGGCTAATATATGAAAGGGTCCAAAATGTAAATGAGGGGTCGCATGGCTTATATGGCGGGGGTCGCATGGTGTTTTGACAAGGCCAGGATAATTAATAACAAGGACCTCTTTTGTAATTTCGAAATATCAAGGACCACTTACGCTTAATTACGCAAAGTTGCTACAAGGGACTAAAAGTGACAAGCTCCAATAGTATAAGGACTAAACTTGACATTTTCAAAATTTCCAAGGACCATTTTGCCAAATTTGAAACTTGAAGGACCAATTTTGTAATTTCTCAAAACTTTTGATATTTTTCACCAAAGGACTAATTTTGACAACTTATGATTTTAAAAGGACCGTTGGTGATTTTTCTTTTGAAATTTTGTGCTCGGGGACTATTTCGACAATTTTGAAACTTGGGGGTAAGCGCCAATTATGCAAACTTAGCTCATTTTCATCGATTTTGAACATTTTGCATCGAAACATATAAAATGCAATTTTGGAATATTTTCGGTATTTTGATGCATTTCGAGCATTTTAAGCGTTTTGCAATTGATTTAACCAAAATGATGAGTATTTACATACTCATCGATGATGCATCGACTCGACTTCGATGATGAACCTACGCGCAGACAATTTTCATGGCTAGCATTTCTCCAATGGTCTCTCAAAGGTCTCATCATCACAAAGAATTTGGTCCATCCAAAGAATCAATCATCTCGGAGGTATTAAAACTATATGATGATGTTGATCGACAAAAGATGCATGATAAAGTGAAATCACGAAACTTGTGACTCGAGATATTGCTAATATGGGTAATAATAATATTGTCCCATATGATCAATATGTGATCCAAAGTGAGTGTGGTTGAACCAAGTGATGCATCTTCGCGATCAATGATGACTATGTTTTTATGAATACTTTGCATGTGCCCACGATGATTCATTACCTCTGGCGAATGCCTATAAAGAACAAGTTGCTATTTATGAACAACGTGCTAAGTTTGAGTTAACTACCCGTGGCAGGAAATGGATGACCAAATCGTTACAATTATTAGAAAATGTAATTTTAGAAGAAGTGTTAAAACAAGAGTTAAATTCCTTACAAAAAAGCTTTCTAAAGCTGTTAAGCAAAAGCTAGAGCTTCAAGATAATGTTAAAGTGCTTAAACAAGAATTTAATGCTAAGGAATCAAAACTTTTGAATGATTTTTCTAATCTAAAACTTTGAAAACAAACTTGAAAATAAGTTATGCGTACAAGGAAATACCATTCGATTGCTTCATTGGATCACTAAGCATAGAGTCTTAAGCGATAAGCATAGCATTCCCTTGTTGAGAACCTAATCACGAGGTTGTTAAAAGGCTAGAGTGCTCATAAGGTACTATATGATGGTAATGAGATTCTTAAACCTAGGCAAACACCATCATGTGTTGGAAGCACGGAAAAGGATAGAAAATTAAATGATGCCTCTAGGAGAAAATGGATAAGAAGCTTAATGATCCTGTGTGTAAAAAGGAAAACATAATGATAAAACCCCATGATTACACTAAGGAAAATTGGATCTCCTTAAACAAGTTTAAGCCTCAAACTCTATTAACCCCCGAACAATTGTTACGGAAAAGGATATGGATATGCAAAAATTTGAAAATCTTGTTGCAAAAACACTCCCTTAAGAAAATGCTGCGACTCTTGTATATATGAGTCGGGAAAAGGAAGCGCCACTTGTCTTTAATGAGAATGTTGCATCAAAGTCATCCTCCGATTGCAAATATCTTGTGTTGTTAAATACATTCCTCCTCATCTTAGGAATAATGAGCTTGTGTTTCATAACTATTTTGCTCACCTTAAGGATAGTCTAGAATGTCTCTGTGAGATTGTGGAAGAGGATTTCATAAATAAGCCGCTTGATAGAAATTAGGTTTACTTGCATTCGGGCCAAGCGATCTCGGGGCGCTAGAATGTTTAATAGCAACATGTCCTAAATCCTTAGGTGCGAAAGGTAAAGGCGTGATGTCGTGTTCTATGCCTTGTGCGAAGTATACAAACCATTCTATGCCCGATGATAAGAAAGTGAACTCTAATGTGCCTTCAGTAGTTCGGATCCCCGCGCGTCTAGTTCGGGAATGCAAAAGTAGATCAACCAACTAATGTTCCCATAATTCCCTCTAGAGGAGTAATCGGTGACATAAAAGCAAGCGGTCAAAGCCTCCGGGCAATACCAAGCAAGATAGGACCTCAAGCTAAGAATGTGCATTGGAAGAGAGTAGAAGATCACCATAGGAATATTAAGTTTGAGTTGAATAAAACAAATCGTGTTGATTCTAGTATTAGCTATAAGCGTCATTGTAATTAATTGATTACGCTACTATCCGCAAACCATGAATGTGGTATGAATGATTTGTCTAATGATGTCACATGCCCGCTTAAAGCGTAATGTTAAAAATCAAGCTAAGAAGGCTAAAAGGCAAAGGCGAAGAAAGTTAGAAAACGGTGGAAACCCGGGAAGGAAATTTAGTAATATAGGTTATCAATGGATACCCTCCGGCCGTAAGATTAATGAGTTGTGCCCTAAATTTTCTAAGTCAATGCCCACTAGAAAATGGATGCCCTCTTGGTAGAACTATTCCATAAGAAGTGAACATACTTTGAATAGGTCAAATCGGACACTAGCTTTGCATCTATTTCGATGATTCCATTGTTTCTACTACGATGTGGGTGTTCCAATCATCATTACTAACCAAATGGAACCCATTCTTGCATGGGGATCCCAATTATCCGATTATCCATTCTTATGCGTGTTCAAGCTGCAGATCGTTCAAATCGTTCGTGGTACACGGACTCAGTTGTTCCAAACATATATTTGGAGATCGCTCGCGCTCATGAACCGTGAGTAAATTCATCGGGACATTAGATTCGGAGCGACCATTTTGGAGCAATTATGGGTTATGGAGACTATGTTGGTGGCAAAAGTGTAATCTCGGGTATATTATGTTGAAGGTCTTGGTCATAACTTGTTTCTGTTGGTCAATTCGTGATTCCGATCTAGAAGTGGCATTTAGAAAACATACTTGTTCGTTAGAGAACTTCGATGGTGTGGAATTGTTAAGAGGAACTCGTGGTTCAAATCTATACACCATCTCTATCGAAGACATGATGAAGTCCTCTCAATCGCTTGTTGTCAAAGGCTTGAAAACAAAATCATAGTTATGGCATCGTCGTCTCAATCACTTGAACTTGGCACCATTAATAACCTCTCCGAAAGGATCTTGTCAAAGGCTTACCAGTTAAAATATGAAAAGATCATCTTTGTTCGACTTGCCAATTGGGAAAAAGCACAAAATATGCCCACAAACCAAAACCTACAAACTCAAGATTGGAAGTTCTTCATACCCTTCATATGGATATGTGCGGACCAATGAGAGTGCAAGCGATAAATGGGAAGAAATACATTCTAGTCGTTGTTGATGACTACTCTCGATTTACTTGGGTAAAGTTTTGAGGACAAAGGATGAAACTCCGGATGTCATCATCAAACTTATCAAGCGACTTGATTTTATGAAAGTGTTGGAATCGGTCATCAAAAAGTTTTCCACGAACTCCTCAACGAGCGATGTAGTTGCAAGGCAATCGAACTCTTGTAAACCGCAAGAACAATGCTAACTTATTCAAAGGTTCCAATGTTTCTATGGGTTGAAGCCATTGCTTGCTACACCCAAAATCGTTCCTTATTCATACCTCTCATGGAAAAACTCCATATGAACTAGTCCATAAGCGAAAACACGATCTCTCCTACCTTCGTGTGTTTGGTGCTTTGTGCTATCCAACGAATGACGGTCAAGATTTAGGCAAATTAAGAGCAAAAGCGAGATATTGGAGTTTTGTTGGTTATGCACCAAACAAGAAGGGTTACCGAATCTACAACAAAAGAACTCGAGATATCATGGAAACTATTCAAGTCACGTTCGATGAGTTGTCCGGCAAATGGCTCCGGGACAATCCGATTCTGGACCGCATTTCAATCTTCATCAAGTAGTCCTATCGGTTCTACCTTGTTTCAAACCCTCACCGGCAACTCCTTATGTACCTCCTTCGAAGATGATTTGAAGAAATTATTTGATCTAGTGTTGATGAACACTATGAGCCAAGTGCTAATGATATGTCAATTCCATCAACGAGGTTGTTTCTATTCACATCAATGAAGTTAACCCTTGGTTTCAATGTCATTAAGTCAAGCGCTGCTGCGATCACTCTGTCTCATCAACTAATCATCAATCATCACGTGTACATCATGGAAGTGTTTACGGCATCAATAATGGAGATAATCCCTTTGCTACTCCGAACATGCCCCTTTGAAAACATATTTGCTCACGAACCATCATCGAACCATCTTCATCGGAGATATCGACTCGCTACTTGGTTCCTCAACAACAACCACATGAACACCTTAGAAAATGGACACATGATCATCCATTGGACAACATCATTGGAAACCTCTCTCGTCCGGTATCCACACGGAAACAACTTTCAACCGATGCCTTATGGTGCTTCTTCAACTCCGTACTCTCTAAGATCGAACCAAAAGGCGTGAAAGCGCCATGAATGAAGGCGGTGGTTCAATGCCATGCAAGAAGAAATTCATGAGTTTGATCGACTAGATGTATGGGAATTGGTACGCTCACAGATATGCTATGATCATTGCTCTAAAGTGGATCTTCAAAGTAAAACTTGATGAGCATGGTGATGTATTAAAGAACAAGGCTCGATTGGTTGCTAAAGGATACCGTTAAGAGGAGGTATTGAATTTGAAGAATCATTTGCTCTAGTTGCTCGTGTCGAGGCAATCGAATCTTCTTGGCTAATCTTGCAAGTAAGAAAATGGTAGTCCGTCGGATGGATGTAAAGGCGGCTTTTCTAAGCGGAGATCTTAAAGAAGTCGTATCGTCGACCAACCGGAAGGCTTTGTGAATCGAGCATCCTACTCACGTCTATCATTTGAAGAAGGCTCTTTACGGTTTGAAGCAAGCTCGAGGGCATGGTATGATAAGCTATCAAAGTTTCTTCTATCTCTTGGATTGACAAAGGAGCGATTGATCCGACATTGTTCACCGAAAGTCGAGCAAACATTTAATTCACGTTCAAATATATGTTGATGATATTATTTTTGCCTCGGTGGCCCCAATGAATGTGACCGTTTTCGAATGAAATGGGTTCCAAATTTCAAATGTCAATGATGGGACAAATGTCATTTTCTTGGGATTACAAATTTCACACAAAGTCCGGAGGCATTTTATAAATCAATCTAAATATGCAAATGAAATTTTAAAGAAATTTGGATTTTATTCTTGTGACCTGTTGACACTCCCATGATAGAGCATACTAAAGCGGATGAGGACCACTCGGGGATCATGGTAGACCAAGCGAAATATCGTAGTATGATTGGATCCATGATGTACCTCACGGCCGATGAACAAGACATTCATTCCTTTGTTTGCATGCGTGCTAGATATCAGGCTAAGCCTACCAAAAGCACCTTGAAGCGGTTAAGCGGGTCTTTCGGTATCTCCAATGAACCATCAATATGGGACTTTGTTACCGAAGGACACCGGTATGTCACTAACGACCTATCAGATCGCGATCATGCGGGATGTCAAGATACGTCGAAATCGTCGGAGGTGCTCAATTTTTGGGTGATAAGCTTGTGGTGGTCTTCAAAGAAACAAATGAGTACTTCTATTTCCTCTACTGAGGTGAATACATAGCCATGTCATCGTGTTGTGCTCAAATCTTATGGATGAGATCCCAATTATCGACTATGGCTTTGAATTCAACAAAATTCCTCTGTCTTGTGATAATAAAAGTGCTATTGCTCTCTCATGCAACAACGTTCAACACTCAAGAGCAAAGCACATCAACATTCAAATCATTTCATCGAGGAGCAAGTAGAAAAGGTGTGGTGGAACTCTATTTTGTGAGGCCCGAATACCGGTTAGCGAGACATCTTCACCAAAGCTCTTCTAGAGAAGCGTTTTGAGTTTATCCTCCCAAGACTTGGTCTAAAGAGTCTTCAACGGAAACTCTTGTAAAGGTATTTCTTCATCCATCTCTTGTAAATATTTATTGAAAAGCAAAATACAAAAATATAAAAGCGTTTAAAAATCCATAAAATTTGAAAAATCTTTAAAAAATTCAAAAAAAAAAATCATTTTGTCATGTTTTCTCGATTCGATAATATCTACGGTCTTTGTCTTTGTCATTCAAAGAATGACACGGGACTTTAGATATTGTTCGAATGTTCAAAAAAATTTTTGAGAGAAAGTGAAACAATGGTTTATTGTCATTTCGAGCGATAACCGTTTTTCGAGAGAAAAGAAACGAGCCATGCTTTTATTAAATCTTCAAACCTCATGCTCGATTCTAAAACAAATATTTGTCATCTAATGAAAACAAAATTGCTTTAAAAATAACTCGGACTCAATTTTTGAAAATCATCTGGACTTAACGTTTGTCAAAATCGCTATCCTTCAATCAATAACATATGTCATTGATTGAGGGGGAGAATGATTTCAATTAAATCAAAAGGTTATTTGTCATACAATTGTTTTCAAAAGATAATCATGCATGTTTAATCAATGGAGTGCAAAGTCTCAAAATCCGATCCTTATCTGTTAAAATGTTTTCATAATCAAGTCACAATTCTCCTCAAAAGCTTTCAAAATCAATTTAAATCTACAGAGATCACAAATCTCAAATGATTTGAAAATTTTGATCGGGAGTGTAACACCCCAATTTCGTGATCTGTGAATTCAAAGCGGGTGTTACTTCATGGCATGATCATAACAATAAGCGTACTCTAATGGAGTCGTTTCAAAAGATTATCATTCGATTTGTATAAATATCGAGTTTACAAAAATGAGGTCCCGGATGGTTCTAAGTTTACAAAATACATTAAATTGGTTTCGAATGATAATAAAATTTATAGCCTTCTTGATCTAGTCCTTGCTCTTCCGTGTCGACTTCCGACATTATGGACACGAAATACATGCTTAAAAGCATCAACACAAAGGTTGAGTGAATTCATAGAGTTTGTTTGGTGGTTGAACACATTATGTTTGTAGTGTGAGTTATAAATTCACACCAATGGTTCAAAACCAAAATAGTTATTATTAGACTAAGCATCATGCAATCAAGGCGTTAACGTGTTCCAAAATTAATTGGAGAAAATGTCGGTGCGTGCCTATCGGGTAAAATTGCCGTTTTACCAATGTTACTCAAATATAGTGCGTTTGTTTGCCTTTAATGGGGCCAACACAAAGCGGATTTGTCAATCCCAATAGATCTATTCACAATATTCGCCCACTCTCACATAGTGATTAATGATTCATGATTAAGGGACTTAAGTTTGGCAAATCACGGTAACTTAGTACTAATAACAATCAGATAAGTATATAGTTTGAAAGCAATGTGTTCGATTTAAAATAAAGCATGTATCTCCCCCAAGGGTTTGTAAAACAATTAAGTAATAGAAAGTGGGGCTATGAACTCACCATAGTGTAAATGATGTTAAGTACTTTAACGGATGATGGATAAGTCGGAAAACTCCTACGTGCAACCTAGAAATGAAATGTTGCGTCTTAAGTTTGGAATAATGTTTTAGGAAAACATAAACCATTCTATATATTTCTATGTTGATCATGATGTAGTCAATTATCATTTGATGTTTATAGAAAGATCTTTAATATGTGAAAGCGTATTTAGTTTATAGATATCTTACTACGGTTCGGGCCATCATAATTCGAGGTCATGTAGTAAGCGTTAGGAGCTAGGACACTTTAAATCGTAAATCCGACAACTCGTCGATACATTTTACTCAAATGAAACCCTCACATGAAGCTCCCTACTATTGTAGAACTTAGTAAAGACAACATATGTTTTGAGTGAAGATTGTTATAGCATAAAGTTTATCATGTTTTAATAACTATCTAGTTTTACAAGTTCTCGTCGTTTCATAAATATAATTACCATAGTTAACGATCTTGGGCAAACAAGCCTTGAGGCTTTAGCCATAGCCTTCCGTGACTTTGGTCTTGACTACCATGGTCTTGAGACTTAGCTTTGGCCTTATCCGTAGCCGTGGTCTTGGCTTATGGCCATTAGGCCTCTTGGTTTGCTTTGGTTGTGACAAAAGTATAGTTATGAGACTATATTTGGCGGTTCTGCTTTTTAAAGATTATGGCCTATTTATGCGTTTTCAAGGTCCGAGCTTCTTTACAATTGAAGGAAAACGTCGTTCGGACAACTTTCGTGTTTTAACTTTTGATGAAAGCGGACTAGAAGGGCCTCAAAAATTGAATTTAAGTGACTATTTTGGCGGTTTCATATTTTAGTTTCGCTAATTTCTTTTATCATAACTTTTGACTCGTGTGTCCGTTTGAATGATTCAAATTGCTAAGTTTTATTTTAATATTATCTACAAGAATATGAAAAGTATCGGATCTATATATGGTCGATTTTATGGAAACTTTGTACAAAAGTTTAGCATTTAAACACTTACTAACCCAAATTTAACATATAGGTTCTTATAACTTGTTTTAAAGATTTTGTACATCATGATCCAACATATGAGCATATATAGCATAGATTTAAGAATATGAAACATGTAAATGATGTAGAGCAAGAGTGGTGGTTAGTTATTCTTACAACTTTTGGCTTTCAACTTAAGAAAGGAACAACAAAGATCAAGAGCTAGAACAAGAACTAGTAACCCTAGCTTCCAAATTCTTCAACCTCTTGATACTAAGTTGAGATGACTTGGGAAAAAACTTGAAGTCTTCTACTAGAACACTTCTTGTGTGGCTTGGAGATCACCAATGGAAGGAAGGAATTAGGACTTGGATCAATCAAAGCTTAACATGAACTTTGGAATTGATATGGAGCTTATGTTTCTTGAATAAAACTTGAAGTAAAAAGCAAATGAAGTGTGTTTTGTGTATGTTGATGGTATGAACGACCTAAGGAGAGGGGAGGGGTTTATATAAGGTCTTGAGGAGGTTAGGAAGGTGTTAGGAAGGTGTAAATGAGGAGGTGTAAGTTTAGGATATTTTGGAAGCTTAGCTTAGAAGTTTACTTACATATGAATGTATCCTAAAGTCCAAGGCTTATCACTTAGGCACATGGCATGGTTAATCACCTATATACGTTCATATCATAGTTAGGGTGACTAGGTACTTATTTTTGGTATTATCTTGTTTTACGGAGGTCGTTTAGTCCAGATAACCGCTAACATTAAATCGTAAAATCATAAAACTTAAAAGCGGGTATCGTAAAAATACAAAACTTGTAGGAATGATGAAACTCATCATTATACTCCATCTAAAAATATAAAATTGGTGATAAGTCTCATTGGGTGCAAAATTTGCTTAAAGGCGGAAATACTGGTCAAAAGCGTAATTCGCGGTTTATCGGAAAAAACGAAATTTCGGAAGCGACCGTGAATTTATTTAGAGTAGACTAAAATTAGTTTAAAAGTGATATGAGATGTCGAAATGTGGTTTTCTTCATACGCGGGATAACTTATGATTATTTGTGAAGTTTAAAAGTTCTGTGATTTATGCAAAAATGTAGAGCGTACAAGGTTAATTCCTTTATGGTCAAAGGAGGAGGAAATATGTTTGACTTTTCCAAAAATGTAAAAGTGTCAAAACATATTAGAAACACGTTTAGGAATCGTTAAGTGCGGATGTAAGTAGAATTGTTTAAAACGTAAGTTTAGTTTTGTCGTATGAGGTTTATTTGGTAACATAAAATAAATCTTAAAATTCTCAAATTAATTATGAGTGATCTAAAAATTTATCGATGCGAGAAAAATTGTCGGGGTTGATTTTAGTTAAGCGGCGTGATGTTTAAGCGGTGGACCGTCAAAGCGAAACTTTAAAGCGATGTTTTCTTAATAACTTTTGCGAAAATGATCTAACGATTGTCAAACTCTCGGTCATTACTAAAATAATTTATCTTACGAGAATGTGAAATAAAAATTTTACGGATGAATAGTGAAAGTGAATAGTAAATGTGAATAGTAAAAGTGAATAGTAAATTCTCGAAATGAAAAGTAACCTAAAAATGCGGGTGGTTCTGAGGAGAATTTGTGATTTAAATTGGATTTAAAGTGATAATTCGATAAATGGTTTCATAAGTGTTTAGCAAGCTTTCCTCCCACATGTGCCAAACGATTTCAAATTTTCCATGCACATGTTGAGGGAGCATCTTTAAACCACAAAGAATTGAAGCGTGATTGATCGTCTCTAAGTGCGGGTTCCTTCTAATATGTACAAAACTCTCTCAAACCTCGAGGCACATATTGAGGGGAGCAAACTTATGAAAACCTCATCCTTCCCCAATATGCTTTATCTACACGATTTGATCGGAAGTGATGTTGATATCTTTTAGAAAATGGTAATCAAAGAAGTTAATTCTTCCTCTTGCCTCCGTGTGCCAAAGCGATTTCAAATACATGATGCACATGTTGAGGGGAGCTCTTTTCTAAAAATATCAAAAACAATTCAGTACAAAAGGCTTTGATAATATATCACAAGTATCGGATAGACTTTCAAATGGTTTTCAATTGGTTCCAATGGCGGATGAACAATACTAAATAGACCGACCAAATTTACTTTATGTATGGTGATATAAGAATGATAAGGTTAGGTATTTGTTCCCATGATCCCTTGAGCCGGAGGGATCTACCGAGGACAATCCACTAGTTAGAGTAGAAGTCCTTGGGTATGATGAAAAAAGGAGAAAAGTGAGATATGGGAAGAGTGCGGATGAGACGAGCTAGCACTGGAATAAACCCAACAAGGTTCTAGTTATGAATTCTCGGTAAGCTTGAAGGGGTTGAAGAATGAAAAAGAAATGAATGGAAAAAGGGTGAAAAGAAATAACCCTCAATTATTCAACCTTAGGCGAAACCGGGTTCAATTCATATGCTATTGATGGTTACCAAGGTAACATCGGTATTGAAGACAAGGCGTCATGGACCCGATGACTCACTGCACTACAATTTCCCAAACCACTCAAGTTCCTCTTAAAGGGCTTGTTTCATTCTCACGGGAACCCCATAATCTATCGACTTTCTCTTAGAGTTTGTTGATATTGAAGAAGGAGACCCTCTCCTAGTCTACGGCATAGGAATCAAATATGCACAATTGAGTCTAGAGCCACGAGATCATCATATAAATCTCTTTAGGACACCGTCAATGAAGACTCTCATTTCACACAATGGGAAAGAGATTATATCTTATGAGTCATCGCATTATCCTTGTGGTATTGCGAACATCCGAGTGATATGCTAACATATTCACAATGAAGATGCAAAGCCTACGGAGCCAACATCAAACAAGCTCACGGTGGGTGGCATGTGAGATCTATCTAATAGATCAACCATGTGACAAGCTGAAGAAAGAATGGGCGATTCAATATTTTGAATCAATCTGGTTCGAGTTATGGATTGACGGATACCTTTCAAAAACCGGTCGTTGTGCCTAAAAATTCTTTTCTATGGCACATCGGTAATAATGTTTCAAAATTTAAAGGTGTTTATGATTGATAATTGATTTTCATTAAAACCTTCGTTGTATTGCAAAACAAATTCTATTGAGCGGTACGATTGTTTTTCAAATATCTTTTCATCAATCGATTGAATCTCAATCTGTTGGTTCACTCACTCCGTGTTGTCTTCTTTGAGGCGTTCGGTTTGAGAATAACTAGAACATTGCGAAACCTGTCAAGGAAATTCTTGAATTTTACACGATCACATGCGATGCTTGTCTTGATCAGCGAGGAACCGTGGGCGTGTACCTCAATTCAACGAAAGTGATCAAAGACACTTTTCGTGCGCTTTATTGCTAGCTGTTGTATGCGAGTGCGCCCGGCGTTTTGTTTGTTCGAGAATGAAGCGGTCAATCCATAGCCGCATGCTCACTCAACACATTCATTTCTAAAGAAATCATGATAAGTGCATCAATGACTCGATATTCCCACTCCATGCTTACGCTACGTTCTTTGCCAATTTCATGAATCAGCGAAAGCTTCCGCTACTACGATGAGAATATATCATGATCCGAATATGAGCATGTCGGTCCAAATGTCACAACATCACATAATAACAACACCATAATGGAAGAGTCGAGATTAATGTTGGTGATGATCTCAATGTTGGTTCAAAACTCATTATCGCGTGGATCGGTTAAAGACCTCCACTTGGATTAACCAAACATGCAAAATGAAGAATCAATGACTACGAGCTTGAGCAAAGAACATTAACAAGAATCCAAGAACAAACTTATTGTAATATCTGTTTGTATTCAATGTAATTTTGAGGTGACCTCACGATGAGTGTCTAAATACTCATCATTTATTCCATTTAAAGCTGCAAAAACATTTAAAACACTCGAAATGCTTCAAAATCGAGAAAATATCCGTGGATTATGTTTTTATCTGTTTCATGTGCAAAATGATTGAAAAAGTTGAAAAACGAATAAAGTTTGCATAATTGGCAGTTTTGGTCCCTCAAGTTTCAAAAATGGCAAAACAAGTCCCCCGGTTTTCAAAATTGGAAAAATATCTTATATGGTCCTTGTACTATTGAAACTTGGCATGAGTGGTCTTTGTGATAAACTTTGGAAAATTATCACTTTAGCCCCTAAAAATCCAAAGTTACTCAAATGGTCCTTGGTTAAAACCTTCTACAAACCAACCGGACCTAAACTAAACCAAAGCCCACACAAAACAACACCAGCCCAAGCCCACTACCCTTTGACCCTTGAGCCTTGAGCTCTTGAACCTTGCACCCTTACCCTTGAACCCGTTTTATTAATAATTCCCAGTCAAACTGGGTTTGACCAAAACAAAACACCCCTGTTTTCCTCCATACTACCCTTCTCCATCACCTTTTCCTGCAACACTCACCATCACCTTACCTCCGGCTCATCCTCACCACTCATCCCTCCACCAACACAACAAACCAAGAAGCATTTATTGCTTCATCCTCAACACTCAACCTACACCGGCATGAGATATTTTGGCGCCAATTTGCGAATTAACGGTTTGGATTAATTCAACCAATCCAAGGGCTAGGAGTGAAGAAAAGCTTTTGATAACTATTAAAAGGGATTGAAGGCGAAGAAAAGGTGTCACATGTTTTAGACCATTCGTAGTGTAAACTTGTAATTCAACTTTTAAGTTTCATGTAAAAGACTTCTGGGTTTTATAATCTCTGTATTGTGTGAATCAAACTAGTGATAATTCAAGTGTTTTCATTAAGCAATTTCATGTTTTCAGTCCTAATTCGATTTCCCGCCAAAAGTGTTCTTGGTCGTTTTTCATGTTTTAAACTGTCACAAGTATTCAAACAAGCTCCTTTAAGCTTATTAAAGCTAATAGAAATAAAGTAAAGTAATTCCTGTTCTTAATGCACAATTTTCACACAAAGTCAAAAAGTCAACTCTGTGGTCAAAATAAGCTGGGGTGATTAAGCTGGAGTGGTATTTAAGCTTGGTTAGTGACAATCCAAGTTTAGTTCTGGTCCTTGTTTCTTTGTTCCACAAGCCCTTTCAGTTGTAAGCCAAATTCCAAGCTTTCTTTCTGAATTCAGTTTCTACCATATTTAGTGAAAATCTCGTTTTGAATTTAATGTTGTTGAAAATTGTTGTTAACTATTCTCTTACACTCATTTTAGCCTAATAACTAGTTTCTAATAGCTCAGTAAGCCTAAAACATAGTTTCATTGTGAAAACTCTAAAATTACAAAATACCACATAAATAGTCCTTAATTCAAAATCAAAAAGAAGAAGAAGGAAGCGAGAATCATGGTTGATTTTGGATTGCAAGGGTATTAGTGCCTCGAGGAGGCTTTAGGAAGTGTATTTGGCCTTTGGTTCAGCGATTTGTGCTTGGAAATCTTTGTAAGCATTTTCTCAATTTCATGCATTTCTTGTAGCAATCTTTAATTGTTGTTCATCTCTGTTGTTTGTGATTATTTGATGTATGTTAGCTTAGTTAATGCTTAATATATACAGCTTGTTCATTAGTTTATATGGTTGTTCATTTCAAGAATTTCACAGTCAAATTAGCTTGTTTATTGATTCATGGTTTTTGTTGTTAAAAGTGGTCACTTTGTGCTTAAAATAGTTTCTTTTATCCTTATAAGTTCTTGTAACTCAGTGTCATGGACTAAATCTCATTGATCCTTTGAAAATCACATTTGAAGCTTTGTTAAAGGGGTGTTTGGTTTAGTGCATTTCACTGAGCTACAGGTTATTTCAGTGGGTGATTTTTGTTCAGTCATGTTTTATTAGGCCTTAATAGTTCAATTCTAGCATCAAACTCAGTAGTCTTTCCTTAAATAGTCAAAAAGAACTTTAATCTCCATTTTTTAGTTAACTGTTAAAAATTTAAGTTGCATACTCCTATAGAGGGGTACATAAGTAGTTAAAGTAGCTTAGATTAGTTGCATTGTAGCTTATTATTCCATTTTCAGTCAATTTAGATCAATCAAAGTTCACATAAGTCAAATTTTCAAAAACTTCAAAAGTCAAAATTTCATGAAACCCATTTTGAATAAACTTGCAATTTCATGTAGGACTTAATATTAGGAGTGAAGACTTGTGCTTTTGGATATTTGTCATTCATTGCTTGTCTTCATCATAGTATTTTTATAATTTTTAGTTAGTGTTGTAAGCTGTTTGTTGCTAGCTTCTTTTAAGCTCTTTTCACAAACCTCCTTTTGCTTATTCCTTATTTCGCTTATTCAGTGTGTTTTTCTTGTTGTTGTTGCTTATTCTAAGTTCTCATAACTTTTTATAGCTTATTCAACCTTTGGTTCGATGAGTGGTAGCTTATTGAGGCTTTTAGCTTAATTTCAGTCTTTATTCATATTAGTTGTGTGCCCAAATCATAGTTCCGCATTCCATAGTTGTTTACATTAATTTTCCCTTGTTCTCGGTTTTATTTTATAATATTCGGAAGTTTTCTTATTTTTCCTGTTCATCTTCTATTTTACGCATTTAATCTCATTTTAAGCCTTTTAAATAGCATTTTATTCAAACAAATTAGAAAAAGCTCAGAAAAATACAATTTCAATTTTCTTAGTTTTATAATATTAAAAAAGTCATAAAAATTATTTTTCCTGAATTATCTTAGTTAAAATAGATTTTCTAGCATTTTAATTAGTTTTAAATAGTATTAAATTCATAATAAATTGAGAAAAAGTCAAAAAAATATATTTTCAGTTTTTACATTAGTTTTATAATATTTTAGATTTTTCCAATTTATAATTTCATTTTTAGGTTAATTTCCTATTTTCTTGTATTTTAATGTATTTTAAATAGTTAAAAATAGTTTTAATTAATAATAATTAGATAAATAGTTTTAAAAATAATTTTCTTTTTCCAATAATTTTCTAGTATAATTAGGATTGTAAAATATATTTTCCATATCCGTAGGTATTTTACTTCTTTATTTTCACGTTTTATTTAAATGCGTTACGTAGTTTTAATTTAAACGTCGTTTTAGATTATAAACGTTAAGCGCTTTTTAAAATATAGAATTAAAAGGACTTCAAAGTCTTTATTAGATTTAATTTCCTTAGTGTAATCAATCATAACCTTTTCTGTTCAATATTCACCGATCACGATTCGTTGTATTATAGTTTACACTCGTTGGGACTTAACGACGGGGATACACTAAAATCCTCTGGACTTAATTGCATTTTGTTCTAAGATGTTTGACTTTTATGGTTGACCATTCACAAGTGGTTGACTAATAAAAGATAGGCGATTCGGAGCGGATCAAAATTTGGCGCGGCTGCGGGAGGTGTGATCGTACTACAATTTGAAGCATCGATGTTGTTGAATATACATCCATTGTATATTTACCATCCTTGTTCATATTTTCTTATTATTATTATATAAAAACAAAGCGGTTCCGAAAAATTTTAAAATCAGTTTTCAACAAACACAAAAATCCAAAAGATTTTCTTTGTTATATTTACAAAATGTTTATCCAAAATCCAAAAATATCCATCTTTACCTCTCACATCTTTGATTCTTCATCCCAACCCCTCTGTAAACCTTTGATTCTTTCCTATGTCGTATCCACACCATTTTGGTTGCCAATGGTGTGGTGGTCCTCATAATGGTGGGAATTGTCCCTTTGTAGCATGGTAGAATCGGGAGATGGGTCTGTCTATAACCAAGCTCCTATCCTTACCATGACACATCGATTCATTCTACCGCCACCACATCATGAGATATTGACATATCGTGTGAGTTTGTGGAGGTCCTCACCAAGGATTTGAGTGTCAATCCAGGAAGCGCGTTTGTCTATGAGCAGTTTTACGGTAACACTCGGGACTTTGGAAATTACCAAATTCCATATTATTCACATGTCCGGCCACAACAATCATTATTTTGTAGTCTTGTGGAGGTCCAGCGCGTCATTTCGGATTGTCAAGCGGGAATACATTTCCTTGTGACAATTTTGACACATCATTTCAAGACCAACCTCCACGGTGCCAAATGATTCAAGCAACTCCTCATGAAACTACGACGGACCTTCTCTTGAAGAGTGCGGGTTATTAAGAGAACAGGAGGAATCGGCTATGTCGTTTCAAAACTCTCGTGAGGAATCTATGGCGAATTACTTGCAAAAGAGCGAGATGCTAGAAGCGAAAAGAGTATGGAGGAATTACTTGTCGAAGAACAAGCGGCTAAAACACGTGCTATATTCCGTAGTCTTTGCTCTTCTCGATGAGGATGATGATGATGAAGTTACCTTGATATTCGTCAATTTTGTGCGGGTTCATCAAGTTCATCGGTTGAAATTCCTTCCATGAAAAATCGGGGAGGAAAGACTATGATGGAATTACTAGCGGAAGAACAAATGGAAAGTGTAAAACATATGTATGCTAGTCCTTCTCAACTCCTCGATCATTGTTATCACACGATATTCCCACTCTCTCTAAACATGGGGATGAGCATCTTGACACTTTGTTCACGAAAAGGAATCGGACGAATTCATAAAGTCTAGTGTTGAGAACCTTGTCCCAATCCCGAGAGAGTCACAGGGAACTTCGATCATATGTGTGATTCTCTTTCCCTCTTGAGTGTTCAAAGATCATTTTGAAACTTTCTACGATCTTAGCGACGATTGTGCTTCCTATGGAAACATCGAGTATGTTGAGGCATCACTCCAGATCGATCGATCCTCTTGAGGAGTTCACCGATGAACTCGCTCACATCAATCCACTTTCATCGAAAAGTGATGATGATATCTTTGATTTCGAAGCCGACCTAGGAGAAATTGAAAGTCTCCTTTATAATGATCGTTCACTCACTTCTCACCCTAACGGTCCAATAGAGAATGTTGATCACTTTGTTCCCGAAACATTCAAGCTACTTTCACCAATCCTCTATTTGAATTGAATCTGAATTCACTTGGATTTCTAACAATCCAATCTTTGGCGAGGATAGTGATGAGCCCACAATGGAACAAGAGTTCACAAATTCACTTCATGTGAATGATTCTCTTCATGAAAAGTTCTCCTATGAACTCACTCATATCATAAATCCACCGGAGTATGATAACTTCTACTTTGATCTAGACACACCCGGGATATGTCTAGACCAATTGAGCTTAAATGATGACATTCATGCTATTATGAATTCTCTGTGGGTGATGATGAGTTAGTCATGATGTTTATCATGACTTTCTTTCTCTTCTTCACCTATCCCGGTGGCTTCTCTGTTCTTCACTCCTTGGGAATGAGGACACTATCTTTGACCCGGCATTTTCATTTATTATTTGTGAGCGGATCTATGTATACCTCATCGGTGTGGAACTTTCACGTGCTTCAATGTTTATACAAACATCTTGAATGAAAGTCCGATGGAGATTGTCTCTTCCACTTACTTCCCCATGAACAAATTAATTGGGGTCGAGTCAAGCTAGCGACTCGGTAATCAAAAACGATGAGTTAAACATGGGTTTCACCCGTGTGTACCACCCTAGTGTGGGGGTTGCCCCATTGTTGTATATAAGTTTTCATCCAAAAAAAAAAAAAAAAAAAGTGTGTATATAACAAAAATAAAATAATTAGTAATATTTCCTTTTACATTCTAAGTTTAGGCATAACGATGGTACTTTGAATATTGAGGACAATATTCATTTCTAGTGTGGGGAATTCTCACGAATTTTATCATGTAATTATACCACCAATTCCCCATTTTGGCCAAAATTTTTTTTGGAGTAAGTGTTTGCATTTACTCATTACGGTTGTCATCCGCCATGTCTAATAAACAAAAGGATTGGCTAATCCGAGAGCAACGGCTCTTGGTAAAGATTTATCAAATCCGTTTATGGCTTACAATTTGCCTAAAATTGTATGGTAATCAACTCCCATATCTTTAATTAGTTAAGAGTTGGCTAGTATGTAGCAAGCGGCACGGTAAAGACAAATCAAAACCGTTGAAAGTCGGTGATTTGCTCAAAATCATTTGGTTATCATTGTACCAAGGTTCTTACTTGAGCTGAAACAATTGGCTACTCCGAGTAATGGCTTTTGGTAAAGAGATTAAAACCATTAATTTTTCATAAAAGATTGCTAGGGACTAGCAATAGTTTAGTGTGGGATTGATGAGTGTCTAAATACTCATCATTTTATTCCATTTAAGCGCAAAAATATTTAAAACACTCGAAATGCTTCAAAATCTGAGAAAATATCCGTGGATTATGTTTTATCTGTTTCATGTGCAAAATGATTGAAAAGTTGAAAAGCGAATAAAGTTTGCATAATTGGCGGTTTGGTCCTCGAGTTTCAAAATGGCAAAACAAGTCCCCGGTTTTCAAAAATGGAAAAATATCTTTTATGGTCCTTGTGATAAACTTTGGAAAATTATCACTTTAGCCCCTAAAATCCAAAAGTTACTCAAATGGTCCTTGGTTAAAACCTTCTACAAACCAATGGGACCTAAAACTAAACCCAAGCCCACACAAAACAACACCCACCAAGCCCACTACCCTTTGACCCTTGAGCCTTGAGCTCTTGAACCTTGCACCCTTACCCTTGAACCCCGTTTTATTAATAATTCCAGTCAAACTGGTTTGACCAAAACAAAACACGCCCGTTTTCCTCCATACCACCCTTCTCCATCACCTTTTCCTGCAACACTCACCATCACCTTACCTCCAGCTCATCCTCACCAGCTCATCCCCTCCACCAACACAACAAACCAAGAAGCATTTATTGCTTCTTATCCTCAACACTCAACCTACACCTGGCATGAGATATTTTGGCGCCAATTTGCAGAATTAACGGTTTGGATTAATTCAACCAATCCAAGGGCTAGGAGTGAAGAGAAAAGCTTTTTGATAACTATTAAAAGGGATTGAAGACAGAAGAAAAGTTGTCACATGTTTTAGACCATTCGTAGTGTAAACTTGTAATTCAACTTTTAAGTTTCATGTAAAAGACTTTTGGGTTTTATAATCTCTGTATTGTGTGAATCAAACTAGTGATAATTCAAGTGTTTTCATTAAGCAATTTCATGTTTCGGTCTAATTCGATTTCCTTAAAAGTGTTCTTGGTCGTTTTCATGTTTTAAAGCATCACAAGTATTCAAACAAGCTCCTTTAAGCTTATTAAAGCTAATAGAAATAAAGTAAAGTAATTCTGTTCTTAATGCAATTTTCACACAAAGTCAAAAAGTCAACTCGTGGTCAAAATAATTTGGGGTGATTAATTTGGAGTGGTATTTAAGCTTGGTTAGTGACAATCCAAGTTTAGTTCTGGTCCTTGTTTCTTTGTTCCACAAGCCCTTTCAGTTGTAAGCCAAATTCCAAGCTTTCTTTCTGAATTCAGTTTCTACCATATTTAGTGAAAATCTCGTTTTGAATTTCATGTTGTTGAAAATTGTTGTTAACTATTCTCTTACACTCATTTTAGCCTAATAACTAGTTTCTAATAGCTCAGTAAGCCTAAAACATAGTTTCATTGTGAAAAATCTAAAATTACAAAAATACCACATAAATAGTCCTTAATTCAAAAATAAAAAAAAAAAAAAGTAGAAGGGAAGCAGAATCATGGTTGATTTTGGATTGCAAGGGTATTAGTGCCTCAAGGGAGGCTTTAGGAAGTGTATTTGGCCTTTGGTTCACTGATTTGTGCTTGGAAATCTTTGTAAGCATTTTCTCAATTTCATGCATTTCTTGTAGCAATCTTTAATTGTTGTTCATCTCATTGTTTGTGATTATTTGATGTATGTTAGCTTAGTTAATGCTTAATATAATCACTTGTTCATTAGTTTATATGGTTGTTCATTTCAAGAATTTCACAGTCAAATTAGCTTGCTTATTGATTCATGGTTTTTGTTGTTAACAGTGGTCACTTTGTGCTTAAAATAGTTTCTTTTATCCTTATAAGTTCTTGTAACTCAGTGTCATGGACTAAATCTCATTGATCCTTTGAAAATCACATTTGAAGCTTTGTTAAAGGGGTGTTTGGTTTAGTGCATTTCAACGAGCTACTGTTATTATTCGATGGGTGATTTTGTTCGGTCATGTTTTATTAGGCCTTAATAGTTCAATTCTAGCATCAAACTCGTAGTCTTTCCTTAAATAGTCAAAAGAACTTTAATCTCCATTTTTAGTTAAGCTGTTAAAATTTAAGTTGCATACTCCTATATAGGGTACATAAGTAGTTAAAGTAGCTTAGATTAGTTGCATTGTAGCTTATTATTCCATTTTCGGTCAATTTAGATCAATCAAAGTTCACATAAGTCAAATTTTCAAAAACTTCAAAAGTCAAAATTTCATAGAAACCCATTTTGAATAAACTTGCAATTTCATGTAGGACTTAATATTAGGAGTGAAGACTTGTGCTTTTGGATATTTGTCATTCATTGCTTGTCTTCATCATAGTATTTTTATAATTTTTAGTTAGTGTTGTAAACTCGCTTATTTGCTAGCTTCTTTTAAGCTCTTTTCACAAACCTCCTTTTTGCTTATTCCTTATTTACGCTTATTCGATGTGTTTTTCTTGTTGTTGTTGCTTATTCTAAGTTCTCATAACTTTTTTATAGCTTATTCAACCTTTGGTTCAGTAGTGGTAGCTTATTGAGGCTTTTAGCTTAATTTCAAGTGCTTATTCATATTAGTTGTGTGCCCAAATCATAGTTCCTGCATTCCATAGTTGTTTCTGTTAATTTTCCCTTGTTCTCAGTTTTATTTTATAATATTCTGAAAGTTTTCTTATTTTTCCCTGTTCATCTTCTATTTTTCTGCATTTAATCTCATTTTTAAGCCTTTTTAAATAGCATTTTATTCAAACAAATTAGAAAAAGCTCAGAAAAATACAATTTCAATTTTCTTAGTTTTATAATATTCAAAAAGTCATAAAAATTATTTTTCCTGAATTATCTTAGTTAAAATAGATTTTCTAGCATTTTAATTAGTTTTAAATAGTATTAAATTCATAATAAATTGAGAAAAAGTCAAAAAAATATATTTTCAGTTTTAACATTAGTTTTATAATATTTTAGATTTTTCCAATTTATAATTTCATTTTTTAGGTTAATTTCCTATTTTCTTGTATTTTAATGTATTTTTAAATAGTTAAAAATAGTTTTTAATTAATAATAATTAGATAAATAGTTTTAAAAATAATTTTCTTTTTCCAATAATTTTCTAGTATAATTAGGATTGTAAAAATATATTTTTCATATCCGTAGATATTTTACTTCTTTATTTTCACGTTTTATTTCGTACGTTATGTAGTTTTTAATTTAAACGTACATTTTAGATTATAAACGTTAAACGCTTTTTAAAATATAGAATTAAAAGGACTTCCAAGTCTTTATTAGATTTAATTTCCTTAGTGTAATCAATCATAACCTTTTCTGTTCAATATTCACCCGATCAGATTCGTTTGTATTCAGTTCTGGCGCCGTTGGGACTTAACGACCGGGGATACACTAAACTCCTCCGGACTTAATTGCATTTTGTTACGATTTGTTTGACTTTTATGGTTGACCATTCAGTGGTTGACTAATAAAAGATAGACCAGTTCGGACGGATCACCTCCATAGGAGAGATTGTTAGGATTTAGTAAATCCAGGTTATTAAAGTCGGTCGCACCAAGTATATGTAATCGTTAGAAAGCTCGTGATCGTAGATTATTTAATGTTAAGTAGTATTTAGTTGTGTAACACCGTGGAGGACGGACGGTCTTTCTGCTGTATGCACGATCGCGGTAGTAGGTGGCGATTTGTGTAAGACTATAAATACTCTACTCCCGATGTAGAGTTGGGCTCATAATAATCTTTCATTTTCTCTCACTAAGTTCCCAAACCTCTAACTATTTATCTCTAAAACCTTGACTTATACCTACTTGTGATCGTGTTATGATGTGTTTGTGAAATCCGATATATTCAAATCAAAACAAGAAGAGATTATCGAAATATCAATGTATTATCAATGGAAGTTATTACAGATTGTTTACAATGATGAAAGGAAGAGTAGAGAGGAAATTGTATTCACAAAAGCTAACTAATGAATTGTTGTTACAAGTATTTAAAGAAAACATTAGGCAGGAGAGTTGGTTAAGCCAAAGAAGTATATGTCGCGCACCTTGCACACACACTGCGCCTCAGCGTCTTGGTTTAGACAACCAACTTCAAACTTATTATCCATCGCTCCTAACACCCGGCGAATTTCAAATTACGCTAAAAAATAATATAGTTGTCATTCTAAATTTTTTTTAACCCCTTTTGCTGCTCAATGCCTCGTGGGTACACTTTCTGGCTCCCGTACTACTGTGTCAAGTTGTCAACATAAAGATAACGTGATTAATAGATTCATGGAGTAAAGGTAAGATATAAAAATGGTATAAAATTGTTCCATCCAGCTTATCTAGAAGAAAAGATGGTAGAAAAGATGGAAGAAAAAACACTGATAGGGAATAACTATGTAACCTTCCGCTGTTATTGTTGTATCTATCGTTGCTTTGTTTGTACCGGCTTTGTTTGTACTAACATGTGCAAGGATAAAACTTTTTCATACATTGTGTTTGTTATTTTATTAAAAAGCAACATCCAGTACAGTAATTTTTTGGCGTGGACCAAAAAGTAACAATAGTCTTTACATTCTTGTTTTTATTACTTTTAGTGGAGTTGAATTTATTTACTTTTAATTGAGGGTACGAAAATGTCATATGTGTAGTGAAAAGGAATACTAGTATCAAGATAAGAAACGTTGAAATGTCATTGTACTTGTACCCTCCAAAACAACATGTTTTTTGGACTAAGAAGTATATATGACCATTTCAACTTTGGACTACGAATATTGTGTGTTAGTGCTCATAGAGTCGTAGAGAATGGATATTTTGAATATTATAAAGGATATAGTAGGATCATAACTTGGGCATCTCTCAATAACGACAAACGATGATGAATCATGTGAATCTTAAGAACGTATCTTTTTTCCTCATTAAATGTTACACAACTGTTAAAACGTTGCTTTTAATAAATGTTACAACTTACAACTGTTAGGGCTAACGAATTGAAGCGTCGAACTTGGCAGCGGGTTCGTGAACCGGCAACACCGCTCCGCCCATTCGGGTTCGACTGCGGGTTGTTTTCTGTTCGGAAGCAAGCGTTGCTACCGTGATTCATGTGTCTTGTTTTGTATTTTGTCATTTTTTTGTTTTGTTTTGCAGTTACAGGAAGAACCAAGGAAGAAGAAGGGTACAAGGAAGAAGAAGGGTATCGAGGAAGAAGGGTGAGTGCATTGCAGTACAAAATACAAAAAAAAAAAAAAAATGAATTGAGATCTTGAGATGTGCAAATCTAGATTAGGGTAGTGTTAGGGTAGTATTGGGGTAGTTTTGAGTTGGAAGGTTTTATTGGATAGAGGTGACGTAAGCACTTGGCAGTATTAGGGTAAGAAATATCCTCCCTCCCCTATATAGCACGTCTAAATTGCATCCACCAGTTTATTTTTGGACTATCTGTTGAGTTTGTAAAGCACTATGGGTTAATGTTTTATTCATGTTCATGTATATTGTATGTTTTTTTGTTGAAATTAAACTCGAAATTATTCTAGCAGTATTTTTAGACATCTTTGTAAAACCTCTATAACTTTTACTAATTAACGTTATTCAAAGTTTGTAAATTTTGAAACAAGACAAAGTATACCATTTTCAAATTGTAGTTCTCCGTTGGTGCAAGTAGACAACAATAAATTTATGAGACACAAATGTCTACACTCATAATTACAAAGATACAAAACTTTTAAGGCATTTGATTTCGACATAAATGTTTGGTTTGGTATTATGGAAAGAACCCTCATAATACCTGCAAATTTGGTTTGCTATCCAAAAAACTAATGTCGTATATCTTCCAAAATCATTTTATTAAATTTGTTTTTACAATGTAACAAGAATTTCAAAATGTTTGATCTGTAACAGCACATTTAGTATTTGCGTATATGGAATTCAAGAAGAAATTGCAAGTCAGAGCAATAAGAAGTTTCTTTTTCTTTCTTTTTTTTTATATTTTTTATATGAACAACAACTAAATATCTTACAATATTTAATCACAAATTATCTCACACGTTTTAAGTAGGACGTGAACCGACAACTATCTGATTAAGAAGCTTCTTAAACAATAAGGGATATTATTTGTAGAGATGAGTTTGTTGAAAAATTTTGTAGAGAGATTTGGCATGTACAATATAAAAGAGGAACAATCTTCCTTGTTCTTGATATATCACTCTGCACAACTCGCATTTTGATCTTTTAAGGGATTAAGTCGTAGAATATAGCAATGTACTTTTCAAAGTGTCCTGTTTTGACACGTGTATTTTTTTTTAAGTTGCAAAATAACAATGTACTTTTTCAACGTGTTCTAATTTTGTATGTGTACTTTTTTTTTTTTTACTTTGTTTAAGTTGTAAAATAGCAATGTACTTTCTATAAGTGTTCCAATTTGATCGTCGTCCAGACTTTATAGTGTTCGGTTTGATCGTGGATGACGTACCAAATTGGACACTATGAAAAGATATCGCTATTCTACAACTTAAACAAAATTAAAAAAGTATCGTCTAAAACACGACACTTTAAAAAGTGCGTTGTTATTCTACAACTTAAAAAAGACACGCATCAAAGCAGGAGACTTTAAAAGATATCATTATTTTCGACTCTCATCTTTTAAATACCAAATTTACCGCTAAAAACCAAATAGAAGGAAATAAATAACGTGTTTGAAGCCATTCGACATAATCATGCAAAGAATGGAGCAAAGACGACGGCCCAAAAAAGATTGGAGTGGACCAAACATAAAAGGCTTAATCCGTATGATCTTGCACAATATAGATGTGGCCTTACTAAACTCCAGAAAACATAGGCAACCATTATAGCCTCATGTACTTGCCAAATTTGCTAGTCATGGATTCTTTTAAGAGAAAATTAGAGAAGAGCCTTCATACACGGTATACGAATGGGAATTTGCTACAACCACACAAAATCATTCGAAAAAAAATTCACGGCGAGGTGGAAGCGGATGATTGGTTTTGTGAGTGATCCCACAAAACCGTCGTTCACTCAGCGTCGGCGATGTGGATTTTTTTGGATGGTTTATGTGGATGTATCACCTCCTCATCTGAATGTGGTTTTACCAAAGCGGATTAAGACAAACCAATCGGTCACACGAAAAGACGTGCTCTTGCTATCTACGCGTGGACTTATAATACAACTACACATCCAATGTAAGGTCATGTTTGGCAACACCTCCGATAGCGTTTGATACTAGCCCAACTGCTCTAAATTAAATTGCTTCATGAAGAAGCATTCCATTACTGCTCCTAGTATTTTGTTTAAAAAATTACATATTTACCTTTAAATATTACCACGTACAAATATTTAATGGGTTGGGATGACGGGATGACAGCATACATATTTGTCTATTGAAGAGATATGAATGGTTATAGGTAGCAATACATACTACTATTAAAATGATGATATATAACAACTACTTGAACTTTTTAATAAAGGGTTATAGATAGGAATACACATTACTATTATATATTGTTTTACTTGACCCGGTTGACAATTCTTAAGTCATGAGATGAATTTGCTATATTAAAAAAATGTAATTTATGAGTTATGTAATGTATAACAGCATGTGTAAGTTGTTGGGATGATTTGTTTGTAAGTTTTAGTTAAATGGACTAGTTATAACTTCTAGCCTGTTTGCATAAATTGTGAACCCGACTCATTCTTTTTCATTTTCTGTATAAATAATAACTTAGTTATTTGTTTAATCACTTTTTTGTTTTAATATGTGTATGCCCTTTTCCGTAATTTTACACTTTATAGTTACAGCTACTACTACGTTATCAAACACGTTTTTTAAACAAACAACTCTAACATCGCTACTACTTAACACAATTTCTTCGTTTCTGCTTCACTCGCTTCACTACTGTCGCCAAACATACCCTAAGAAAATTAAGGTCGCACAAGCGTTTTGATTCTTGATTAGCAAGGTCGCAAAAACTATTCGTGCAATTGGTTGTCCTCAAACGACAATACGAACAAATTCGTCTAAGACACAAATAGATCCTTATTGGTATATTCCTCCTTTTAAACACTTCGTAACTAAGGTTTTGTTTGATTAGCAGAATAGTTTTTGCTGAATTATAATATGTCAAATTCTTAGGATCTGAATGAATTGACACTTTCAAGAAACGTAATTTATACAACTTGGAATTTCGAATCAAGATATAAAGAATTTGGGGGAACATATTTATTAAATATAATATATTATAATAAAAAATAAATACGACAATAATAATAGTAGCAATAATAATAATAATAATAATAATTTTTTTTTTTTTATTAAATTATATAAATTAATATAACAAATAACAAACTTATTAAATATGTTTTACTTATAATAGAAAGGAAAATGATCTTCGTAGTAAACTTTATCTTTAATAATGAGATCAACGTGCACAAAATCGATAGTGAGGATTAGGGTGAGAAAATATAAATGTGATGTGTCAATTGATTAATTGGTTATCGTGAAATTGAGAACTTAATTTTTAGCCTACTATATCGTTCTTTCTAATAGAAATTAGCATATTAATTTTTTAAAGTTTAATATTATATAATTTTAATTAAATAAATAATATTTATTATTTACTGAATATAAACAACAACAAGAACAACAACAATTACAAGAGAACACTTGACCTAGTGGTTAAAGGGTTCCTTTGTAACCAAGAGGTCTTAAGTTCAAGTTTCACTCTTGACAAATACTTTTTAGAAGCAAGCTTACATGTGTCTTTCGCCTAATATTGCTCGGCCCTTGCGTGGTGTTAAGTTACTTGGTAGGCCTGCCAATGTGAATTTCGATTTCATCAGTGAGCTTGTGACGAAGCGAGTGACCAAGACTATTGTGCTTATCGATGCGGTTGCTAAGCTTAATGATTCTCAATGTGAGTTATTGCTTCTTTGTACTTGTACTGGTATTTCAAAACTATACTTTACTATGCACACATGTCTTCTTCATGCCTTTGATTTGGCCCAACGTTCTTTTGACATAGCTCTACACAACTCACATTTTTATCTTTTAAATACCAAATTTACCGCTAAAAGCCAAATAAGAGAAGAACATAACATGTTTGAAGCCGCACGACATGATAAACCAAAGAATGGAGAGAACATGACGACGCAAAAACGATTATAGTGGACCAAACATGAAGGGCTTACTCCAGAAGCTCTTGCATAATATAGATGTAGCCTCACTGATCTTCGAAAAACATAGGCAGCCGTTATAGCCTCATGTACTTGTCAAATTGGCATGTAAATAATTTTTCAAGAGAAATTTAAAGAAAATCCATTATACACTTTATATGAATGTAGTTGTTTCCAAACTGGATCAAAACGAACAAATGGGTCACATGAAAAGACGCACTCTTGCTGTCTTAGCTATCTACAAGTGGACCCATAATACAACGACACAACCAATGTAAAAAAGTAAAGGTCTCACAAGAGTTTATGATCTTGATTAGCAAGGTCCCAACAACTATTCATGCAATTACTTGTCCTCAAACGACAATACAAACAAATTAATCTAGGACAGAAATAGATCATTATGGGTAAATTCCACCTTATAAACACTTCATATCGTTCGCTTAATCGTTTTTTTTTGTTCGCTTAATCTTTTCTTTTTTTTTTTTTTTTTTTTTAAAGAACTAGAATATGTCAAAGGAATTAGGATCTGAAAAAATTGAAATGAAACAAATGAAATTTATAGAACTTGGAATTTGGAATCAAGATCTAAGGAATTTGGTGTAAATAAAATGGAATGAAATCTAATATATATTGTTATTTACTTTTATTAAATATTGTAAAAAAAAAAGTAAAATGCTTCCCGTCACCGTCTTCCGCGGGTTATGGGTCTGTCTGATCTTCGCGGTGTATGGAGGAGGTTAAGGCGTGAGCAGTCGTACACCTACCCAGGTAGAGGCTTCCGGTCTATCAGGTGAAAAGGACGCCGGCTGCAGTGTGAGGATCGAGCTGGCCCTGTCTCAAAAAGCGAGGTGTTAATTTGATCTATTATTTTATTATTATTATTTTTTTAATATTGTAAAATGTAAATATATGATTACAACAACAACAACAACAATAATAATAATAATAATAATAATAATAATAATAATAATAATAATAATTATTATTATTATTATTATTATTATTATTATTATTATTATTATTATTATTATTATAAAGTTATATAAATTAAATAAGTTAACAACTATTATATTTAATATTAATTTAATATTCTCAACAAAGCTACTTATAGTGATACTAATTTTTTTAGAATTTATTGATATATGATTTTAATTAAATAAATAACAATTACAACAATAACAACAATAACAACAACAACAATAAGAGGTCTTCCTTTGTAACCTTGTAATCAAGAGGTCTTGAGTTCAAGTCGCATTTTTGACAATTATTTTTTAAAAGCAGGATTGCAAGTGTCTTCTCATCTAATATTGCTCGGCCCTTGCATGATGTTAAATTACTTGGTAACCAAGAGGTCTTAAATTACTTGGTGAGCCAAGACTAATGTGATTATGGATGTGATTGCTAAGCTTAATAATCCTCAATGTGAGTTGTTGCTTCTTCGTGCTTGTATCGGTATTTCAAAACTATACTTTGCTACGCGCACATGCCCTCTTCGTGTCTTTGAGTCGCCCCAACGTTCTTTTGATGTGGCTTTGCATCACTCACATTTTTAACTTTTAAAGACCAAGTTTACCACTTAAAACCAAATAGGAGAAAAAAAATAATATGTTTCAAGCCGCACGGCATGATCATGGAAAGAATAGAGCGAACACGACTACGCAAAAAGGATTGGAGTGGACCAAACATGAAGGGCTTACTTCATATGCTTTCGCACAATATGGATGTGGCCTCACTAAACTCCGAAAACATAGCAACCATTATAGTCTCATGTACTTGGCAAATTGGCATGCCATTGATCCTTTCAAGAGAAAGTTACAGGGCCGCAACATCTAATATTAAAAATAAGGTTGCACAAGCGTTTTAGTTCTTGATTAGCAAGATCCTTATGGGTGAGTTCCTCATTTTTGAACGACGACAACAACAATAATATTTACAAGGGAACACTTGGCCTATTGATTGAGGGCTTCCTTTGTAACCTACAAGTCTTGAGTTCAAGTGCCACCCTTGAAAATTATTTATTTTCAAGTTTTCAACGTTAATAGTTCCTAAAAATCACTCACACCTCTATCATATAAGACATTATAAACTTCTTTTTATTATGGTGTTACTTTATAATTAAAGTTGATATAGTTCATAGTTGATGAAAATATATGATGAAAAATATTGATCTTATTGTTGAACAAGTTTCAAACCAAAATAAGGTTAGTATTATTGTGATCTTTTATTTATTGTGTTTTTAATAATCTATATTCATTTTTTTTTTTTTTTTTTTTTTTGTATTTCTTGATTCATCTCATTCTTGCTCCCGCTCCGCTCTCGCTCCTAATTGTTTTCAATATCGGTTTGTTAAGCTGGAACTCGGATGATGTTATTGTCATCTCGGATGATAACGAAGACAACTAAGGCCAATTGATAGGAACTTCATGGAGAATCAAGTTGTAGCACTTGAGCGAAAAAGAATTCTGATGTAATTGATGAAAGTGAAAGTGAAAGTGGTGAAGATTAAAAGTGGAGCATATTAATACTTATGTTTCTTCTTCAAATTTCATTTTGTTAAAACATATTGTTTTAATTGAAAATGAAAATTATAAATAAAGATAAGCGCTATATTTTGATGATATTTTATATATATATATATAAAAAAAAAAAAAAAAAAAAAAAACGAAAAAGAAAAAACGATTAACCTTAAACATGATGGCACAAACTGGTTCTCAGACTTTCTATTATGAGTCGATGACGAAGTTGAAGAGGTCAACGATGGAAACTATGTATGCATACCAGATGACATGAGTATTCCATACACTAACGAGGTAACCTCAAAAGATGCATTGATCAATGAAATATTTCCTTTCTTAGCCACCAATGCACATTCATTGATATAATTTCAAGAGCATTCTTGTCAACTAAAAATGAACATGTTGACAGCATTAATGATCAGTTGATTGACAGATTTCGGGCGAGGATAAAGTTTACTATAGTTTTGATGAAGCAGAAGATGACATAGACAACTTATACCCTATGGAATTCTTAAATTCACTCAACGTTAGCGGATTCCCCCTCACTACTTGCGCTTGAAAATTGGATGCCCGGTTATTCTTTTTTAGGTCTCTCGATCCGGATAATGAATTATGTAATAACACGAGGCTGATATATAAACGTTTTGATCCTAATGTCATAAATGTCGTGTTGTCAGTCAGTACGCCGGAATTAGGGTGCTCTTTCCGAGAATTCCTCTCGCTCCATCTGAAGAGGACAAGTTACCTTTCAAGCTAAAGAGAAAATAGTTCCCTGTACCCCTTAGCTTTGATTTGATTATCAACAAGACTCGGGACTAGACAGTTCCAAATGTGGTGGTTTACTTGTCGGACTCTATTTTTTCGCATGGTCAGCTTTATGTTGAATTGTCTAGAGGGATACCACGTAGAATTCCAAAGATATTAGTGAAGCCTGCCCAAGAGTTCAGAAAAAAAGGAATTTACAACTCAAATATTGTTTAGTTTAAAGGTGGGTTCAAGTCTAATTTGCAAGAATGTAAGTTCAATTGCAATTTCAAGTGGGTAGGTGGTTAGTTCAAATGTTTGGTTCAAGAGTGTATGCAAACTCTAAGCGGGTAGGTTCAAGTGTTAGTTCAATCGTTACATTCAAGAAGTTTCATGTTGATTGGTATCTTGCAACCCCTAAAGTGTATCATTTTTAATAGAGTAAATTACACGTTCGTCCTTGTGGTTTGCGTTGACTGCATGAGGTTTAGTCCTTTGACCAAAAAATTGCCGTCGTCCTTAAGTGTGAAACCTTATGCGCGTTCGTCCTTGACCAAACGACGTTAAGTTTGATTATTAAACTCGGGTAAAAATACTAAAATACCTCACTATTTTCTTCTCTTAACCATTACACACATCATCATCATCATCACCATTTCTCTCTACAACCTAGCCGCCACCACCTTAAACCACCACCACCGCCACACCGCCGCTACCACACTACACCACCCACCTCAAAACACTCCCACTCAATGTTTTGTCGATACCATATGGGTCTCGGCCTAGCTTTCCCGTCATCCACACCAAACCAAACAACCTCGTCGAGGGTCTTTCCATTCGACAACAATAACAACATCACCATTTTGTTTCAAAACCACCAATCACATAATGGTACCATGTTTTCATCCGAAACCAAAACAAAATAAACAACAATGACAATAACAAAAGAGCATTATCAAGCACGCAACAAGGCCGCGCAGGGCTTACGCTCTCACCGCCGACTCGACACGCACAAACACGACCAAGACCACGGATGCCAAGATGTTTTTAACCGCGTTTTATTATTAAAATTCATTTCCGTGTTTTCTAACCAAACACAAGCAAAACGAAGTCGACTCGTGACTCGCTTCACGAGTTACAAAAAGAGCGAGTAACAACTCGCGTAATGTGAGCCTACCTTTATCTTCTTTGTGAATATGACCTTTGTGGTGGTGCTATAGCGGGCGTAAGGGTGGCGCGTGGGTGAAAGATCGACGGTGGGGGTGGTTTGAGGGCGTAACGTAGTAGATCGGAAAGAGGGTGTAGTGGGGAGTATTTTGGAGTGGTAGGTGAGGGTGGTTCTTGCGGTGGCGGCGGTGGTATGATTTTGGAGTGGGCGGTGAGAGTTTGGTGGCGGAAATTATAGAGAGAGAGAGAGAGGTTAGGTAGAGAGAAAATATGAGGAGGGTGTGTGTGTTTATATATACTGCGTTAGTCCTTGCAGTTCGTCCTTATAGTGTTGAAATGACGATTATACCTCGAGTTAACAAGACTTAACGGCGTTAATGGGCCCGTTAGTGGGAGGACGAGCGGTGCATAGGTTTCACACAGGACGACGGTGCAATTTTTGGTCAAAGGACTAAACCTGCGGTCAACGCAAAAACCACGAGGACGAACGGTGTAATTTACTCTTTTTAATATAATAGGTGTGTACTCGTGCATTGCAATGGAATTTTCTAGCGGCAAACAATCATAATAGCGATATTGTGGTTAGGTGTTTCGTGTAACGTATATACATAAAACGTAAAATTATCAAAATGTAATTTAAAAAGATTGTAACATATGATAATTCAATACAAAGAACAATTCTTAATCTATACTCCTTTATAAAGGGTTTGGGACATTCTAAATATAGTAGTCTTAAAATTTTTAAGACTAAAAACATTTTCATTAAAAGAAAGTTATTTTTGCTAAGCATAATAGTTAAGCATACATATAAATTTAAAAAAATAATTAATGTCTTAAATTCTCATATTTGTAACATCCTCCAATATTAATCGATCTCATTTAAACCATATGAAGATATTTAAAAAATTGTAATAAATTAAAATAAATAGTTAGGAAATTAAAATACGTAAAGTTATTCTTTGGAAAGACATATATAAAAAACGTTTCTTCATGTAAAAATAGTTCTAGGGTGCATGCATGGCATTCTTGCATCTTCTAGTATGTATTAAGGCGATAAAACATTTAGTAAACCGAAAATGAAGCGTTACGTCGATTTTGAAATAACTAATGATGCGCGTTATTCATCACGTAAAACTTTTTGGTACACATTGATGTAGTGAAATGAAAATAAACCCTCAACTACAACTCAAAACCAAGAACTACAGCCGTGATGAACTACAACCTTGAGAGGTAATCTTTTGCTGACCTTGAACTTGGTGGTCAAAAAATTGAACCAAAAGATGAATGCGGGGTATTCGAACCAAAAGTGCCAAAGTACAACATATCGAACCCACTGAACACTTCACCACAAATATAAGCATCAATAAAATCCAACATTGATATCACAATCCAAACCAAAACCAAAACCAATATCAACAAACCATCTACCACAAATCTAAACATCAAAATCAAACATCACCTTAAGAAATAATTGCAAACACGTTCTAAACCAATCAATAAGCGTCTAAAGAGCCAAATATCATTCCAAGAAAAAACAATTTGCATAAGAAAAATCACCCAATTCTCTTAAAAATAACATTAAGCAAAACTAATGTAATGTCTCATCAGTTAAATATTTTGGCATGTCACTAGGGTACCCCATATACAGAGTTTGAATTGATAATCTTTTAAAGGTTACCACCCCTAAGAGCAAGAACAAGATGAAGTACCGACCCACCCTCAATGTTATATTCTTTTGCAGTCTTGTCATCAGCAAGTTGTTTTCCAGCATAAATCAGCCTGAAAAACACAAGTAAGCAAATTATCAGATGAGTTCAAGCTCACTTTTGGCAAATTATGGCAATGGAACAAACAGATTTTCCTACCTAGAAAACTTAAATATATAGGAAACAATTCAAGCAGTTGGGTTAGACAAATAGAAAACATGCTAAAACTTTATCAGCCAGTAATGAATACTTTGGTAGTGATATAGTCCACAGAAAATTAGCTACGAATAAACTTTGAATGATACAAGAAGGTTGTCTGTGAAAACTCGATGTTGAAAAACGTATAAAGCAACACCACACTTTATAAAAACTTTAGAGTAAAGACCAATGTGTCATCTTGAGGAGAGGGGGTTACAGTTGCATAGTTTTTCATTCCTATAATTTATAGACTCTAGCCGGCTAAATATTAGCGTCAAAGTTGATTTCCTCGCATTATTCCTGTTTTAGTATCAGCAACAGCTAATGAAACTAGTAAAAGTTAATCCCTTCTACTCTAATGCCCTCAGCTAAGTTTGGGGCTTTTCTATATTAAAATGTGCAAAAGACTCTTTATCCCAAATTAGTAGCAGCGGGCTAAATATTAAACCGAAAGGACTATAATTCCAAAAGTTAGTAACAATTCCAATAGATTTATAGCCACATACCTCTGTTGGACCGGTGGAATTCCTTCCTTCTCTTCAACTCTTTCCTTGATGCGGTCAATAGTATCAGTTGGTTCGATATCGATTTCAATTTCTTTACCAGTGAGAGTCTTCACCTTGATCATGGTTCCACCCCTAAGCCTTAGAAACAGATGAAGTGTTGATTCCTTCTGGATGTTGTAATCAGCAAGTGTCCGACCATCCTCTAATTGCTTCCCAGCAAATATCAATCTCTGCTGGTCTGGCGGGATACTTTCTTTATCCTATAAATCCAATCAAACGTTTAGCAAAAAGCCTAGTAGAGAAAAAATAATAAACTGATGCAGTAACAAAAAGTCTAGTAACTTTGCATATGGATGATCTGAATCTGATTACAATACGTAAATAACCAAATAGTAATTTATGTTTCTAGATTTATTTCAACAAAGACAACATGTTCTTAATTACTCCACGTATAACCAAATCTTGCTTACTAGTTACTTAAAACATTGTTACAATAAGAATTATTAGGACTCTTATACAAACATATCCGATGAATAGTTGTATGAACATTGAACAACATACATTTAAATTTGGACTAACAGATGAGTTCAGGCTCACTTTTGGCAAATTAAGTAAAGAGATAACTTTATACTTTTGTTCACAAATAGTAATATTTTGACACAACTTCGATTCTTTTTTGCTATTAATCAGATTTCATAATCTTTGTATATTAACTGAACTCTAATTACCGTATTCTTCGCAAAAAAAATGATACACTTTCTATAACACAGATACGATAAACAAGAGCAGCAACGTTACAAGTCAGCTTCAGTACAATGAGGAAAAGTATTGCAAACTACATTAACTGTTTGCAACGATAAATACACTTGTATGCTAAGTTCCCCCTATGGCATCTGACTTTAGGTCGGGTTTAAAACAAAAAATAGTAACGTTTGTATACATCACTAGATACAAAACGATTACTAATGCTAAATCATACTATAATTGCACCTTGGATTATAAAAAAATTTCAAGTTAAGTGTGTTGCTCAGCTCTATGGGTGTGTTTGTTTTGGCTTATATAGCCGGCTTATGGCTTATTTAGTTTTGGGCTTATGTTTCATGAGCTCACTTTTTGTGGCTTATTTTGGAACTTTTAAGCTCATATGAGTTCATTATGACATAATAAATTTATATAAGCAGAAAGGTTTCAAAATAATCACAAAACCAAATAAGCCATAAGCCGGCTATATAAGCCGAAACAAACACTCCCTATGTAGCTCTGTTGTCACTTACGGCGAAAATTCTATTGTAACAAATGTTTAATCTAAGGGCCTTTGAATTGTATTAATCTATGCGTTCTCAAATTAGTTCAAAACAAATAACCTAGTTCAGTACACAAAACCCTAGTTTTACACATAAAAAATTAATCCATACATAAACAAACATATAACAACAACCAAAAACATGAATACTAAAAAAATAAAAATAAAAGTACCTGGATCTTAGCTTTAACATTATCAATGGTATCACTGCTCTCAACTTCAAGAGTCCCGGTAAGGGGTTTCACGAAGATTTGCATGTTTGATACTTGTTAGGTTTAGGGTTTTTGATTATTGTGATTTTTGATCGATTGCAGATTCGATAAAAGAATGATTGCTACGATTGAATGGATTGACAAGAGGGTGTATTTATAGTGGTTTGGTGTATGGGCTTTTTTTGTAATTGGTGTTGGGCTTGGATTCTGACCCACGTTCGGAAGGAACCTTATCAGAAATTCAGAATTAATAAAAGGGATAATTGTTTGTAAATGTAACGAATCCATCTAAATAATACAAACATTTTACTAATCATACTATTATGTGTAAAGATTAATGTTGTCTATTTTTTTGTTGACGTGGCAGGGATTATCCCAATCTAATTGTTTATAAATCTATCGAAGTTTCCACTATTTACTAAGTTGTGTATTGTGTCTATTTTGGTTAGAATTAATTACATAAATCGTCCTTGTGGTTGGGCTCAATTGCAAGTTTCGTCCGTCACTCCAAAACGCAAGAAACCAATCATTACCTTTTCTTCTTCAACCAACATTTTTTCCGGCAAGCCACGACCACCTCTTCTTTTTCTCTTTTTCTTTTCTATCAAAAGTAAAATAAATAAATAAATAATCCAAATATCAACCAAGACGCAAAAACTAATACACAACCAACAAATAAACCTTCTCCTCTCCATCCCCGGTTTTTCCGACTACCACCAATGATTTCCGGCCATCACCATTTTTAATTTGAAGTGATCCGATCACCTTTTTTAATCGCCAAGCAAAACTAACAATCCAAAACCCTCTTTGTTCTTTAATAATCCACCGTCACTTTCAATATAATCTTTCCCCATTTCTTATTGCATTATTTCAGTTTTAATACAGTTTTTCATAATAAGAAAAAAACATTGATTAAAAAAAACACACATTCAACAATAGTAACCATTGTTAACAATCATTCTTATTTTCTCCAAAAGTAAAACTCACATTAATCAACAATTTCAACATCTCAAAACCCACCATTTTCGAAACCAACACCATCTTAAAAGTTACAACATATCACCTTTTTAAAACCAACGCCCAGAAACAGCAACGGCTGGCCATTGATTCCGGCGAGCAACATCGGTGGTGGATCTTGTGGTTGCAGGTTAGATGGTAATGGTAGATCTGATGTTGACGAGTGGTGGTGGATCGAAATCTAGTTTTGGTAAGAATTATATAGAGAGTGTTGGTGATAGTGATTGTGTATGGTGTTGGAGAGAAAATAGAGTAGCAGATTTGAGGAAAAAGATTGTGTTGGGTTAACAAGTGAGTGTTTGTTTGTCTGGTATGGGTGAGTTCTAAAAGTAACGGACGAAACTTGCAATTGGGACTAACCACAAGGACGATTTATGTAAATGATTCTAACCAAAATAGACACAATACACAACTTAGTAAAAAGTGGAAACTTCGATACATTTATAAACAATTAGATTGGGATAATCCATGCCACGTCAGCAAAAAAAAGGCAACCTTAATCTTTACACATAATAGTATGATTATTGTATTATTTAGACGGATTAATAGATACATACACAACTTAGCAAAAAGTGATAACTTCGTTACATTTATAAACAATTATCCCTTAATAAAATAATAATAATAAATTAAAATAAGATAAGTTATAAAATATTCTTTTAAGAAAATCTCATTTGATATCTTAAGAAAATGTATTTTGTTAATTTCAGTTTTAAACATTCCACAACTCATCACAAATAGACAACCATAGCGTTTTTTAAATTAAAAAATCACTAGCAGGAGAAAGGGTGTGTGAAGATGCCTCATTAGCTCACATTAGAGGTGCACAAGACGGTTAACCGGTTCGGTTTGACGACTGGTCAAACTCGAACCGGTTTGAGTAAAAAAAAATCGGTCGCGTCGTTAACTGGTTCGGTTACAAATCGGCTGCGAGAAGGAAAAAACCCAACCGGTCCAAACCGGTTTGGTACGGTTTGGGACCGGTTACGTGTATTTTTTATTTTTTTTCGTTTTCCATCGTCGTTTGTCATCGTTTTCTTGTTTCGTGTATTAATAAACTTCAACTTTTATTTAAAAGAACGGAAATACGACTTAAAGGAAAACATCACACATTATACATAAACTAAAACATAACACATAATAATATAAACATAAAACATTGATAACTCGATAAGCTACTCAACGTCGACTCGAGCTTGGGCCCTGGACTGCAAGTGCATGGCAATACTTCTATGTGTGAACCTTCAACGCCGAGTTGGAAATGGGTTTCAATAAACATAAGCAATGCTTACAGTGAGCCATTTTCTTTTCATCTGACATTTGGACGTAGTTGTAGTTAGCCCAAACATCTGGTGCATGGTTTATCGGTAAACAATCACCGGTGTCGGGGGTGGCGGAGGCGGTGCAGGATCAGCCATTAGTCAAATGCTTTCGATTTTTATTTTTTAGAGTGTATTTTTGATTGTATATATAAAACTTGCAAATATATAAAAACTCAATCCATCTATTTATACTAGTTTTACAATGGCAAACTTGTAAATATAAAAAAAAATTAAATTTTGAAAATTTACCAGCCTTTCCGCTCAAAAAAATTTGAAATTTGAAAATTTAAACCGGTTTTTAATCGGTTAACCGGTTGAAAATTTTGAAAAAAACTTTGCCGCCCACCAAAAAATTTAAATTTTCAAAAATATAAAACCGGTTAAACCGGTTTGAATTTTTAAAAATTACTTTGCTACCCACCAAAACTTTGAATTTTCAAAAAAACTAAACCGGTTTGGGACCGGTTTTTAACCGGTTAACCGGTATGAAACCGATTTTTTTTTCGTTTTTCGTCGTTTATACAAACTTATACCGAATAAATTTCACCTTTTATTTAATACGTCGGAAATACATAAACCTAAAGGAAATACATAAACTTAAAAGAAATACATCATGAAAGGAAATACATAAACTTAAAACATAATACGTAAACATAAAAGTCTTAAGAGTCTTCATCGGATCCATTGGACCTAGCTTCTTGAGCAGCTGCGTCTTGTCTTATTTCTTCATCGGAAAGTAACTCGATTTCACCCGATTGCACCTCTTCCTCGTAGATCTCTATTCAAGTCTCTAGCTTCAAGATTAGCTTTATCTTGCACTCGCTTCATTGCGTCCAAGTGATCTTTCAAACACAACACATCTCCAAAGAAGCCGGTGTGAGTCTTTTTATCAGATTTGATAAAACCCTTCTACTTGTTGAAAATACGGATTCAGAAGCTACCGAAGTAGCTTGTACACTTAGTACATCACGAGCCATTCGGGATAGAACGGGAAACATTGTTTCCATTGCTTTCCAAAACGCCAAAACATCAAAGTTTTCAACTTGTTCAGGCGGAATATGTGAGATAAAACTGGTTGTGGTATATCTTTCATATTCACTATTCGCGAAACGATTACTCTTTGACCGTTTTTTGGGATTCTCTCTTAACTTTTTTTGCAAAGCATGTATCAGATTCCCTCTAAATAACCTTGATAATGATGAAGAAGACTCATTCACAGTAGGAGGTGGGTTACCATATTTGTGGAAAACTAGAAGGGGGGTTGAATAGTTTTCCCGATTTTAAATTTAAGTTTCAAAGATTCAGATTCGATCTTATGTGAATTCGTATGGATGGATAGATAGTATAAAGCAATAAGTAAAGTAAATAATGAAAGCAAGTAAAATAAATGAAGAGAAGTGACACAAGTGATTTATAGTGGTTCGGCTACAAGGACACCTTTTTTGCCCTACTCCACTCCCCGAGTTCCCCACTAGAGAGTTCAAGCACTATGTCAACAAGCTCTTTCAACACGGCGGAGAAGCCTCACAACGTCGCTTACACTTTTTCCGGTACAAAGCTAAATTCCGAGTCCTTAGCATGGCGGACCAAACCAACACTACTATTACACAACAACTATGTGAAATATGAAATACAAGATCTTGCTACAGAAATCTTGTGGAGGAACAAATCAATCAAGGACCTTTTGCTTGGATGACTTGTAGTATATCGTGATGTCGCCATTGAGAAGGACCTATATGAGAATCACAACAAAAGAAAGAAGAGCTACTAGATTGATCAAGTGATAAGAGATTAGAAGAGTGAGATGATATATGAGAGAGTTGTAAGAAGAAAGGGTGGGTAACAATGAAGAAATTGCTCACTATTTATAGGCAAGAAAAGCTTACTATAGTCCGGTTCCGGCGGATCCCTCACTTGGGGGATCCGTCCAGTGCAATCCTAGGGATCTGGTAAACTGGTTTGTACCAGTCTGGATTTTGGGTTGGAAACCGGGTTATGGATATGAGCCATGGGTACCCAACAAGATACAATGTATCTAGACAAATGGGTCATGGGTCTTGGGTCATGGGTTATGGACATTGGGTCATGGATCATGGATAATACCCAACATGACTTCATGCATGATGTCATGCAATGGGTCATGGGTTATGGATCAAGCTCCATGGGTATGGGTCATGGGTCTTAGATATTACCCATCCTATTACAAAAATATTACAACAAATGAATTATTACAACATTTTATGTGAATGTCCAAATGTATATACTTTACAAAAATAACATGTATTCTTATAATTTTACTTATGATAACTTTATATTTGTTATCAACAAAACAAAATGAGATCGCTAAATATGAATAAACATTTTTATGGTTTATTTGTATTAACAATCTCCTCATTTTTGTTGATGACAAAAGATAATGTTATGATGAGTAAAACTTAAGATTAGATGTATGTTTTGAAAGCATATGTAAGTTTTACTTCTTCTCCCCCTTCTGTCGAAACAAAAAGTTATCCTAACGAAGAAATAAAGTGTGGAAAAAAATAAGTATGATCCACAAAGCACTAGCTCCCCCTTGACGGTAGCTCCCCCTAGAATTGGGCGTCAAGTGAGAAAGTATAATACCTACAAAATAATGTTAGTAGTAACATGTAATATAATCTTGTATAGGACGAGAAACAAGATGGAGAGCCAAGGTACTTAAACAAAGCCTTGTAAAATATCAAAGTGTAGTGGTATATATGCCACATACAAAATGTAAAACTAAGAACAAGGTTTGTTCTTTAAAATGACTCAAAAAAAATAGAGAAAATAGTAATATCATTCCTTCCATGCTTGCATATGGTTAATTATGGAAGTTTTGGTGAGTGATAATGTTGATGCGATCAATGATGTGGTTGCGTATGAATCGCATCTCGTCCCTTATTTCACTTGCAAGTTCCCTAGTGGATTGACAATGTTCGCAATGGAGATGGTGATGTTTCAAACTTTTTGTAGAGTATGTTTGGAGATGTTGGGGGTGTTAAAAAGACTAGTTCTTTTAGGTTTAAGTTGGAAGCTAGTTGGTTACTTCTTGATGGTTGTAGTGGAGCGGGTGGTGGAGTGGACACGGGTGGTGGAATTGTTTTTGGAGTCTTAAGAAGTTTCACTAGAGTGATTTGAGTGTTAAGTAGAGACTCGTTAGGTGAATGTGGTGATGAGCTTGTGGAAGATGATGGAGGTGCTATAATGTAGTTACTTGGTGGAGAGTTAGTAGTTGGTGATGGGCTTTTTGACAAGGGTTTTGCTAAGCAATAAGGCTGGATGTTAATCCGTTCAGTTCTCCTTGATTTGGTTGGTGGTGGCACTATGGAAGGTGGTAGGATGAAGTTTTGGATTTCTTGATAATGATTGTTTTCACTAGATGGTTCATCAATGTTTGAGGATCTTTTGGATGACATAATGACAATTGTTTGTGAGGTTGAGAGTGATAAATATGCAAGCATTTTGGAACCTTATTTATAGAGCAAATAATGCATTGCAATGAATGCTAAAACCAAAATGTGGACTATAATCTAATGATTAGATATGAATTTAAGGCATGTGATCATGAGAACACAAGCATTATGTAACATACTCATTAGTGAAAAAGCTAAAATGTTGAAAATATAAAAGTTTTTAGGCAAAGTGAGAAAAATAGAAGAAAATTTTTGCTTCTATGGCAGAGTTCCCACGGATATGATCCTTTAGGGATCCGTCCAGCGTAAAAGCTGGGATCCATGAAACTGGTGTTCTCAAGCAGCTCAAATTGTTCCTTTTGGAAACAATAGTGCCTAGTGTGTGCCTATATGCAAACCATTTGGAGTTGCGGTTATCTCGACTCCTAAAAAGAAGAAAAATAAACAAAGAAGTGAAAAATATATATATATATATATATATATATATATATATATATATATATATATATATATATATATATATATATATATATATATATATATATATATATATATAACTATGAGATAACCCGAGTGCTCCTTAATTCATTTTGCTTAAATGAATGTACCCGAAACATATATTAGTTATGTATTCCCTTTAGCATTCAAAAGACATGAGATGCAATGAAAAAGGGTTTTTACTTTGTATTAAAAATGAAAGAAAAAGTTTGTCCTGGACGTGAGAGTGTTTTATCTTGAGTTTTGAAAAATTTCTTGTATAGAAGAAAAGAAAATTTATCTTGAGTTTTGAAAATCCCCATATTGTTTGTGAGTTGTGTGTGAAATAGAGATCCTAGACTCAGAAAAGAAGGTAAGGCAAATGTTTACGTACCTTATAGAATGAGAAAAAATTTCACGACGATTGTTCCATGAGACCAAGACCAAGACGAGGCAAGTTGAATTGTTCCCGCTTCAATGGTTTGGTGAGGACGTCGGCTATGTTGTCTTCGGATGATACTTTCTCAATAGAAATGTTTCCCTTTTGAATATTGTCTCTTAAGAAGTGATGACGGATCTCTATATGCTTGGTACGAGAGTGCAACACCCGATTTTTGCTTAAGTCAATAGCACCTTTGTTGTTGCATAAAATGGCTATGTCACTTAGATGGATGTCGTAGTCAACTAACGCTTGTTTCATCCATAGTGCTTGTTGGCATGCTTTGCCGGTGGAGACATATTCGGCTTCGGTTGTTGAAATTGCCAATGCCGTTTGCTTCTTCGAGAACCAAGATGTTAAACAACACCCATAAAGTACATACACCACTTGTACTTTTCGGTCAACATAATCACCGCATGGTCGAATCCGCTTATACAATGGTTTACCCTGTCTCCTTAGGATACCATAATCCCAATTGAGTAGTACCTTAATATATCTAAATATTCTTTGACGGCTTCTAGGTGTGAAGTTTTAGGGTCTTCTTGAAACCTAGCACATAGACATACACTAAACATGATATCCAGCTTACTAGCCGTAAGATAGAGAAGACTAGCAATCATGCCACGGTATTTGGTGTTATCAACGGATTTACCGTCTTTATCTTTGGTAAGTTTAGTATCGGATGACTGATAACATCAAATAGTCCTGAATTTTAAGTGTCAATTTCCCCCGATAATGCTTGTAATTTATATCATTTATATGGACTTATGCTTGTTTTCCACTTTCAGGTAAATTACGAGCATTGGAGCTAAAGAGACGCGGACTTGGAGAAATATCAAAGATTTATCATAGTATGCTACTTTGAAGAAGTTACGGTGTAACTCATCTCTCTCATTACGCCGTAACTAAAGCGTGACTCAGAAAGCCAACTCATTAGAAGATTACGGCGTAACTCCCTCTAAAGACTACGACGTAACTTATTAGGTCAAATGAGGTTCCACGCCGCTGAGAACTACGCCATAACTATTTCATCAACTACGGCGTAACCAAGTAATATTGAAGATACGGCGTAACCACTCATAAGGTTACGCCGTAACCAGCAGATCTAGTGCAAATTACAAAGGAATTGAAGATTACGGCGTAACTCTTATATTAGTTACGCCAGTAACCGATCCGCCTATAAATACCCCACGATTTTCAAGATTTCAAAGCATCCCATTCCGCACACCACAAGCAAAGAACATGGGAAGAAGCCAAAGGCGGTCTAGAGGAGCATACGGAGCTGTCTCAAGGAGAAATCACCCCTACGATAAGCATTAGCATTTTATCTTTTCTTTACTTTCGATTCATGTATTTCGTAACTTTGAATATTGAATTGATTTGTATGGTTAATATGAGCTGCTAAGCACCTCTTGGTCTTGGCCTAGTTATGATTCCTTAATTGTTTTGTTTGCTTTTACATTACTCCGTATAATTATTTCTAAGTGTATGCATGCATAGTTTATTGGTAGCTACCCTTGTTTGGTAGTTTTGAATGGCGGTAGAGGCTAGTTACTTAGGAGATATGACCAATTGACCCTAAGTGAGTAGGCGGAGACGGGAAGGGTAAGATATGACCAACTGACCACCCTTTCTACTTGTGCATTTGACCAACCGATCACCCACCGTTTGATGAACTTAAGAATTAGAGGGTGAGTGTTTAAGTTGCTAACGCCCGGGTACTCACTATTATAAATCTAGCATGTAGCGGTTTAATGACTTGGCTTAGGGACCGGGAACAACTGGACTTATGAAGGGACACCGACTTCTCAAGTGGTGGCATCTTTGCGATAGGTTAGGGTGAATTGAGCAAATGTTGTCCTCGAATTTGACCCCACCAAGTAATTGGAAGTAAGTAGACGTAAACATTACTAGCTAGGAGGAATAACTAGGTTAGCACCACTCTCCTCTATTGATTAAACCTTTTCCTTTTATCTGCTTTAGTAGTTAATTAATTCCTTATCGTAATCATTATTAAAATCTATGACACCTAGACTTAGTAATAATCCAACACACATAGCTCTTGGGACGACCTCGGTTTTACCAAATACTACACTACACACGACCGGGTACACTGCCCGTTAGTGCATTAGGGTAGACCATAGGTATAAAGAGACTTTATAAATATTAAAACCTGGTCAGTAAAACCTGCATCAATGACATTGGTGTTCTTATAGGCTTAGACTCTTCTAATCCGAATTTCTTAAGCATTTCTTTTACGTATTTGGATTGATTAAAGAAGATACCATCTTCTAGTTGTTTGATTTGTAGACAAAGAAAGAAACTTAATTCTCCCATCATACTCATTTCAAACTTATCATGCATGATTTTTGAGAAATCATCACACATGTCTTGACAAGTCGATCCGAATATAATATCGTCCACTGATACGCTTACGCAGCGCGTTCGGGGTCAAAGGAACTTCCTTTTCGTCGAGCAAGTTTTTCAACACCCTAGGCAGTGAACCTAATCGTTGTAGTGTAGTATTAGGGTAAGCCACGGGTATTGATATCGCTCTCAGGGAATAGGAATGCTAGTAAGAAGTTACTACGCTAAGGTTGGGGTTGAGGAAGATTTTTTATCTTTTTATATTTTTAGAAAATGGAAAGGTACGAATCTCGGGGTTTGGTATTTCTACCGATTACTCTACTATTATCTAATCTAATTAACTAAGCTAAGGGTAGTTTATGTCTATTGTTGTGTGCTCGTATGATAGTTAAAAATGTGTTTACTTAGATTTTATTACTCCCTAGTTATCTCCTATTGATGGTTGAATTGTCACGTCCTTATTCTTAACGCGTTGTGTTTCTAAGGTCGTAGGGTATGCGTTTATCCCTAACTCTTTGAAGCTACCAAAGGTTAATGACTACGAAATCTCTAGGATTCATAAACTTAACTCTAAGGTATTCTTTGGATGTTTAGCATACAATTCCACTAGTAACTATATGCTAAGGTTCAACAAAGATTAATCAAGCAATAATAGCACAACGAATGACCTATCGCAATACTAGGCCAATCACAATTAAGATAAGAGACAACCAATCAATATTCAATAACTAGGTTTCATATTACCTAAGCAAACACACAAGTAAATTAGCCGGACATGGAGAACATGCAAGCATACACACAATCAGTTGAAGACATAATTGAATCAATGAAGTAAAACACTTATCTTGATGTAAAATAGGGTATGGAACCCTAAAATATTGTGCAAGACAGCCTTGGTTCGGTTTAGGTTTTTACTCCACAAAACTACCTCCCTAAAACTGAAAAATTCGGATTCTATATATAGTGTTACAAACTGCGACGGTGTCACTCTTTAATTGTGACGCTGTCAGGTCGCCGTCATTAGGGTTTCGTCTTGGCCACGTTATCATTGTGACGGCGTCACCTTATGCCTGTGACACCGTCGCCTTCAGTCTCTAACGCCGTGCGGATCAAATTTAGTCCGTTCGATTTGTGACGCCTACTCTTTTAAAACCCGATGCGTCACTTGTAAATAAGCAATTTGCTCTTGAGTCGTCACAAAACATGTTGCGATGCCGTCATAGATTAAACGCCGACGCCGTCCCTTGATTCTAGCGATCGAGTGTCTCGATTCTTGACTTTGGCCATTTTCTTCTTATATTCGCGCCTTTTCGTCCGAATAAGTGGCATTCCATCAATTTGCCTTCAAGAGACCTAAAAAGTGAAAAGGAACGAAATTAAGTAATAACGGATATAAAAGTGATCAATTAAGGGCTTAAATGACCCCTCAAAAAGGTACCTTTTAAATCTTTATCAAATATCCCTACACTTGGTATTTGCTTGTCCTTAAGCAAATGTGCTTTTAGCCAATTGATTTATAAGTTAGAGGTCATGAAGCATTAGTTTAGAACGATTCATAACACATATAAGCCCCGCAAAAGTCATAACAAGCACGGAAATTACATACTAGCACCTCACATGGGGTGTTTGGATACTCACATCTCTCGGGTGTATATGAATTATAACAAGTTGGAAATGGAAGATAAACACTCATTAACCGGCCCTAGTACATAGATTACCATAGGCTTGAGACTAGATCAAACCTCCATCGCTTTGGCGTAAGCACCTAGGAAAGACTATCTAAGAGGTCTTTTAAAGGGTTGTAACGTTAGGCTTACGGTAGGGAAACAAAGGGTTTGGTGGGATAGGCGATTTAGTGGTGGCAAGTCAAAAATATTTATGTTACAAGCATGCGAAGAATGGCGTTGCTAAGCCAAGACTCGACACTCTAAACTCTAGATAACTGAAACAAAAAAACATAAATTTAAAGATAGATGTAGGATGGTAGCCCGTATGTTTTTTTTCATTTTTTTTTCGCACTCTATTTTTTATTTTTCTCTTTTTCTATTTTTTTCGATTTTTTTTTCATACACTTTTACTCTTCCATCCTCTACGATAACATCAAAATAGTAGGGATTTATAGGCACATCCCTACACTTGAGTTTTTATTACTCTAACACTAATTTGACCCGAATTGAAAAGATCAAAACACTTGGAGTACATTATTACGTAAATAAAGGGAATTTGAATTTAACGTTCCCTTCCCGTCATTTCATAAACTTTAACTTTTCTCATGAGTCTCAATCGTCCCAAAACTGTGTACAAAGGATATGACTCGACTTAGCAACTTATGCAAGCAACTAGATAATTGAACTAAGGGTTTAGTGTGATAACAATAATGCACTAAAAGTGAGTGCATACAAGGTAGGCTAAGGCGATTTGGGTGTACATTTGGGGTGGATTGTAAACAATGCTCTACATTGATATTCCGGAAAACCGAAACATCACGAGAACCGCGAAAAGGATAGGCTCTGAGGGGTTAACTAGGGGTATCGTGTACTAAAGATGAGTACAACGTAAAGGTGTGGGAGAATTACTCAACCGATGTGGAAGAATTAATTATATTACAGGTATCAAACAAGGGTTATCCTAATGCCTCTTATCATTTAGTTATTCCTAACTACACAAGTGTAGTCTTACTTGCGATCTCGGAATGCATCACAAAACAAGTTCTAGAATCTATTATACTACCGGTTCACACTCTAAGCATTAAAGATGAATGTTTTAATTCCTACAAATCTAAGGGCGATCCTCACATTTTGGGTGGAATTTAAGTGGTAAAGGGTTTTTGTGCTAGTCATATAATTTCCTACCCATGAGATGCTTTATTAAGACTAATGGCCCACTCCTATATGTTATGAAAAATTTTAAATTTGGTGCCAAAATTACCCTAACCGATATTTCTCATGGTTTATTACACAAATGAAATTGGACAAGGCAAATAGTCAGGATAAGCATAGTTTCAAAGTTCCGCTTTATCTTCCTCCCACACTTAAACCGAACATTGTCCCCAATGTTCCTCGAAGTATCAAAGTTATGATAATGGAAGGTAATTAAAAATGAAAAACTAGTGCCCCACGATTAGCTCGGTAGGATCCGTGTGAAGTAGTGGTTACATCTTTCTTGAGAAGAATGTTTGCGTGAAAAGCTCCTTCTCATCTTATGTATCTTCTTCTTGATAAATTAAACCCGCACACTTGAAGAAAACAAACGAAACCTTCGTAAAATCGTGGTAACAATATATATATGACTATACTAAACTAGGATATAATGCTTGTGAAATAAATGTTTATAGATTTTCTGGAAAATTAAGGCCTGGAAAATTCCAAAAATTTATAAGTAGCTCAGAAAACGAGAAAAAGTTATAAGTTGTTTCTACTCCTCATGACGCCGTCTGGTTGGGATCCTGACGCCGCCAGGTTATCCTGACTGGTCTGCGATTTTCTGGAAAAATTATGGAAAATTTTTATCTTTAAAATCTGGAAAAATTTCTGCAAAAACATCCATCATGGCTCGATACAAGCATTTGACTCGAACAAACACACATGTATATCTTTTAATTAATTGAAATTCTCATGTTCACATTTCTTTTGAAAACGTGTGTAATCCTCCCTACACTTATCCCTTATGTAAAATACCTTTATATGTAATTAAGACGAGGTTAAAGACAAAATAAAGCATTTTTACAAATTTAAACATGAGAATAAACAATCAATAAAAGATACACGACACATAAACAAGCAAACAATTAAGCATGGGTTGCCTCCCATGAAGCGCTTTTCTTTATTTATGAGTCTTGTAGCTAGAATCGAAGTCGTGCCCCTACGTTGTCCTAATCTTAAAGGCCCATTCGATCTCCTTAACCCTTCTCTCATCACGAATATACTCAGGGCCTAACTCTAGACAAGCAGTGTAGTGAACCTTGCTCTTCCAATCTACTTCAAATGCCGGATTGTTGTCCACATCTAAATCATCAATACCCTCAAACTTCTTATTTTTGTAGGGCATTATGTATTTAACACTCTCGGCTCCATTTGAGAACTCGATTATTCCTTCCTCTTGATCATAAACCATCTTAGATTCCTCTATAAATGGTCTCCCAAGTATCACATCCCCTAAAAACCCATCAATGATGCCCTTAACATTTTCCAAGATCATGAAATCACACCTATATGTGAAGTTACCTACGAAGACATGCAATCCTTTAACCCTCCCGGCATAGTTACTCTCTTTCCTAGGGCGAAAGGGGTCCCTCATAGGTCCTAGATTTTTGCTCATGATCCAATTGTAGTAGAGCCTAGACATTATATTTATGGGTGCCTTATAGTCAATGTAAGTGTGATCCCTATATAAGTATCCAATCATGCACGGTATCTTGATGTTTTTAGGGTTACCCCTTCTTATGCGAGGCTCGAAAGGTGGTCTTGGGAAGTTAACCACGTTATAGTGATAGGCGGTTTCCTTCCCTTTAGGGTATGAATCGAAATACTCCCTAAGTTCCTCTTCCTCCTTACTATCCTCCATAATTTCTAACACCTTATAATCTCCATCTTCTAAGTCATCATCCGAATCACTTGAGGTCGAATCACTATCTAAAGTGCTAGTAGATTCCTTAAGGGCTTCCTCAAGTGTATTTTCAATTATCCTATTCAGTTTCCTAAGCTCTCCAATTTCACTAACAATATGAGCCCGAAGTTGGTTGGAAAAGGCTGGATCAAGCGGTGGGTATTTATTTGGTGGTAAAGTGTTGTTTGGTGGGTTATCACCTTCCATAATGAAAAGTGATGGGGTTACGAACAAAGGTCACGAAGAAGGGGGATAGACTACGAGGAAGCTAAAAAAATAAGAAAAAGCTTACTTGATAGGAATCAAGCTAGGAAACCTAAATGAGGTGGACTCCTAACTAGCTATTCTATTCCCGCAAGCGGCGCCAAAAACTTGATACGCTTACGCAGCGCGCTCGGGGTCAAAGGAACTTCCTTTTCGTCGAGCAAGTTTTCAACACCCAAGCGATGAACCTAATCGTTGTAGTGTAGTATTAGGGTAAGCCACGGTATTGATATCGTTCTCTCTGGGAATAGGAATGCTAGTAAGAAGTTACTACGCTAAGGTTGGGGTTGAGGAAGATTATTTTTATCTTTTTATATTTTTAGAAAATGGAAAGGTACGAATCTTGGGGTTTGGATTTGGGGGTTGGTATTTCTACCGATTACTCTACTATTATCTAATCTAATTAACTAAGCTAAGGGTATTTTATGTCTATTGTTGTGTGCTCGTATGATAGTTGAAAATGTGTTTACTTAGATTTTATTACTCCCTAGTTATCTCCTATTGATGGTTGAATTGTCACGTCCTTATTCTTAATGCGTTGTGTTTCTAAGGTCGTAGGGTATGCGTTTATCCCTAACTCTTTGAAGCTACCAAAGGTTAATGACTACGAAATCTCTAGGATTCATAAACTTAACTCTAAGGTATTCTTTGAATGTTTAACCTACAATTCCACTAGTAACTATATGCTAAGGTTCAACAAAGATTAATCAAGCATTAATAGCACAACGAATGACCTATCGCAATACTAGGCCAATCACAATTAAGATAAGAGACAACCAATCAATATTCAATAACTAGGTTTCATATTACCTAAGCAAACACACAAGTAAATTAGCCGGACATGGAGAACATGCAAGCATACACACAATCAATTTAAGACATAATTGAATCAATGAAGTAAAACACTTATCTTGATGTAAAATAGGTATGGAACCCTAAAATATTGTGCAAAGACAGCATTGGTTCGGTTTAGGTTTTACTCCACAAAACTACCTCCTAAAACCGAAAAATTCGGATTCTATATATAGTGTTACAAAGCATGACGACGTCACTCTTTAATTGTGACGCCATCGGTCGCCGTCATTAGGGTTTCATCTTGGCCACGTTATCATTGTGACGGCGTCACCTTATGCATGTGACGCCATCGCCTTGATCTCGACGCCGTCTGGATCAAATCTAGGCCGTCGAGGCTGCGGCCTACTCTTTAAAACCCGATGTCGCCACTTGTAAATAAGCAATTTGGCTCTTGAGTCGTCACAAAACATATTGCGACGGCGTTGTAATTAAACGCCGACGCCGTCCCCTTCTGGCCCAAAGACTGAGTGTCTCGATTCTTGACTTTGGCCATTTTCTTCAGATATTCGCCTTTTCGTCCGAATAAGTGTCATTCCACAATTTGCCTTCAAGAGACCTAAAAGTGAAAAGGAACGAAATTAAGTAATAACGAATACAAAAGTGATCAATTAAGGGCTTAAATGACCCCTCAAAAAGGTACCTTTTAAATCCTTATCATCCACGTATATTTGAACAATAATTGTATGTGATTCCTTTTTCTTTGTGAAAAGTGTATTGTCAACTAACCCCATGGTATAGTCGTTTTTGATTATAAATGATTTGAGTCTATCATACCAAGCTTTTGGGGCTTGTTTAAGACCGTAAAGAGCTTTCTTTAGTTTGTATACGTGATTAGGTTTTTCAAAATCGATAAAGCCCGGAGGTTGAGCTACATAAACTTCTTCATTAATAAACCCATTTAGAAAAGCACTTTTAACATCCATTTGAAAAAGCTTAAGATCATGAGCACAAGCATAAGCAAGAAGTATTCTTATAGACTCTAATCTAGCTACGGGAGCATAGGTCTCATCAAAGTCTATGCCTTCTTGTTGGTTATACCCTTGGGCAACAAGTCTAGCTTTATTTCTAGACACGACACCATTTGCATCTAACTTGATTTTATATACCCATTTTGTTCCGATTATGGTTTGGTTTTTAGGTTGAGGGACAAGTGTCCAAACATTGTTAGAGACAAATTGATTTAAATCTTCTTGCATAGCCATTACCCAACTTTCATCTTTAATGTCTTCTTGAGTATTTTTAGGCTCTATGGTTGAGACAAAACAAAATAAACTACTTTGGTTTTGAACTTGAGATCTCAAGGTTCTTTCATTTAACTTTCCTATAACCTTTTCTACGGGATGATCTTTAGACTCTTTAATATTGATGATTTCATTATTTAATGGTTCATCTTCTTTATTTGTATTTTCCTTGATTTCTATGGCTTCACTTTCGATTAACTCGTCATCGACAAGAGGTAGGGTAGCTTTAGGTGGACTTTCATCAAATTTTACGTTTAAGGATTCCTCAACCTTCATGGTTTCTTTATTTAGTATTACGTGTGCTTTACTATTAGGTGAGTATCCTAAGAAAATACCTTCGGTTAATTTAGGATCAAATTTAGTTAGATAATCTTTAGTATTAAGTAAGAAACATTTACTACCAAAGACTCTAAAGTGTTCTAACGTAGGCTTTTTACCTCGTTGTAACTCGTATGGAGTTTTTCCTAAATATATTCTAATTAGGACTCGGTTTAGTATATAAGTTGATGTGTCAACGGCATTGCACCAAAAATTTTAAGGAATTGATTGCTCATTAATCATGGTGCGACTCATTTCTTATAGGGTTTTATTTTTCCTTTCAACTATCCCATTTGATTGTGGAGTACGAGGAGCCGAGAAATTGTGAGTAATACCATTAGCATAAGAAAAAGCTCCAAATTGCACTTCATAATCAAATTCCCTACCATGATCCGTTCTAATTGACACAATAGGACTTCCTAGTTGTCTTTGGATTTTCTTACTTAATATTTCAAAGTAATTGAACGTTTCAGTTTTATTCTTTAAAAATTTAGTCCATATATACCTAGAGTAATCATCCACTATAACCAAAGTATAGAAGTTACCTTCGTAACTTTGAATAGCGGATGGACCAAATAAATCCATATGTAGTAATTCTAGACACTTAGTTGTAGAAACCATATTTTTAGCTTTATGACTAGCATGGACTTGCTTTCCTATGTTACAAGCATCACAGAAATGATGTTTGTATTTTAATTTGGGTAGATCTCTTACTAGTTCTTTGGATGATAGCAATTGAAGAAGTCGCATATTGGCGTGACCCAATCTTCGGTGCCATAAGGTCGAAGTATCATCCATAGAAGTAAGACAAAGTTTGTCTTTTGGTTCATTACCAATTTTAATGACATATACTCCATGTTTTCTAATGCCTCTTCCTATAGTAATACCGTTTTCAATATTTTACTGCCGGTTTTACTAAAAAGTACGTTGCACTTTTTATCACATATTTGTCCTATACTTAGTAGATTGAAGTTTAGGTTTTCTACGTGACATACATCGTTAATGGTTAAGGATTTGTGAGAGATTGTACCTTTACCGATGATTTTGCTCTTGCTATTTCCAAACACCACATTTCCTCCATTGAAGGATTCGTATGTGGAAAACAAATCTTTATTACCGGTCATATGCCTCGTGCACCCGCTATCCTTGATCCATTCATCCGGATCTAAGTCGACCTTTAGGCACACCTAAGAAAACAATCAACTCAAAATTTTGGTCCCCATTTGTTCATGGGTCCATTAGTGTTATACATTTCATTCATGTTAGGCATATATGAAGCATTCCACGGTGTAAACTTTTGAAATGGAAAACCGTTTTGTGCATTAGGATTCCATGCCATTTGATGGTGGTTACTTCTCGGATAGACATTATTTGGTCTTCTTATAATTATGTTTGGTTTATAAAACAATGGACCTTTGTTTTTCATAAAGTTTTGATTTTGTTTTAGTGGAGGTGGTTGTTTGACATTTCTAACAAAGAATATGGGTTGGTTTCTTCTTGTTAACAATAACAAAATCGGTTCTAGATGATGTGGTTGCAATATTTCTATGTTTGCTTGTCGGCATGCACCCACGGATCCCCTGGATTTACACTAGACGGTTCCTTTTTCAAGGGATCCGTGGGATCCGTGATCTGAGAGCTTGTTTTTCAATTGCTTTAACGAATTGTGTTTCTTTAATCTCGCTAGTTGACACATTGAGTTCCTGAACACCTAAACCCTTTTGATTATTTCCTGTTTTAACATTATCAAGTATTTTATCAGGAGTATTAGTACTTATTCTAGCAATCTTAGAATCAAGATGATCAACTAACTTTTGAAGTTGAACACAAAGCTCACATTCACTATCTACTTCTAATTTTGCAAAGTTTATCATATTCATGATGTAAAGATTCATCATCTAATGATGAGCTACTATACTAAAGAGATTTGGGACATACCTCGTTTGAGTATTTTGCCATGACACAAATTTCTTCGTTTTCCTCCTCACTCATTCCCAACGAACCACTTACGAACGCCTTTTGTTCGTCACGTTTGGGACACTCACTAATGAAATGATTAGGATCCCCACATTTGAAACATGTGCGTTCGTCCTTTACTTTCTTGTCGTCTTTACCTTTCTGGAACCCCTTCTTGTCGTCATATGGTTGCTTGACATATCTTCATTTTCTCCGAAAGAACTTCTTGAAATCCTGCATCGCCATTGCATACTCTTCGTCATCACTTTTCAAGATGAGGTTTCTTCATCGCTTGAGACCTTCTTGGCTTTTAAGGCAAGAGATTTTGCTTCTCTTTCTTTTCTTTTGAGGTTTCGGAGTCTTTAAGAAGGACGAGCTCATTTGCCTATGAGTTTGTCGAGTGAGGATTGACAAGTCTTTGATTCTTCGATGGCGTCACATTTGATCTCCACTTTGACGGATGTGCCCTTAGAAATCTCGACATGACTACGACTAGAAAAAGACTCGTCAAGTGCTTGTAATGAAGTAATAATAGTATTAAAGCTAGCAAAAGAATTATTTATACTATCCTCATCCGATATTGAAATTTTTTCATATTGTTGAACTAATAAATCGATTTTTGTTTTAACTTGTCGATTTCCTTGGTGAGTTACAACTAAAGAATTCCAAATTTATGTAGAGGTTTTAAGCATAGAAATTCTTTCAAATTCCTTTTAGGTAAGTGATAACATCAAATAATCCTCGAATATTAAGTGTCAATTTCCGATAATGCTCGTTATTTATATCATTTATATGGATTTACGCTTGTTTTCCATTGTTTTCCACTTTCGTAAATTACGAGCATTCGAGCTAAAGAGACGCGAACTGGAAACATATCTAAGGATTTATCACAAGATGTTATTTTGAAGAAGTTACGGCGAACTCATCTCTCACATTGCGCTCAGAATCGCTATGTGACTCAAGATGCCAACTTATCGGAAGGTTACGACGTAACTCCTCCCAAAGGTTACGACGTAACTACATTAGGTCAAAAGAGGTTCCACGTCACCGATACTTACGCCAGTAATTCATCGCATCTCTTACGACGTAACCAAGTTTATTGAAGACTACGGCATAACCACTCATTAGGTTACGCCCGTAACCAGCAGATCTAGTGCATTTTACGAAGAAATAGAAGGTTACTAAGATAATTCCTACATTGGTTACGCCAGAACCTAGATCCGCCTATAAATACCCCACAATTCTAGCATTTCTAATCATCCCATTCCACACACAACACTGAGAACGTGGGAAAAAGCTCAAGGTGTTTAGAGGAGCATACGAGTGTTTCAAGGAGAAGTCACTCAAAGACGATAAGCATTAGCGTTTTATATTTCTTTTACTTTCAATTCATGTATTTCGTACTTTTGAATATTGACTTGATTTGCGTGATTAATATGAGCGGCTAAGCACCTCTTGGTGCTAGCCTAGTTATGATTTCTTAATTGTTTTGTTTGCGTTTACCTTTACTTCCGTACAATTATTTCTAAGTGTATTGATCGGCAAAACCGCTGTTATCTCACGCAAGCTAGTCACTGTGAATGACTAACGTAAGAAACTCAAAACAGTTCACACACCAATGCAATTTAAGATCGGAGAATATGTGGATTCCCGGTCGTTAAGTCCCACGGAGGATGACCGGTGTTAAACACAATCGATGTCGAATAACCACCAAGGATAGTGATCGAGAAGGGTTTTGAGATTTTTATAAACTACAGGAGATTAAAGGAAATTAAAAGTTAAAATCTATTAAATAAACGCTATCACTATTTTTAAACTGATGTTTTTGTTTTTATGATTTTACTAAACTGAAATTAAAATCTACGCGACGTACAAAATAAAAAGTGAAACTAAAGCAATATTAACCCTAAAAATATGAAAATGATATTTTTATAAACCTAATGATAAAAGAAACTTTTTAGAAAAAGAAAATTATTTTTATAACTAATTATCTAATTATTATTAATTAAAAACTATTTTTAACTATTTAATAATTAACCAAAATACAAGAATTTAGGAAATAAAGCTAGAAAAATAAAATTATGAAATGGAAAAGTCTAAAATATCAAACTAGAATTTTCAAAACTATTTTTGTATTTTTCTGATTATTTTTCTATTTTTTATGAATTTTAAACTATTTAAAACTAATTAAATTACTAAAATTACAAATTAAACTATGAAAATCTGAAAATTACTTTTTTTACTTTTTATATTTATCTAGACTTAATAAAATTAAAAGTTATTTTTTGGACTTTTTCGAATTTTTCTATTAAAAGCTATTTAAATAATCCTAAAACTGCTTTTAATTAAGAAAATAGCAAACTGTTATGGAAAAATGTGAAAATTTCAGGAAAACTCTAAAATTATACTAGGAATCTAGGAAAATAGAAAATCATGGTGTTGTTTGGAAGAAATTGAATCATATAGTAAGTGCTTATTAATAAGCACTTCAATTAAGCTAATGAACACAAATAAGCTTCAAACTGAAACAGAAGCTCAAATATGTTAAAAGTAGCCAAATGAAACTTATTTCAACAACCTTTGACCTCTGATAAGCTAATTCAACAGATTTGGCTTTGGTGAGATTTTTACTAAAACAGTGGTAAGGGTACTGATTTTAAGCTTAAGCACAAGCTTATTAATAAGCTGTAAATGAAAAGAAAAAGTTGGAAACTGCACTAGGCCTGGCTAACTTCCTTCAAACCAAAAATCACCCCTCGAGCAGCTCTGTGGAGCTTGGAACAGGCTCTGCAAAAGTTTGAGAAAAGCTCATTTTGAATGAGCCATGAGAGCGTGGCATATGAGCCCTGCTTAATGAGCTTATTTGAGAGCTTTAAAAAATTACTAAAATTATACTAAAATAACAATAAGAAATTAGACCTGGCTAACTTAATAATCCCAAAGTTTGATTTGATTTGGTCCAAGAATGAATCCAAGAAAAATCTTGCTAGTTGGGCAAAAAACCACTTTTCCAAGTTTTGTTGACTTTTGACAGATTGAGAAACTTTGACTTTTATGATCTTTGGATCAAATTTTAAGATTGATGTGGATGTAATATGTTAAGCTAAACCTATGCAAGCAATGTTTAACAAATCTAAGCATAAATCAATGATTTGCAATCCTAAAATTTTAACAGCTAAGCAGAGAGAATGATTTTGTTGATGTTTGACTTTGAGCCTTTTGCAGGCACCAAATGAGACAGAGATTGGTTAATTAGAACTGAACAAACCATAAACAACAAAAGACTCTCACTAAATAAACCTCTGGTACAGTTAGGACATTAAAACCAAACACACCTTTATAACTGTTGTGAAGTTTGAAACTAGTATAACACTAAACAAACACAAACCATTGATCAAACTAGCTTAATATATATTAATTACTACTATTTGAACAGAATTTAACAGATTATAACTACAAATGGAGATTATGCTAAAAGACTTAAAATTCACTTACTAAAGTCTAAAGCCACTCTGGCTTGCAACCTGTGAAACCAAGGACCACAGTAACCACTACCCTATTTAAATCCAACCCACAGCTTCTAATCCAATCCCAAGAACATGTCTGCACCAACCCATTGCCATTTCTGATTCAATTTCACCCTTTCTTTGACTTTTGTTGACCTATTCTCTAAACTGCTGGAAACTTGAATATAGGCTCACAAAAAGCTATGAAGAGCTTAAATGAGCTTGTGTGAGCTTAAAAACAAGCTAACAAAGGCTTTTGCATTAGACTTTGAACCGAAAATATCAACAAAGGAACTGAAAATATGAAACTTGAATGAATACTTGAATTAACACTTGAATCGAACTTAAATTGAAGAAATAACTTGAGTTTTAATACATTGATATAAAAGGCAACAAATTAAAGCTTAACTTAAAACATACTTATAAAACGACATACAAGAATTTAAAAACAAAAACTTGCTTTCTCTTGACTCTTCCTCCTCTTTATCCTTCAAATATCATCCACGTGGCTTTCGATGCAATCCCACCTCTCAATTGGACCAATGGAAGTGTTTTGAGTGTATTACTGCTTTTCCATTTTGGCGGAAGTGCCTTTTTGACTTATAAGTTGAAAACAGCAAGTAGGGGGGTGGCATTAATTATGGGTGGCTAGTGATGATGAGGAGTGGAGAAAGGTGAGGCTGAGGTGATGGGTTGCAGGCAGTGGTTGGGGAAGCAGGAGGTGGAAGAAGAAGACAGTGGCGCGTGTTTCTGATTTTGACTTATTTTGACCAAGGGGTCAAAATGAGTTTGTGACAGGGGGTTCAAAATAGAATAATGGCAGGGGTCTTAATTGGTATTGACAAGTCTTTAGGTTTAGTTTAGACAAGGACCAAAACCGAAAATATTCCAAAGTTGAGGACCAATTTCGCCAATATTTCCAAAGTTGTCACAAGGACTGAAATTGACAACCTTCAATAGTGCAAGGACCAAACTTGCCATTTTCCCATTTTCAAAGGACTAATTTTGCCAATTTCCAAAGTTCGTGGACTAAAGTTGTAATTTTGTAAATTTGAATCTCAAGGACCAATTTTGACAACTTTTGAATCCCTAAGGACTTAAAATGATATTTTTCTTTATTTGGTTTTACCAGGACCTGTTTTGACAATTTTACAAACTTGGGGACTAAACCGCCAATTATGCAAACTTGATACGCTTTTCACCGATTTTGATATTTTGCATTTAAAACACATAAAACACTTGTTTGTGATATTTTTATCATTTTGATGCATTTCGAGTGTTTTCGGATGTTTTAGCGCTTAAACAAGACAAAATGATGAGTATTTAGACACTCATCAATCCCCACACTAAGATATTGCTAGTCCCTAGCAATCTTTTGAGAAAAATTAATGGATTTGAATCTCTTTACCAAAAGCCATTACTCGAGTAGCCAAATGTTTCAGTTCAAGTAAGAACTTTGGTACACCGATAACCAAATGATTTTGAGCAAACCACCACTTTCAACGGATTTGATTTGTCTTTACCAAGCCGCACTTTCCGGACTAGCCAACTCTTAGATAAATTATCAATATTATCTTTGGTGAGTCGATTACCAATTATGGTTTTCCAATCGCCTTTACCACAAGCCATAAACTTGCGGGCTAGCCAACTCTTCACTTTTTAGGATATGGTGAGTGAATACCATACAATTTTGGGCAAATTGCAAGTCATATCAACGGATTTGAGATATCTTTACCAAGAGCCGCTTGCTCTCGGATTAGCCAATCCTTTTGTTTATTAGACATGGCGGATCGATAACCATTTGAGTAAGTGTAGAACACTTACTCCAAAAAAAAAATTTTGGCCAAAACGGGAAAAGGGGTGGTATAATTACATGATAAAATTCGTGAGAATTTCCCCACACTTAGAAATGAATATTGTCCTCAATATTCAAAGTACCCACTGTTATGCCAAACATAGAACGAAAAAGGAAATACTAAGGCCATTATTTAGCAAGGATTTTTTTTTTTTTTTTTTTTTTTTTTTTTTGAAACTTTCTTATATACACAACATGCGGGCAACTCCCCACACTAGGGTGGTACACACGGTGAAAACCCATGTAACATGCTATCGTTTTTGATACCCAAGTCGCTAGCTTGACTCGATCCCCGCATTCATTGGTTCATGGGAAAGTTTGAAGATCCGGACAATCACGGGAGGAATGTCCTCTCCAAAGTAATGCTTCAACCGATGACCATTCACTTTAAAGTCGACCATCGGGTTGAGATAACTCAATGGTACCATAAGGATAAACCTTAGTGATAGTAAATGGTCCGCACCAATGGATTTAAGCTTTCCCAGAAAATCTTCAATCTTGAGTTGAAAAGAAGGACTCGATCACCAACGTTGAAAACGCGGTTTTGATCTTCGAGTCATGAATCTTCTTTGTCTTTTCTTTATAGATCAAAGAGTTCTCGTATGCTTGATCACGGAGTTCATTTAATTCATTCATTTGAACTTTCCGTGATCACCACCGTCTCAATATCAAAGTTGGCATGCTTCAAGGCCCAAGATGCCTTGTGCTCTAACTCAACAGTAGATGACACGCCTTCCCGTATACAAGCTTGTATGGAGTGCACCGATGGGTGTTTTGTAAGTCGCACGGAAGGCCCGAGTGCGCCATCTAGCTTATCCGACCAAGAGGCACGGTTGCCGCCAACCGTCCTTCCCAATTCTCTTAATCCTCGGTTTGAAACTTCCACTTGCCCACTAGTTTGGGGTGGTACGCAGAGAGACGGTGAGTTACACCATACTCGCATGACTCTTTCAAACCGGTCATTGCAGAAATGCGCATCACGATCACCGATTATGGCTCGTGGAGTTCCAAACCTAGCAAACAAGGATTTTAAGAATTTCACTACAACTCGGCATCATTGGTATGCAAAGCCTTAGCTTCAACCCATTTTGACAAGTAGTCAACGGCCACGAGTATGTACTTATTACCATGAGAAGAAGGGAATGGCCCCATAAAGTCAATGCCCGGATGTCAAAGATCTCACACACTTGAATGGCGCTTTGTGGCATTTCATTCCTTTGTGAGATATTCCGTGACGCTGACAAGCGCCACAGCTTTGACGAATTCATGGGCATCCTTATAGATCGTGGGCCAATAGAACTGAATCAAACACCTTCTTGGCGGTGTAGTTGGGGCTATGATGTCCCCAAGAGGTCCAAGATGGCAAGCCTTGAGAATGTCAATAGCTTCCCGACCATATACACATCGCTCGATGACTTGATCCGCGCAATTTTAAACAAGAAAGGGTCGTCCCTAAGTAATGTTTAACATCCTGAAGAACTTGTTCTTCCGCTGGGACGACATCCCTTTCACTATGAAGTTACCCGCATGGTAATTTCATAAGTCAAGAAACCATGGGGTAGAAGAGTCTCCACGAAAAGAAACCGCATTGAGTGTCTCGAGAGGAAATGTTTCATTTATTTCCTTTTTCTCTAACACATCTTGGTGAGGGTTCTCTAATCGGATAGATGATCGCAGCCTAGGTTCTCGGCTCCTTTTTATCACGATAATGATATCAAATTCCCGGAGGAGGAGAACCCAACGAGCAATCTCGCTTTGCATCTTGTTTTGCAAAGAGATATTTAAGAGTCGAGTGATCCGTATACACTACGATTTGGTCAAGATGAGGTATGGTCGAAACTTTTCAAACGCATACACCACGCCTAATAGTTCTTTTCCGTAGTGGTGTAGTGGGTTTGAGCTCACCATAGTCTTACTCGCGTAGTGTATAGGCTGAAAATGCTTTGTTTTATGCTGCCCCAAGACCGCACCGATAGCAAAATCACTTGCATCGCACATGAGCTCAAAGGGTAAATCCCAATGGGCAACTAGAATGGGTGCTTCGTAAGCCTTTTCTTTAGTGTTTCAAAAGCTTCGACGCACTCAGAGAGAAGATAAAAGGAGCTTTTTTCAAGAAGATGGGTCATAGGCCGAGCGATTTTGGAAAATCCTGTATGAATCTACGATAAAACCCGGCATGACCAAGGAAACTCCTAATACCTTTGACGGTAGTGGGATGAGGCGTTTAGCAATAACATCAACTTTTGCTCTATCGACCTCAATCCCATTTTTGAAATCTTATGGCCAAGGACTATGCCTTCTTTGACCATAAAGTGACTCTTCTCCCGCTTAGACATAGATTGGTGTCTTCACACCGCTTAAGCATTTTGTCTAAATGGGAGAGACAAGTCCGAATGAACTCGATGACCGAGAAGTCATCCATAAACACCTCCATTGTTTCCGATCATGTCGTGGAATATGGCCATCATACAACGCTGGAACGTGCCAGAGCGCTACATAAGCCAAAAGGCATACGCTTGTAGGCAAAAGTTCCGTATGGGCAGTGAATGTGGTCTCTCTTGATCCCGTGGATCAATGGGGATCCGAAGTAACCCGAGAAACCATCAAGGAAACAATAGTACTCATTCCTCGCTAATCTCTCAAGCATCCGTCCATGAAGGGTAGAGGAAAATGGTCTTTACGGTGGCGCCATTCAACTTACGATAGTCAATACACACACGCCATCCCGTAACCAATCGAGTTGGAATTAACTCGCTTTCTTCATTCGTGACAACAGCTTATGCCACCCTTTTTGGAACACGTGAATCGGGCTAACCCAAGGACTATCTCGAGATAGGGTAAATCAATCTCGCATCAAGAAGTTTGATAACCTCCTGCTTGATAACATCATGGATTTTTGATTTACCTTCTCTCGATGTTGAATCATTGGCTTGAAGTCATCCTCCATCAAGATTTTGTGAGTACAAAATTCGTGGTTAATACCCTTAATGTCGGAGAGTTTCCAAGCAATTGCTTGCTTGTGTGACTTCAAGACCTTTATGAGAGCATCTTTTCATCTTTACTCAAATCTCGAGCAATAATGACAGTAATTTATCATCGCCTTCAAGGAATGCATACTCAAGATGAGGTGGTAAGTCCTAAGTTCGACTCAGAAATTCTTCGCTTTCTCAACCGACTTGACTTCCTTGTTATGAAGTTTGACGGAGGGAGAGGAGGAGAAGTGTCCCGATTTAACAACTTCTCGAGAGTAAGAATATCTCCTCCGGATTAATCTCATGGTGATTAATCTCTTCAGAATTGCATCACGATGTGAGGGTTGATGAGTGATCATCTTTAAGCATTTTCTCAATGAGAAGTATGTCCCCTCGATGTCAATTGGAGCGTGATCAATTTCCCATGGAATGTAATCACTAGCCAAGTATGCTTCAATCTCTTCCAAGATGAAGTCGCCTCAAACGGAGTGAGAGAAGGAGTAGAATTGGCTATGATAGGTTGAGAAGAGGTGGTGGGATTCCCACCACGTAATTATGAGAATAACCAAGAACTTTGAGAGTACTCTTCGTAGCAACATCAATGATATCTATTCGGTTAACCGACTCGTAATCATAGTTTGGAGTACCTCAAGTTTGATCAAGGTTAAAGGTGATGACTTCATTCCCAACACGTAATGTGATTTCTTGCTCAAATACATCAATGAGAGCACGCCTGCTCGTGAATCCTCTTCCAACAATGAGAGGAACCCGTGGATCAAGATCGAAATCAACGACTACAAAGTCACCGGAAAATGGAACTTTCCTACTTTACAAATACGCCCCTGCAATTCCAAGAGGACGGATATTGTACGATCCGCAAGCTCGAGAGTCATGCATGTAGGAGTAAGATCCTAAGAGAAAGTTTCTTCCATATCGAATGAGGCATCGTGTTTATGCTTGCACCAAGATCGCCCAAGGCAAAGCATTCAACCATTCCCCGAAATACACAAGGTAAGAGGAACTTTCCAGATCTCCAAGCTTCTGAAGCTTTTTCAAGATAATCGCAGAGCGCCTCGCTGAGAGGAGTTTTAGCCATTTCAAACAATTTTTCCTTATTGCTTAACATGTGTTTGAGAGTTGATGCAAACTTGGGCATCAACATGATAGCATCCGCAAGCTTATGTCAAATGAAGTTCTTGGAAAATTTGAAAGAATTTTTCCATTTGTTGACCGGCTTTTTCATGGAGCTTTTGCTCATGTAAACGTGATGGGTAAGGAATAGAAGATTTGGATTTTCCAATGGGAGCTACAGGAGGTTCAAAACAACTCGGATTGGATTTTGGTTTCGGACAACCCGAGGATGGACATTGTTGGTACCTCCGTTATTAGTAGGAAGTTCCTTGTCCGTTGTCGCCTCGTGTTCACTTTCCACTACCTTCGGGAGAGAGAAGAAGAGGTAGTAGGAATAGCGGTCCATCATACGAAACACCACTTCGGTCGTGATCGCTTTGCATCGCCTCGGATTAGCGATCGTGTTGCTAGGTAAAGTACCGAGCCCGAGGGTCGATCATTTAAAGACTTCTTTAGTTCAACGATCCGACCGACCAACAACCTGCTTGTCTCCTCTTGAGTCTTCATGAATTGCTTTAAAAGCTCATCGATGTTGACACAGAGGAGGTGGAGGAGGAACAATTGAGGTCGTATGTTCCGTTATAGCCGTAATTCCTTGATTAGGTTCATATTCCTCAAATTGATTCCTCGGTTGTAAGTGTTTTGATTAAGATTTCCTTGTTGTTGGAAACCTTGGTTGGGTCCGAATAGAAATTACCTTGGTTTTGATAACCTTGGTTCATTCTTTGTTGGTTCCGATTCGGTTAGATTTTCGTTGAAACCGGTGGTGCTCGATAAGTGTTAGCACGGTAGTTTGGTTCATTTCGAGGACGGTATTGATTACCTCCTTGATTTGAAGTACCGCTATAGCATTAGCTTCAAACGGACTACCATCGGTGGCGACAGCTTGTAGTATGCATGAGGACCACCACAAGTAACACAAACTTCAACTTTCTTCACTTCACCATATGATGGTGCTTGTGTGAAAGTGACTTTCTTTGGTTAGCAAGAACCAAAGTTCGAACAATATCCGTGAGTTTGTCAATCTTAGCATCGGTGCTAGATGTACTCATGGAGATGAAGTAGAACGTCCAAAGATTAGACTCGAGATGATATGTCTTTGTGCGGAAAGGACGGACTCGGGACTTGTTTTCAATGATTTGCAAGGCTTCTTTAGTGGTCTTGCTCAAGAAATTACCTCCCGGAGGCATTTAGAGAGTCTTGATTGGCCCGGTTCGCACCATTGTAGAAAGTATCCATTTGCATTAACTCGGTAAAACCATGATGCGACACATCATGAGCAAGTCTTTGTAACGATCCCATGCCTCCCGAATGATTCCTCAAATCTCGAGAAAATTTCATTATCTCATTCTTAAGACTTGTAGTTCGGGATGGAGGATAGAATTCGCTCACAAACTTTGTGACAAGATCTTCCCATGTCTCAATGGAACGAGGGGTTGTTTCTCAAGCCAATTCCGGCTTGTCCTCTAGAGAAAATGGGAATGTAAGAAGCTTGATAGCTTCATGGGACATTCTTATACTTGATGGTAGATGCAATCTTGTTAAACCATCGAATGTGTGCATGAGGATCATCCCGCCAAAACCATAGAATTGGCTTTGGGTTACCGATTAAGTAACCCGGTTTGAGCTCAAAAGTGTCACCACGATGGTCGGGACAACAATGGCATCTCCGTAACCCTCGATGGGTGCTTGGAGAAGCTCATTCATCGGCTTGTCTTCCGCCATTACGGCGGTGGTGGTGGTGGTAGACGCCTCACCACGGTCAAGGAGCGTAACGCCCTCACGCTCACGAGGAATCTTTCCAAGTTCGACAATGGACTTGTAGAATCGAAGAACGAAAAGCATGCACTAAGTATAAAAATCCGGCCAAAACAAATGAGGCAAAACACAAGTGAACTTAACCAATAATCACAAATGAAATGGCTTTTGAAAAAGGTACACCAAATCACAAGTGACACAAAGGCAAGTTTTAAATCGATGTTCGAACTTATTATGGTCGCACCCCGCTAGGTAGTGCAATCGCCTTGATTTGCGGTGGTTGATTTTATGTATATTAAGTATCACCGAAAAGACGAGGTACAGATCGTGCCGATGGGTTTAAAAACTTTTGGACAATATTTTTGGTATCGCCTCGCTTAACCAAATCGTATTTTTTAAGAATCACCTTAAAAGAAACACAAGATAGAAAACGTTACGATTGTTTTGTTGTTTTATATTTTTTTTGGTGTTTTTAACACTTTAGGAAAAGTGTTAATGAACTTTTGATTTTGTTATAACTTTACAAAAACTTTTTACAAACTGTGGTATATGTGCAAGCACGGTCCGAAAATGCTTAGAACACGCTTATACCTCCAAGCAATGGCGCTAAAATTTGATCGTGCAAAACCGCTGTTATCTCACGCAAGCTAGTCACTTGTGAATGACTAACCGTAAGAAACTCAAAACAGTTCACACACCAATGCAATTTAAGATCGAGAATATACAGTGGATTCCCGGTCGTTAAGTCCCACTGAGGATGACCGTGTTAAACACAATCGATGTCGAATAACCACCAAGGATAGTGATCAAGAAGGTTTTTGAGATTTTATAAACTACAGGAGATTAAAGGAAATTAAAAGTTAAAATCTATTAAATAAACGCTATCACTATTTTTAAACCGATGTTTTTGTTTTTATGTTTTTATAAACCGAAATTAAAATCTACGACGCATAAAATAAAAACGTGAAACTTAAACAATATTAACCCTAAAAATATGAAAATGATATTTTTATAAACCTAATGATAAAAGAAACTTTTAGAAAAAGAAAATTATTTTTATAACTAATTATCTAATTATTATTAATTAAAACTATTTTTAACTATTTAATAATTACCTAAAATACAAGAATTTAGGAAATAAAGCTAGAAAAATAAAATTATGAAATGGAAAAGTCTAAAATATCAAACTAGAATTTTCAAAACTATTTTTGTATTTTTCCGATTATTTTTCTATTTTTTATGAATTTTAAACTATTTAAAACTAATTAAATTACTAAAATTACAAATTAAACTATGAAAAATCTGGAAAATTACTTTTTTACTTTTTATATTTATCTAAACTTAATAAAATTAAAAATTATTTTTTGGACTTTTTCTAATTTTTTCTATTAAAAGCTATTTAAATAATCCTAAAACTGCTTTTAATTAAGAAAATAGCAAACTGTTATGGAAAATGTGAAAATTTCAGGAAAACTCTAAAATTATACTAGGAATCTAGGAAAATAGAAAATCATGGTGTTGTTTGGAAGAAATTGAATCATATAGTAAGTGCTTATTAATAAGCACTTCAATTAAGCTAATGAACACAAATAAGCTTCAAACCGAAATGAAGCTCAAATATGTTAAAAGTAGCCAAATGAAACTTATTTCAACAACCTTTGACCTCTGATAAGCTAATTCAACAGATTTGGCTTTGGTGAGATTTTTACTAAAACAGTGGTAAGGGTACTGATTTTAAGCTTAAGCACAAGCTTATTAATAAGCTGTAAATGAAAAGAAAAAGTTGGAAACTGCACTAGGCCTGGCTAACTTCCTTCAAACCAAAAATCACCCCTGGAGCAGCTCTGTGGAGCTTGGAACAGGCTCTGCAAAAGTTTGAGAAAAGCTCAGCTCTGAATGAGCTTGTGAGCAGGGCATATGAGCCCTGCTTAATGAGCTTATTTGAGAGCTTTAAAAAATTACTAAAATTATACTAAAATAACAATAAGAAATTAGACCTGGCTAACTTAATAATCCCAAAGTTTGATTTGATTTGGTCCAAGAATGAATCCAAGAAAAATCTTGCTAGTTGGGCAAAAAACCACTTTTCCAAGTTTTGTTGACTTTTGACAGATTGAGAAACTTTGACTTTTATGATCTTTGGATCAAATTTTAAGATTGATGTGGATGTAATATGTTAAGATAAACCTACTGCAAGCAATGTTTAACAAATCTAAGCATAAATCAATGATTTGCAATCCTAAAATTTTAACAGCTCAGCAGTAGAGAATGATTTTGTTGATGTTTGACTTTGAGCCTTTTGCAGGCACCAAATGAGACAGAGATTGGTTAATTAGAACTGAACAAACCATAAACAACAAAAGACTCTCACTAAATAAACCTCCGTACAGCTTAGGACATTAAAACCAAACACACCTTTATAATCTTGTGAAGTTTGAAACTAGTATAACACTAAACAAGCACAAACCATTGATCAAACTAGCTTAATATATATTAATTACTACTATTTGAACAGAATTTAACAGATTATAACTACAAATGGAGATTATGCTAAAAGACTTAAAAATCACTTACTAAAGTCTAAAGCCACTCTGGCTTGCAACCTGTGAAACCAAGGACCACAGTAACCACTACCCTATTTAAATTCAACCCATAGCTTCTAATCCAATCCCAAGAACATGTCTGCACCAACCCATTGCCATTTCTGATTCAATTTCACCCTTTCTTTGACTTTTGTTGACCTATTCTCTAAACTGCTGGAAACTTGAATATAGGCTCACAAAAAGCTATGAAGAGCTTAAATGAGCTTGTGTGAGCTTAAAAACAAGCTAACAAAGGCTTTTGCATTAGACTTTGAAATCGAAAATATCAACAAAGGAACCTAAAATATGAAACTTGAATGAATACTTGAATTAACACTGAATCGAACTTAAATTGAAGAAATAACTTGAGTTTTAATACATTGATATAAAAGGTAACAAATTAGAGCTTAACTTAAAACATACTTATAAAACGACATACAAGAATTTAAAAACAAAAACTTGCTTTCTCTTGACTCTTCCTCCTCTTTATCCTTCAAATATCATCCACGTGGCTTTCGATGCAATCCCACCTCTCAATCGACCAATGGAAGTGTTTTGAGTGTATTACACTGTTTTTCCATTTTGGCGGAAGTGCTTTTTGACTTATAAGTTTTGAAAACAAAGCAAGCAGTGGGGGGTGGCATTAATTATGGGCTGATGGTGATGATGAGGAGTGGAGAAAGTGAGGATGAGGTGGAGTGTTGCAGTGTTGGTTTGGGGAAGCAAGAGTGGAAGAAGCAGGCGTGTGTTTCGATTTTGACTTATTTTGACCAAGGGGTCAAAATGAGTTTGTGACAGGGGGTTCAAAATAGAATAATGGCAGGGGTCTTAATTGGTATTGACAAGTCTTTAGGTTTAGTTTAGACAAGGACCAAAACTGAAAATATTCCAAAGTTGAGGGACCAAACTGCCAATATTTCCAAAGTTTGTCACAAGGACTGAAATTGACAACCTTCAATAGTGCAAGGACCAAACTTGCCATTTTCCCATTTTCAAAGGACTAATTTTGCCAAATTCCAAAGTTCAGGGACTAAAGTTGTAATTTTGTAAATTTGAATCTCAAGGACCAATTTTGACAACTTTTGAATCCCTAAGGACTTAAAATGATATTTTTCTTTATTTGGTTTTACCAGGACCTGTTTTGACAATTTTACAAACTGGGGACTAAAACCGCCAATTATGCAAACTTGATACGTTTTTCACCGATTTTGATATTTTTGCATTTAAAACACATAAAACACTTGTTTGTGATATTTTATCATTTTGATGCATTTCGAGTGTTTTCGATGTTTTAGCAGCTTAAATAAGATACAAAAATGAGATTTAGAGTATGCATGCATAGTTCATTGGTAGCCACCCTCGGTAGTTTTGAATAGAGGCCAATTGCCTAGGAGATATGACCAACTCGACCCTAGGTGAGCGGACCGAGACGGAAGGGTAAGATATGACCAACCGACACACCCTTTCTACTTGTGCGATTTGACCAACCGATCACCTATCGCTTGGATGAACTTAAGAATCGGGGTGTAGTGTCTAAGTTCCTAACGCCGGCACTCACTATTATGAATCTAGCATGTAGCGGTACTTAATGACTTGGCTTAGGGACCGTGAACAACATAACTTATGACGGTGCTACCGATTTCTCCTGTGGTGGCATCTTTGTTGATAAGTTAGGCGAATCGACCAAATGTCGCCCTCTCGAATTTGACCCCACCAAGTAATTGGAAGTAGGTAGACGAAACATAACTAGCTAGGAGGATTAACTAGGTTGGCACCACTCTCCTCTATTGATTTCCTTTTATCCATTTATCTGCTTTATTTTATTCTGCATTAGTAGTTTAATTGATCAAATCCCTATCGAAACCTTTATTAAATTTGTGACACTAGACTTAGTAATAATCCAACACACATAGCTCTTGGGACGACCTCGGTTTTACTGATTACTACACTACACGCGACCGGGTACATCGCCTGCTAGTGCACTAGGGTATACCATAGGTATAGCGAGACACTATAAATATTAAGACCGTCAAGAAACGTGATCAAGTTTTTATGCCCACGGGAGTTATATTAGGATTGATATTAAGTCTTTCATTTCGCTTTAAAACTTTTCTCACGATCATATTTCAAGTTTTCAGTACCATGGAAGTCGTTAACATCGATGACCTCACTCTTGAGGAATATTTACGCTGACAAGAGAAGAACAAGGACCGTGGATTGTTAGGCCACCTATAGCGTAAGATGCTCAATTCAAATCAAACCTCAATTCATGAGAGAATCAAGGCAAATCCTTCTCCGAAGCATCACCGATGATGCCCAGAACATGTAGACAATGTCGAATACATTGTCACCTATTCAAGATTCCCGAGTCTCACACGATGCTATAATGTTATGAGTATTCCCTATTTCTCTTACGGAGCCGCAAAAAGACGGGTTGATCGACACCGCCGGACTGCCAACACTTGGCCTATCTTAAAAAAATATTTCATTCAGAGATACCGCCCTCCATCTAAGACGGCTAAGCAATTGGAAGAAATTCATAACTTCAAGGTGAGGGTGATGAAACGTTATACCAAGCTTGGGAAAGATATAACGAATTGTTATACAAATGCCCTACTCATGATCTCAACAACCAACAAAAGGCGAATGTCTTCTACAAGGACCCGAACATCTCATCAAGACAAATGATTGATTCTTAAGGGCCGATTCCTAGTATGACACCCACTCGCTTTAGAAACTATTCAAAAATGGCACCACTCTCACAAATGGCACAATGGAGGAAGCAATCAAGTAAGAATGATGATATGGAAGGCCTTGCAAGAATAAACAACAAATTAGAAAGCCTTGAAGAGAAATGAAGAAGCTCAAGGAAATGTGCATTCCATTCAAGTTGAGCGAATGGGACTCCACCTTCTAAGGAATGTTCCTCCAACGAAGAAGTTAAAAGATCGGAGAAGTTAACTATGGAAGAGAATTCGCTTCAACACCACAATAATAACGGACCCAGATATCGAGAAAACTCGGTACTACACGAGAATCAACAATAATCCTCCTAAACCTAGCCTTGAGGAAATAATGCACCGACACATCGAATAATCTACAAACAAGGGAGATAGACTCAAGGAATGGATGGTAAAAGTAAAGGAGGACACCAATATGAACCTACGTAACCAAGATGCTGCGATTAAGAACCTCAAAACACAAATTGGGCAATTGGCTAAAAACCTTGAAACAAGTAATGCTAAAGCCATTGCTCGCAAGGCTATATTTATGCAAGATAAAGCAAAGAAAGAGCAAACAGCACATCCTCTATCACTAATGATCTTTCCGGATTAACTACCTAAGAGAGGATGATAAATCAAGACGACAAGGTCCCGCCAAGCCAACTTCCCCAAAAACAAAGAATACCGTAAATGTGGATGAAGTCTTCCAAAGCATCGAGGAAACTCCGATCCAAACAAACATTTTTGCAACTCGATGTCAACTAAAGATAGTGAATCGTTGACAACATGGCCACCGCTTACTCATCCTCAAAATGTGAAAGAAAGGCTAATGAATGGATATACCTCATAAGGGAGAGAAACATGATGTTGAGTTAGCATTGGAATATTGGTACAAAATAAAATTTGGAAACTAAAAATCATTAAGGGATCGGTTAAGCAAGATAAGCGCAATCATCTCACCGACACAATAGACGTGACAAGATCCAAAGATCGATTACTAATAGTATTATTATCAAGATGATGAGCGAGGAAAATCATGTGATAAATGGCTTTCACATAAGTTTGGAACATACGACATCAATAATTCGCAAGGAAAAAGGGCTCGACAATTGGTTGAATGAGTGCCAACGAATGGTGGAAGGGCCAAGTCCAAAGGCCCCATAAGCCCCGTGGCTCGAGTCTAACTTAAAGATCAGAATAAAGAAAGTGCTCTTCGGGAGACAACCCGATTACCCTTTCTTTTATTTTATTTCTTTTTCGTTGGATTTTGTGCTTTCTAACTATTTTTGCAGAAACGAGGAAGTAATTGTCACCGTAGTTTGTCGATCTATACAGTAGTTACTTGTAACTCATCTTGGTGATTATGCCAGAACCAACATTTTAGCAAAGATAATTTTGATGATCACCAATTACGCGAATACCATCTCGTTGGTTACGCCAGAACTACTCGCTTTGCAACTCATTCCAGTTTTGCTGCCACGGCGAACTCCTCAAAAGACTTACGACGTAACTTTCCTCTCTTTAATTCTTTCATTTTAAAACACAACAACCTTGTATTAGATTTTAAATGAACTTTGTGGGTGTGTTCCTCAGAAACCTCACGAGACTTCACTCATCCATTTGGGACACCAAGTGGTTTGAAGGCTTGTTGCATTCGCTAAATGCAACCGTGATTCCTACGAAGTGAGTTAGGTTTGTTTTTCGCTTTTACTTTTTTTTAGAATTATGATTGTCAGTATTGTGATTTCGTGGATTGAAGTTTGTTCATGACGCTTATACGAAGGCACGCTTTTTCGTGGGCCTTCTTCTTTATGGAGCAATTTTGAGAAGTTCTCGCCTAATTCTAACTTCTCTTCACCTTTATTTTAATGCCTAGTACAAAAGGGACTTTGTACAATTCAAGTGGGGGACGGAGTAGAATTATCTCTTGAACTTTATTTCGCCTCATTTTTCTAGTTTATTTTGAAAAATTAAGCCATTTTAAAATTTTGACATGTTTTTCTTAACCTAACTAGATTAGACCTTAGCCGAGCACATACAACCCTTGATATTATATGGTGAGATTAGCCTTATCCGCTTCCAATATTTTACCCCAAATCCACCAAATTATAAGTGTGCCTGTAGCTTGTAAACTTTAGAACTTGGCCTTGCATCATTTCAAGACCATAGACGAGGTATGTTGAGTTAGCTCGATGTATTTAGACTTTTCGCTTTTAGAAGGCAATATTATAGGATTATCACCAAACAAATTTACCATTGTGAGTCTATCGATTAGTCACCTCGACTTTTCGAATTCATGTGAAACCCTTTTGTTGCACTCATCTTTAGTGCAAGATAACCCTAGATACACCCTTCCGAGCCATTCCTTTCATTTTGTTCACCCAATATATTGTTTCGACACACCTATACACCTTAGCCTACCCCGTAGTCTTTATTTGTAATCGAAGTCATCATTTGCCTAAGTTCAAGGTTCGAAATCACGCCACCGACAACATTTCAAGATCATTGAAGACCCTCAATTCCCATTGTTCATCTCAAGTGGGGATATTATGTTATGTTATGTTATGTTAAAAAGTTGTTATGATTATGTTATTGTAAAGTGCGATGTTATAAGCATCGTAGTATGAGCTTTATTGATTAGTATCGAGGAGGCCACCTCGGTCACATTTGAAGATTGGAGTTGGTAGTTATGCCAACAGGTTGGAGAAAAGGTAGTGTGCCCATCACGACGCTCTCTAATGACACATCTACCTTGCATTTCATGATCCAGCTTGACTTCTAAGCTTGAACTTTGGGGATGGTAAGTGGTGATGACTTGGTTATAGATTTAGACCACCGCTTGTTTTTATTTTACACCAATTATATATCCCATGTCTTATCCTACCCTTTTAGTCATGAAGCGTGTCTAGGTGATGCAATGAGCAATCTTTGGTGTCTTGGCCATGGATTTGGTCATGTATCATTGATTTTGTCCACTTCACGCGACATGTTAGTAATGACGAGTCACCCCTTAACCTTTGTCGTGTTCACCCATATTGCCTTCGAGAATTGTTTAGTCCTTAACTCTAGTGGTGGAGATTTGTGTAACCGCCAAGCTTATGATAGAATACATGATATGACTATGCGATTGAGTGATCACCCGAAATTGACACTTAGAATAGTTGAGAGATTTGAGTGTTTGTTCCCTTCGTGAGGTGTTCGGCTTTATTTTATTCTAGCATAAGGGATTTGTAAACTCATATTTTCCAAAGTTATGGGAAATATCTTTTAGGAATCTATCTAATAAGGTCTACTTGAGGGCAAGTAGAGTTCAGTGGGGGATATTTGATAACATCAAATAATCCTCGAATATTAAGTGTCAATTTCCGATAATGCTCGTTATTTATATCATTTATATGGATTTACGCTTGTTTTCCATTGTTTTCCACTTTCGTAAATTACAAGCATCGAGCTAAAGAGACGCCGAACCGAAACATATCTAAGGATTTATCACAATATGTTATTTTGAAGAAGTTACGGCAGAACTCATCTCTCACATTACGCCAGAATCGCTGCGCGACTCAAGATGCCAACTTATCGGGGAAGGTTACGACGTAACTCCTCCCAAAGGTTACGACGAACTACATTAGGTCAAAAGAGGTTCCACGCCATCGATACTTCACGCCAGAATCATCGCATCTCTTACGACGTAACCAAGTTTATTGAAGACTACGGCGAAGATATGACCAACCCACGCACCCTTTCTACTTGTGCGATTTGACCAACTCGATCACCTATCGCTTGATGAACTTAAGAATGGGGGTGTAGTGTCTAAGGTCCCAACGGCCGGCACTCACTATTATGAATCTAGCATGTAGCGTACTTAATGACTTGGCTTAGGGACCAGAACAACATGACTTATGACGTGCTACCGATTTCTCCTGGTGGCATCTTTGCCGATAGGTTAGGGCGAATTGACCAAATGTCGCCCTCCTCTCGAATTTGACCCCACCAAGTAATTGGAAGTAGGTAGACGAGACATAACTAGCTAGGAGGATTAACTAGGTTGACACCACTCTCCTCTATTGATTTCCTTTTATCCATTTATCCGCTTTATTTTATTCTCGCATTAGTAGTTCAATTGATTAAATCCCTATTGAAACCTTTATTAAATCTGTGACACTAGACTTAGTAATAATCCAACACACATAGCTCTTGGGACGACCTCGGCCACTGATTACTACACTACACGCGACGGGTACACCGCCAAGTTAGTGCACTACTGGTAGACCATAGGTATAGCGAGACACTATAAATATTAAGACCGTTAGTAAACCCGCATCAAGAAGGCATTATATAAAACCATTTTTGCCTCACTATTTTTGAAAGCTTTTTCTTTGATCGTCGGAGAGGCGATCATGAGGATGTTCATTTCTGCTTGCTTTTTTCATCTTTTGTAGTGGCTTGAAATACACCTTCAACAATGATGTACCAAAGATCAATATCTTTTGATTTCACATAAGTTTCAAATCTAGTTTTCCAATAAATAAAACCATTTGTTTCAAGTAGTGAAGGTCGTTGCATAGATTACCCTCTCTATAATTTTCAAAACTCGCTGAACTAAAAGTTTTAAAATACGCTTACATTAAAACTTTGTAAACCTTCTCATGATGCCAATTGTGGAAAACTAGAAGGGGGGTTGAATAGTTTTTCCGATTTTAAATTTAAGTTTCAAATATTTAGATTCGATCTTATGTGAATTGTATGAATGGAAAGATAGTATAAAGCAATAAGTAAAGTAAATAATGAAAGCAAGTAAAGTAAAGGATGTAGAAGTGACACAAGTCATTTATAGTGGTTCGACTACAAGAACACCTTCCTTGCCCTACTCCACTCCCGAGTTCCCTACTCGAGAGTTCAAGCACTATGTCAACAAGCTCCTTCAACACGGCGGAGAAGCCTCACAACGTCGCTTACACTTTTTCCGGTACAAAGCTAAATACCGAGTCCTTAGCACGGCGGACCAAACCAACACTACTATTACACAACAACTATGTGAAATATGAAATACAAGATCTTGCTACAAAAATCTTGTAATACCCGAAATTTTATTGAATGAAAACGGTGGTTTATCTAACTTTGGACACTAGATATAAACTAAAAATAGTCAAAGGATTATATTTGTATTAACCCAAAGTGAATGGGGTTGACTTCAATAAATGGAAAGTTTAAATAAGATAGAAACGCAGAAAATAAACGGGTTACGTGACTTCGAAAGTTAGTAGGGATTTCTACATGATTTTGGCCCAAATCAGCTTCTTTTATATCTCTCATGTTGACATACGATCAAACACGAACACACAAGCACAAGTATAAACCCTACAAAAAGAGGCGGCAACAAGAATATTGAAGGAAATTTTGGTTCATTGTTAACAACCAAGTAAGGTAACCTTCTTCTTGCATTTGATATCTATACATACGAGTGTGTAAATACTCATCATTTTGGTCAAATCTGAATCGCAAAACATTTAAAATGCTTTTAATTGAATTGTTAATCAAATGCATCAAAATATCGAAAATATCTCAAAATTGCATTTTATATGTTTCGGATGCAAAATGTTTAAAATCGATGAAAATGAGCTAAGTTTGCATAATTGGCGCTTCACCCCCAAGTTTCAAAAGTTGTCGAAATAGTCCCCGAGCACTTATTTCAAAAGAAAAGTCACCAAAGGTCCTTTTAAAATCATAAGTTGTCAAAATTAGTCCTTTGGTGAAAAATGTCAAAAGTTTTGAGAAATTACAAGTTTGGTCCTTCAAGTTTCAAAATTGGCAAAATAGTCCTTGGAAATTTGAAAATGTCTATTATGGTCCTTGTACTATTGAAACTTGTCATTTTGGTCCCTTGGAACAACTTTGATAAAATGGCGCTTTGGTCCTTGGTCTTTCGTAAATTGCAAAATGGTCCTTGATTATTAAACCTAACCCTTGACCTTGGACCTTGTCAAAACCATTTGGACCCCCGCCATATCCTTTGACCCTTTGTTTTGACCCCCTCCCAATAATATTAAACCCTCAACAACATGGTCAAACAAACACCCACCCTTTCCCTCCTTTTTTCTTCTTCTTCACCAACTCACCGCAAACACTCAACCTCCCATCCTTCCAGCCAACCTTCACTTTCCATGTTCCTCCACCTCAACAACCATCCAAGAAGCATTTAATGCTTCCTCCCCTTGCACTCAACCCCCACCGGCTAAAACCATTTTGGCGCCAAAATTGATCAAACGCCAATATTTTCTCAAGTGATCCAATGGTCGAGATAAAAGTGGAATTGCTCGAACAAGTGGAAGATATTTGGTGTATAAAAGGAGGAAAGAGAAGCAAGAAGAGAGAGTAGTACTTAGTTTTATTTTTTCATATATGTCGCTTTTAATATAAATGTTTTAGTTTAAGTTAAAAGTTGTAATCTTTTGTTTCTATGTACTAAACTTAAGTTGTTTTATCATTGTAATCTACTTTCAAGTATCAATTCAAAGTTTTAACTAAGTTTCATGTTTTTATGTTCATCGTTGAAAAATTCAGCTTCAAGCTCTTATATTCAAGCTTCTAAGTAGCTTATTTTAAACTCAAATAAGTTTATTTAAGCTATTTATAGCTTTTGGTAAGCTTATAATTCAATTTTCAAGCAAGTTTGGTATTTTGGTCAACAAAAGTCAAACGAGAAGCATTTGGAAATGGAAATGATATGGGTTGATATTGAGCATTGATTTGGGTTGAATTTGAGTTAGATATGGTTTAGAATAGGTTAGTGGTTCTTGTTTGTGGCAAGCCATAGTGGCTAGGACCAAATGTAAGTTCATTTTCAAATTGCATATTGCATAATTTGATCCGTGGTCAGGATTAGTTTTATTCTGTTTATTTAGTTGTAATTAGGATAACTTAGACTCAGTTTAAGTGATAATACAAGCTAGTTCAGTGGTTAGCTCAATTTAAATTGCAAAAAATGATTTAAGTGGTGTTTGGATTTTATAGCAAAACCGAGTTTAGAGGTTTGTTCAATGGTTAAAACTCGTTGTTTTAGTCTTGTTTAGTGTAATATAGCCTCATTGGTCATTCATTTGCACACTAGATATAGCCAAAGTCAAAATCACCTTTAAACTGTCTTGTGATCACATCTGTTGATTTTCGCTTGGTCAAAATCTTGTTTGTGTTTAGAAATCATAGAGATAGCTTGCATTAGGTTTATTTCATCATAATACATCAATCTCACCACAAATTGGTTTCAAATCTCAAAAAGTCAACATATCATTTCTGTTTCAAAAGTCAAAACCATAAAACCCGCCACCCAACCTGGGTGATTTTTCATTGATTCATTTTGGTTCAAATCAAGTGAAATTTTGGGTTTATAAACTTCGCTTGGTCAAGTTTCTTAATATGATTTTTGTTGAATTTTTGTAATTTTTACAAGCTCCAAAATCGCTTGTCAAAGGTCAAAATCCCCTCGTGCACACACTCAAGTATCACCCGAGTGTGCACATGTGATTCTTGCAGAGCTTGTCACAAGCTCATTAGAGCTTATCTTGGTCTCAAATTTGGTTTATAAGTAGCTAGCCGTGTCTACTTTAGGTTCCAACATCCGGTTTTGAGTTTCGCTTATTGAGTAGCTTATTTTCTAGCTACAAAGTAGTAGCATAAACTGCTTTTGGCACTTAGATTTTCAAAACATCAAATCTGTAGCTTGTACTTTAGAGGTTTAGGATAGTTGTAATTAGTTGCTTTTGAGTAGTTTTAGCTTATTATAGCTTCAGAATCGCTTGGTGCTCATTTGGTACCTTTGGCTTATTTTGAGTGCTTATTTATAAGCACTTGTCACCGCAGCTTCATAATCTTGCACATAAGCCACTGCTTTTATATTTTCATAGAATCGTAATATTAATTTAGACTTTTCTTGAATTTTTCATATTTTTCTAGTTCAGCTTTGCTATTTTTCTTCATTTAAAACAGCTTTTAAGCCTTTTAATTAGCTTTTAATACAATTAAATCGTAAAAACTTCAAAAAATAAGTTTTCATTTTTCCTAGGTTAAGATAAATATAAAAGTCAAAAAATATTTTTCCAGATTTTTCATAGTTTAATTTGTAATTTTAGCAATTTAATTAGTTTTAAATAGTTTTTAATTCATAGAAAATAGAAAATAATCGTAAAAATATAAAATTAGTTTTGAAAATTCTCTTTAGTTATTTTAGATTTTTCTAAGTCATAATTTCATTTTTCTAGCTTTATTTCATATTTTCTTGTATTTTAGGGTATTATTAAATAAGTAAAAATAGTTTTAATTAATAATAATTAGATAAATAGTAATAAAAATAATTTTCTTTTTCTAAAAATTTCTCTTATCATTAGGTTTGTAAAATGTCATTTTTATATTTTTAGGATTAATATTGTTTCAGTTTCACATTTTCTTTTGTACGTTACGTAGTTTTTAATTTAAATTTTATAAAAGAAAATCAAAACATCATTTTAAAAATAGTGATAGCGTTTATTTAATATAATTTATCTTTTAATTTTCTTTAATTTGCATTTAAGCCCTGTAATTTATAAACTTTTTCTTTAGGTATAATCAATCACAACCTTTTCCGCTCAAATTCTCTCGATCACTATTCGCTTGATTATTCATCGCATACCGTGGGACATAACGACTGGGAAACACTATACTCTCCGATCTTCATTGCATTGGTGTCCGAACTGCTTGAAGTTTATTACGGTTAGCCATTCACAAGTGGCTAGCTTGTGTGATAAAACTTGACGGTTTGGCATCGATCAAATTTTGGCGCCCACGGGAGTCAGGCTAATTATCTTCCGCTTAGCGATTAGTGATTTGAATATTCACTCTTGTTCATACCATCTATCTATATCTATATATATTTTCTTATAAAAATCCAAAACCCAAAACATCCAAAACGATAAAACACAAAAATATTTTCCTTTTGTTTCTATATATATATCAAAGATAAAAATACAAAAGATTTGTCGCTTTCTTTGTTTAATAATAACAACATAAAAATTACCACCGCAAACCAAGGCAAGGTACTACCTAACTGGGGTACGACCATAATAAGTTCCCGAACCAAAGATTAAAACTTGCCTTTGTGTCCTTGTGAGTGGTGTACCTTTTCAAAGAAGCCATTCATCTTGTGATTATTGGTTTAAGTTCACCGTTGTTTTGCCTCGATATTGTTTTAATTGGATTTGTTGTTATATCTACTTTTCAAAACCGTAAAACTCAAAAGATTCTTCTTACCCCATTTTCATAATTCATTTTCATAATTCCTTCCTTAACTCGAGATCTCTTAGAGTTAACTCTAGTGTATGCGCACTCGCCTTCTAGATCCGAAGCCCATTTCGTGAGCTTGTCAAGATTCCAAGAAGGCGTGTCCAGAGACTTTTCGCCCCATCACCGGATCCGAGATCCGGATCGCTCACACTACTCCGCTATCATGGCGGAAGAACGCCCTATGTGTGAGCTTCCGTGCACCCATCGACGGGTATGGAGATGTTATTGTTATCCCACCATTGTGGTCGAAAATTTTGAACTCAAAACCGGTTATCAATCTTGTAACCTCAAGTCAATTCTATGGTTTTGAGCGGATGATCCTCATGCTCATATTCGATGGTTTAACAAGATTGCATCTACCATCAAATACAAGAATGTCCCTACAGATGTCGCAAGCTTCTTCGCTCCCATTTTCTCGAGGGACAAGCCCGGATTTGGCTTGAAAACAACCCCTCAATCAATCGAAACATGGGAAGACCGTGAAGAAATTTGTGAATGAGTTTTATCCACCTTCCAAAACCACGAGTCTTAAAATGAAATCATCAAGTTTACACAAAAGTTTGATGAATCCTTCAAAGGAATCGTGGGATCGTTTTAAGGAGTTGCTCCGCAAATGTCCTCACCACGGTTTCTCCGAGTTGATGCAACTCGATACTTTCTATAATGGAGTGAGTCAACTGATCAAGATTCTCTCAATTCCTCCACTGGAGGAAATTTCTTGAGCAAAACCACAAAGAAGCTTTAGCGATCATTGAAAACAAGTCTAAAGTCCGACCGCACGAAGCAAACCGGTTGTTTCCCAAGTCGTTGTTGGTCCTTCTATTTATCGCTCGTGAGTCAATCTAGCACCGATGCTAAGATTGACAAACTCACTAAGCAATTCAAGCTTTGGTTCTTCCAACCAAAAGAAAGTTTTTTCCACAAACTTCACCTCCCCTCAAGTTAAGAAAGTGGAAGTCTGTGTTACTTGCGGTGGCCCCATGCCTACTACAATCAGATGGCCACCGATGGTAACCCTTTGAAGCAAACGCTGTGGGCGGATTTCTAATCCAGAGGCAACCAATACCGTGCTCCTATAGACCAACCACCGCCCTAACCACTACCTCGACCTCCCGGTTTCAACCAAAACCAAAACCGTAATCAAAATCGTAATAGAACAAACCAAGGTTTTCAAAACCAAGGTAATTTTAGTCCAAACAACGGTTTTCAAAATCAAAGTCAAAACTTCCAACACCAAGGAAATTTTAATAGAAACCTGTGTCGTGGAAATTTCAACCTGTGGTATTTTCATGGCAATAATCAAGGAAATTTCCAAAATCAAGGCCCTAATCCAAACAATAGAGGCCGTAATTTTCTGTGCAAAATCAAGCCATTGTTCCAACTGGACCATCATCCGATGAGTTGTTGAAGCAATTCATGAAATCCCAAGAGGAAATGAACAGTTGTTGGTTAGCCGATTTCGACATTAAGAAGTCTTTAAATGATCGACCCTGCCTGTGTACTTTACCTAGCAACACGATCGCTAATCCGAGGGGCGATGCAAAGGCGATCACAACCGTAAGTGGTGCTTCTTATGATGGACCCGCTATTCCTACTACCTCTTCTTCTTCTCTCCCGAAGGTAGTGGAAAGTGAACCCGAGGCGACAAAGGACAAGGAACTTCCTACTAATAACGGAGGTACCAAAGAATGTCCATCCTCGTGTTGTCCCGAAACCCAAGACCAAACTCGAGTTGTTTTTGAACCTCCAGCTGACAACCCCAAATCCAAAACTTCTATTCCTTACCCTCACGCTTAAATGAGCAAAACTCCGCGAAAAGCTACCATCAAATGGAAAAATTTTTCAAATTTTCCAAGAACTACATTTTGACATAAGCTTTATGGATGCCATCATGTCGATGCCCAAGTTTGCATCAACTCTCAAACACATGTTAAGCAACAAGGAAAACTGCTTGAAATGGCTAAGACCTTTGAACGAGAACCGCCGCCAGCTTCATAAAGAAGCTTCCCGAGAAGCTTGGAGATCCCGGAAAATTTCTTCTTCCTTGTGTTTTTCCAGGATGATTGAATGCTTTGCCCTTGCCGATCTTGGTGCAAGCATCAACTGATGCCTTATTCAAGATGGAAGAAACTTTCTTCCGTAACTTATTCCTACCGCATGACTCTTGAGCTTGCGATCGTTTCTATATCGCGTCCTCTTGGCATCGCCGAGGATGTATTCGTGAAAGTAGGAAAGTTCCATTTTCCACCGACTTTGTGGTTGTTGATTTCGATGTCGATCATCGGGTTCCCTCATTGTTGGACGAGGATTCCCGAGAACGGGCCGTGCTCTTATTGATGTATTTGAGCAAGAAATCACGTTACGTGTGGGTAATGAAGTCATACCTTTAACCTTGATCAAACTTCGAGGTACTCCTCAAATTATGATATCGAATCGCTTAATCGAGTCGATGTAATTGATATTGCTTCGAGGAGTACTCAAGAGTTTCTTGGTTATCTTCATAATTCGTGAGTGGGATTCCACCACATCTTCTCAACCAATCATTGCCGACTCTTCCCTCTCTCACCCGCTTGAGGGAGGTGACTTCTTTCCGAAGAGATCGATGAGTTTCTTGTTAGTGATGAATCAATTCACCGGAATTGATGGTGTTTATGATTCGGAGGAGATATCCTTTATCTTGAGCAATTGTTAAATGAAGATCCATTACCTTCACTCCTCCGAAAGAGATCACAATTGAGGAAATCAAATCAAGACAAACATCTATCAAGAATTTCCGAGGTTGAACTTAAGGACCTACCTCCTCATCTCGAGTATGCATTCTTGAGGGTGATGATAAATTACCCGTCATAATTGCTAAAGACTTAACCGAGGAGGAGAAAATCGCCTCATAAAGGTCTTGAAGTCACACAAGCAAGCAATTGCTTGGAAACTCTCCGACATTAATGGTATCAACCCCGAGTTTTGTACTCACAAAATCTTAATGGAGGATGACTTCAAACCAAGCAATTCAACATCGTAGAAGGGTGAATCCTAAGATTCATGAGGTTATCAAACAAGAGGTTCTCAAACTTCTTGATGCCGGTTTAATTTACCCGATCTCCGATAGTCCTTGGGTCAGCCCCATTCACCGTGTTCCAAAAAGGGTGGCATAATCGTTGTCACAATGAAGAAAACGAGTTAATTCCAACTCGATTGGTTACGGATGGCGTGTGTATTGACTATCGCAGTTAAACGAAGCCACCAGAAAGACCATTTTCCTCACCCTTCATGGATCGATGCTTGAGAGATTAGCAGGAACGAGTACTATTGTTTCCTTGATGGTTTCTCGGTTATTTTCAGATCCCCATTGATCCGCCGGATCAAGAAAAGACCACATTCACCGCCCATACGGAACTTTTGCCTACTGACGATGCCTTTTGGCCTATGTAACGCTCCCGCACGCTCCAACGATGTATGATGGCAATTTTCCACGACATGATCGGGAAACAATGGAGGTGTTTATGGATGACTTCTCGGTCATTGGGGACTCATTTCAAACATGTCTCTCCCATTTAGATAAAATGCTAAAAGGTGTGAAGACACCAATCTTTGTCTAAATTGGGAGAAGAGCCACTTTATGGTCAAAGAAGGCATAGTCCTTGGCCATAAGATTTCCAAAATGGGATTGAGGTAGATAGAGCAAAAGTTGATGTTATTGCTAAATTGCCTCATCCTACTACCGCCAAAGGTATTAGGAGTTTTCTAGGTCATGCCGGTTTTATCGCAGATTCATACAAGATTTTTCTAAAATCGCCGCCTATGACCCATCTTCTTGAAAAGATGCTCCTTTTATCTTCTCACCGAGTGCATCAAGCTTTTGAAACATTAAAGAAAAAGCTTACGGAAGCACCCATTCTAGTTGCCCCGATCGATTTACCCTTTGAACTCATGTGCGATGCAAGTGATTTTGCTATCGGTGCGCCTTGGGGCAACGAAAACCAAGCATTTTCAAACCTATCCACTACGCAAGTAAGACTATGATCAAGCTCAAACCCATTACACCACTACGTAAAAGAATTATTAGTCGTGGTGTATGCGCTTGAGAAGTTTCGCCATACCTTATCTTGACCAAATGCGTGGTGTATACGGATCACTCGGCTCTCAAATATCTCTTTGCAAAACAAGATGCAAAGCCGAGATTGCTCCGCTGGGTTCTCCTCCTACAAGAATTTGATATCATTATACGTGATAAAAAGGAGCCGAGAACCCGGTCACGATCATCTCGTCCCGCCTAGAAAACCTCACCAAGATGTGTTCGAGAAAAGGAAATAAACGAAACATTTCCTCTCGAAACACTCAATGTGGTTTCTTTTCGTGGAGACTCTTCTACCCCATGGTTTGTCGACTTTGCAAATTACCATGCGGGTAACTTTGTGGTGAAAGGGATGTCGTCCCAACAAAAACAAATTCTTTAAAGATGTAAACATTACTCGGGACGACCCTACTTATTCAAAATTTGCGCGGATCAAGTCATCAGCGATGTGTGTATGGTCGAAGCCAATGACATTCTCAAGGCTTGCCATTCGACCCACTGGGGACATCATAGCCCCAACTACACCGCCAAGAAGGTGTTTGATTCCGATTCTATTGGCCCACGATTTACAAGGATGCCCATGAATTTGTCAAAACCGCGACGCTTGTCAACGCCACGGAAATATCTCATAAAGAAATGAAATGCCGCAAAACGCCATTCAAGTGTGTGAGATTTTGACATCCGGGCATTGACTTTACGGGCCATTTCCTTCGCCTCGCGGTAATAAATACATACTCGTGGTCGTTGACTATTTGTCAAAATGGGTTGAAGCGAAAGCTTTACCTACCAACGATGCCCGAGTTGTTGTGAAATTCTTAAAATCTCTTTTGCTAGGTTTGGAACCCACGAGCTATAATCATGATCGTGGTACGATTTCGCAATGACCGCTTGATAGAGTCATGCAAAAGTATGGTGTAACTCACCGCCTCTCATCGCTGCACCACCCCAAACAAGTGGGCAAGTGGAAGTTTCCAACCGAGGGATTAAAAGAATTTTGAAAGGACAAGAGGCGAAAACCGTGCCTCTTGGTCGGATAAGCTAGATGACGACTGGCCTTCCGACAATTTTATAAAACACCCATCGGTGTACTCCATACAAGCTTGTGTACGGAAGGCATGTCATCCGCCGGTTGAGCTTGAGCACAAGGCATACCGGGCCTTGAAACATGCCAACTTCGATATTCAGATACCGGTGATCACCGGAAAGTTCAAATGAATGAATTAAATGAACTCCGTGATCAAGCATACGAGAACTCTTTGATCTACAAAGAAAAGACAAAGAAGATTCATGACTCAAAATCAAAACCGCTTTTCAACGCCGGTGATCGAGTCCTTCTTTTCAACTCAAGATTGAAGATTTTCTGAAAACTAAAATCTCACCGGTCCGGACCATTCACCATCACTAAAGTATTTCCATATGGAACCATTGAGTTATCTCAACCCGATGGTCCAAACTTTAAAGTGAATGGTCATCGGTTGAAGCATTATTTTGGAGAGGACATTCCTCCCGTGGTTGTCCCGGATCTACAAACTTTCCCCATGAACCAATGAATGCGGGATCGAGTCAAGCTAGCGACTCGGAATCAAAAACAAGAGATGCCATATGGGTTTTCACCCATATTTCGACTTCTTTCTACTTTCTACCACCCTAGTGCGGGGAGTTGCCCCACATGTTGTATATAGTTTCAAAAAAAAAAAAAAAAAAAAAAAAAAAATCTTTCAAAATAATGGCCGTAGTATTTCCCTTTACGTTTTATGTTTCGCATAACCACGGTACTTTGAATATTGAGGGCAATATTCATTTCTAGTGTGGGGGAATTTCACGAATTTTATCATGTAATTATACCGCCTAATTCCCCATTTTTGGCAAAAATTTTTTTTGGAGTAAGTGTTTTGCACTTACTCAACTTATGGTTATCATCCGCCATGTCTAATAAACAAAAGGATTGGCTAATCCAGAGCAAACGGCTCTTGGTAAAGATATCTCAAACCGCTGACGGCTTGCAATTTGCCCAAAATTGTATGGTATTCATTTCACCATATCTTTAATTAGTGAAGAGTTGGCTAGCCCGCAAGTTTATGGCTTGTGGTAAAGGCAAGTGGAAAACCATAATTGGTAATCACTCACCAAAGATAATATTGATAATTTATCTAAGAGTTGGCTAGTCCGAAGCAAACGGCTTCGTAAAGACAAATCAAACCGTTGAAGTCGGTGGTTTGCTCAAAATCACATGGTTATCAATGTACCATAGTTCTTACTTGAACCGAAACATTTGGCTACTCCGTAAGTAATGGCTTTTGGTAAAGAGATTCAAATCCATTAAGTTTTTTCAAAAGATTGCTAGGACTAGCAATAGTTTAGTGTGGGGATTGATGAGTGTGTAAATACTCATCATTTTTGGTCAAATGAATCGCAAAACACTTAAAATGCTCGTAAATGCATCAAAATATCGAAAATATCTCAAAATTGCATTTTATATGTTTCGATGCAAAATGTTTAAAATCGATGAAAATGAGCTAAGTTTGCATAATTGGCGCTTCACCCCCAAGTTTCAAAAGTTGTCGAAATAGTCCCCGAGCACTTATTTCAAAAGAAAAGTCACCAAAGGTCCTTTTAAAATCATAAGTTGTCAAAATTAGTCCTTTGGTGAAAAATGTCAAAAGTTTTGAGAAATTACAAGTTTGGTCCTTCAAGTTTCAAAATTGGCAAAATAGTCCTTGGAAATTTGAAAATGTCTATTATGGTCCTTGTACTATTGAAACTTGTCATTTTGGTCCCTTGGAACAACTTTGGAAAATGGCGCTTTGGTCCTTTGTCTTTCGTAAATTGCAAAACAAGTCCTTTGATTATTAAACCAAGCCACGACCCTCGACCTTGTCAAAACCCATTGGACCCCCGCCATAACCCTTTTGACCCTCCATTTGACCCCCTTGACCCCCAATAATAATAACCCCGTCAAATGGTCAAACAACACACCTTTTCCTCTCTTTTTTTCTTCTTCACCAACTTCACCGCAAACACTCAACCTCCCATCCTTCCACTCAACTCCACTTTCCATGTTCCTCCACCTCAACAACCAATCCAAGAAGCATTTAATGCTCCTCTCCCTTGCACTCAACCCCCATCGTTAAAAACCATTTTGGCGCCAAAATTGATCAAACGGCCAATATTTTCTCAAGTCATCCAATGGCCCAGATGCAAAGTGGAATTGCTCGAGATGAGAGGAAGATATTTGGTGTATAAAAAAGGAAGAAGAGAAGAAGAGAGAGTAGTACTTAGTTTTAAATTTTCATATGTATGTCGCTTTTAATATAAATGTTTTAGTTTAAGTTAAAAGTTGTAATCTTTTGTTTCTATGTATTAAACTTAAGTTGTTTTATCATTGTAATCTACTTTCAAGTATCAATTCAAGTTTTTATATAAGTTTCATGTTTTATGTTCATCGTTAAAAATTCGTTTCAAGCTCTTATATTCAAGCTTCTAGTAGCTTATTTTAAGTTCAAATAAGCTTATTTAAGCTATTTATAGCTTTTGGTAAGCTTATAAATCAATTTCAAGCAACTTTGATATTGGGTCAACAAAAGTCAAACCGAAGCTCATTTGGAAATGGAAATGATATGGGTTGATGCAGAGCATGGATTTGGGTTGAATTTGAGTTAGGTATGGTTTAGAATAGTTAGTGGTTCTTGTGTTCTTTGCAAAATAAGTCGGACACTTGTAGACCAAATGTAATTTCTCATTTCAAATTTTTTTGCATAGTGCTTGTGTTTGATCCGTGGTTAGATTAGTTTAGATCTGCTTATTTAGTTGTAATTAGGATAACTAGACTTAGTTTAAGTGATAATACAAGCTAGTTCAGTGGTTAGCTCAATTTAAATTGCAAATCAAGAGAATAAGTAGTGTTTGGATTTTATAGCAAACCTGAGTTTGAGGTTTGTTCAATGGTTAAAATCTGTTGTTTTAGTCTTGTTTAGTCAATTAGCCAATTTGGTCATTCATTTGCACACTAGAGTAGCCAAAGTCAAAATCACCTATAAACTGTCTCTTGATTTCATGTCTGTTGGAATTTTGTAAAATCAAAACTTGTTTTGTGTTTAGAATATCATAGAGATAGCTTGCATTAGGTTTATTTCATCATAATACATCAATCTCACCACAAATTGGTTTCAAATCTCAAAAAGTCAACATATCATTTCGTTTCAAAAGTCAAAACCAAAAACCGCTTTTTCACCAACCTGGGTGATTTTTCATTGATTCATTTTGGTTCAAATCAAGTGAAATTTTGGGTTTTAAAACTTCAGTTGGTCAAGTTTCTTAATATGATTTTTGTTGAATTTTGTAATTTTTACAAGCTCCAAATAAGCTTGTCAAAAGTCAAAATGCCTCTGCACACGACTCAATATATACCGAGTGTGTGTTTTTGCAGAGCTTGTCACAAGCTCATTAGAGCTTATCTTGGTCTCATCTTTGGTTTATAAGTAGCTAGCCGTGTCTACTTTAGGTTCCAACATCCGGTTTTGATTTAAGCTTATTGAGTAGCTTATTTTCTAGCTACAAAGTAGTAGCTAAACTGCTTTTAGCACTTAATTTCAAAACATCAAATCATGTAGCTTGCACTTTAGAGGTTTAGGATAGTTTGAATTAGTTGCTTTTGAGTAGTTTTAGCTTATTATAGCTTCGTGAATAGTTTGGTGCTCATTTGGTACCTTTAGCTTATTTCAAGTGCTTATTTATAAGCACTTGCACCGCAGCTTCATAATCTCACACATAAGCCACTGCTTTTATATTTTCATAGAATCGTAATATTAATTTAGACTTTTCCTGAATTTTTCAGATTTTTCTAGTTCGCTTTGCTATTTTTCTTCATTTAAAACAGCTTTTAAGCCTTTTAATTAGCTTTTAATACAATTAAATCGTAAAAACTTCAAAAAATAAGTTTTCATTTTTCCTAGGTTAAGATAAATATAAAAGTCAAAAAATATTTTTCCGATTTTTCATAGTTTAATTTGTAATTTTAGCAATTTAAGTAGTTTTAAATAGTTTTTAATTCATAGAAAATAGAAAATAATCGTAAAAATATAAAATTAGTTTTGAAAATTCTCTTTAGTTATTTTAGATTTTCTAAGTCATAATTTCATTTTTCTAGCTTTATTTCATATTTTCTTGTATTTTAGGGTATTATTAAATAAGTAAAATAGTTTTTAATTAATAATAATTAGATAAATAGTAATAAAAATAATTTTCTTTTTCTAAAAATTTTCTCTTATCATTAGGTTTGTAAAATGTCATTTTTATATTTTTAGGATTAATATTGTTTCAGCTTTCACATTTTCTTTTGTACGTTACGTAGTTTTTAATTTAAATTTTATAAAAGAAAAATCAAAACATCATTTTAAAAATAGTGATAGCGTTTATTTAATATAATTTATCTTTTAATTTTCTTTAATTTGCATTTAAGCCCTGTAATTTATAAACTTTTTCTTTAGGTATAATCAATCACAACCCTTTTCCGCTCAAATTCTCTCGATCACTATTCGCTTGATTATTCATCGCACATACCGCTGGGACATAACGACTGGGAAACACTATACTCTCTCGATCTTCATTGCATTGGTGTCCGAGCTGCTTGAAGTTTATTACGGTTAGCCATTCACAAGTGGCTAGCTTGTGTGATAAAACTCGACAAAATGCATGATCGCTTTATAAGTTTGATTTTATATAAATTGTTTTGTACGCCGAAACCATGAATTCTCACTCAGGCCTTTCACGACCCAAAACTCTTTTAAAATTTTCAACCCAAATGAGTCGCTTTTAGGAGTCAAGAGATTAAATGAGACCGAGTAAGAGTAGACGCTCACCGATATAAGGTAAATTAGAGGTTTAACGTCCGGAAAAGGGGGTGTTACATTGGCATCGAGCCTTAGGTTTAAGTGAATTAGGTGTAAGGAACCTAGTCTTAAACCTAGATTAAGTATTTCAATATAAAAGGTTTGATACTTTATGCCTCTAGGCATACTAAAGATAAAGGGTAATAGTTGTCTTTTGAGATGAATTAGATACCTTTATATATATATAGACCTAAACTGAAATGTTGTCTTAATATATATCTAGTAATAGTTAAATATACCCATCTTTTAAATATTCTTGTGGATTTTAAGGCACAGAGAAATGGAAGGAAAGGGTGGCGGTGGATCCAAGCAACATCCAGGAAAGAAGCAAGATGTTCCTGTTACCAAAGGGGAACTAAGTAACAAAATCATACGGATTATGTCAGAACACATGCCCACTATTCTAGCTCAAAGTCAAGAAAATTTTAGGAAGGCGTAAGGTTAGAAAATCATGCAAGAGTCGAGAAGAAGAAAAGGCAAATGAAGATGCTTGAGGAGAAGAAAAGCAATGGAAGATAAGAGAGTCAGAAGAGCAAGAAAGGAAAAGAAAGGTCGAACAAGATAGGAAAATGCGTAAGATGCCGAGAGACTAAGAAATGAAGAAGCCCAGAGAGACGGATGTAGCTACAAATCCTTCTTAAATTGCAAACTGATTGAATTTCATCGAGATAGCGACCCTGTGATTGTCACCAACTGGTTAAAGGAAATAGAGGACATATTTGAAATTAGTGAATGCTCGCGTGGACAAAAAGTGAAGTATGCATCCCATCTACTTAAAGGAGAAGCACGACATTGGTGGAATATGATCAAGATCGCTCGTGGTAATGAAGCTGTGAGTGCTATGACATGGGAACAATTTGAAGAGTTAGTCATGGAAAATTATTGTCCCAAGGATTGATGGATAAGTTTCGAGGAGGAATTCTTGAAATTACAAGTAATGATACGATAGCCCAAAATACACGGAAAGTTCAATGAAAAGGCAAGGTTTGTAAAATACCGTAGCTACCGAGGAAAGAAGAATCAAACAATACATATGGGGTTTACGAGCCCGGATCGTGGGTCCACCAACAAGCAAGACCTCAACTTTCCAAGAAGCCGAGAACTTGCCTTAATGGTCGAGAAAGAGAATAATCGCCAATTGTAGAAGGAGGAGACAAGAAAAGAAGAGAGAGAATCGTGATGATGACATGAAAAGGATCAAAATAAGTGGTGAGAAAATGGAGAATGCAAGCGAGTATAAACCATGTACGATATGCAAAAGACACACAAGGGAAAATGTTGGCATGAGGATTGTCGAATTGGGAAACCAGACATGCAACAAAGGACCTGAAAGTCGATTGGGTTTGTTTTAGATGTAAGAAATCGACACAAGATTGTTGATTGTCCCGAATGGAAGCTCTCGATCCACAAGAGAAAACGGGATATAACGGTAACCGAGTGGAGTACAAAGATACTCAGCCACTGAAGACAAAGGGAAGATGTTAATACAAATAAGCCGTAAAAACGTTTATTTATATTTTACGATCTTCTAATGTTTTGTCGATAACAAACGTAAAATCATTTTAACGAAACAAATAAAATACGTAAATGGTTTGAACTAATAGTTTCTAACATATTCACATTTTCACATAAAACACTAAAACAAGTATAAGTGGTTTTATGATTTAATATTACATATGTACAACAACTAGTGTTTACATATTTGGGTAAAATATACACATAACTAGTATGTAGTATATTGGGTAATATAAATGAGTAGAAACTTAAGTATCATAACCCATTGGGCAAATACATTGAATGTAGTTGGGTACAACCCAAAGCCCATGACCCATGGAGCTTGACCCATAACCCATTGCATTACATCATGCTTATATCATACATGGATAATATCCATAACCCATGGATCAACCCATACCCAGTGACCAAGTGCATTGCACTCAAATATACATTGTATCTAGCTAAAGATCCATGGTTCAACCCATGACCCATGACCCATAACCAAAATACCCATGGGTAAAGGGATGTCCCACGGATCCCTAGCTTAACGCTAGACGGATCCTCGTGGAAGGGATCCGGGATCCGGGAACAAGAGAGTTTTTCTTCTATAAATAGTGAGCCATTTCTTCATTGTTTCTTACTCCTTTTAACACACTTTCTCCCCGAGTTGAAAACTCACTAACCTCGTGATCCAAGAGATCTATGTTTGTAGTTTTGTTTTGTGTGATCTTCTAGGTTCCTCTTAAAGGCAAGATCACCACCTTTGAAGTCGAGCAAGCTCAAGTCCATGAGTTGCCATGCTTCCTCATCATCAAGGCCATCAAGTCTCTTGTTGATGATTCCTTTCTTCTTCTAAGAAGTGTAGTGTTGAAGACATTAGTGAAAGATGTCTCAAGTGTCAAGACGAAGATATTAGTGAAGCGGTATCATCGCCTACATCATAAGCACTAGTGAAAGGTTCTTAGAAGTCAAGACTAGAAGCATTAGTGAAAGGTGCTTAGAAGTGAAGACACAAGACATTAGTGAAGGGTTTCTTGTAGATCTAGTCAAAGGCATTAGTGAAAGGTGCCTTAGATGTACATTCGATATGCGTGTTTCATGTACAAGATAGACTAGTACAGATCCAAGGATATTGATATCCTTGATGATGTTGTAGAAGTAGATCTCCTTTGGGATTAGTCGTTGGTGTAGTGTGGTAGTAGTTCCTTCATTGCAATGGAACTAGGTGCCAGCCTAGTACCTAATAAAGGGTAGGCGACGTTGTGAAGGTGTAGTTCACCTTGGAGTGAAAGAACTAGGTACTTAGCCTAGTACCTTATAAAGGGTAGGCGACCACGTGTTAGGTGTGGTTCGCCTTGTGTGAAGGAACTCGGTATTTAGCTTTGTACCAAAAAGGTTGTTTACGCGTTATGAAGGCTTCTCCGCCATAAGGAGATTGGTGTAGTGTTTACGAACTCTCGAGTAGGTGACTCGGGAGTGGAGTAGGGCAAGGAATGCGTCCTTGTAGCCGAACCACTATAAATACTCGCGTTGTGGTTTTGTGCTTTTACTCTTATCTTTTCATTACATATCTTTATATGCTTGTTTATCAACATCCAACACACACAACCAAATAGATTGACATAAGTCGATCTAAATAGTTTAAAAGGAAGTTTTAATTGGTAAAACTATTCAATCCCCCCTTCTAGTTTTCCATAGAAGAGTTTTGAATCGATCACGAGAATGCTCGTGACATCATGCGATAAGAAATAAGATAATAAAGAAGCATGAAACGTCTAGTAGTACCCTTTCGATTTCTTTAGGATTATGCCTTTTGATGCGTTCGAATTATTAAGTTTGCTTTATCTTGGATAAAACCTTCGCTTCTATGCTTGTTGCAAATATTTTGATAACATTTGAATTTTTGGTTGCATAATAAATCTTAAAATATTGAATAAACATGATGTTATGACAAAGTACCAATATCTTCTTTAGGTTAAATTTTAGGGACAAATTTTTTTTTAAGAAGGTAAGAGTTGTAATACCCGAAATTTTATTGAATGAAAACGGTGATTTATCTAACTTTGGATACTAGATATAAACTAAAAATAGTCAAAGGATTATATTTGTATTAACCCAAAGTGAATGGGGTTGACTTCAATAAATGAAAAGTTTAAATAAGATAGAAACGTGTGAAAATAAATGGGTTAAAGGACTTTCGAATTAGTAGGGATTTCTACATGATTTTGGCCCAAATTAGTTCTTATATATCTCACATGTTGACATACGTATCAAACACGAACACACCAGCACAAGTATAAACCCTACAAAAAGAGGCGGCAACAAGAATATTGAAGACAATTTTTGGTTCATTGTTAACAACCAAGTAAGGTAACCTTCTTCTTGCATTTGATATCTATACATACAGTTAAGAGGGCATGTTATAGAATAAACGAATGGCCGAGTCCTTAATTACTTTAGACAAATAGAATTTGTCAATGCTACGTATAGTCGTGATGAACTCTAAATTAATTTGTGGTCAATTTCATGCATGGTTTTCAACGTATTAGCTAGCTGAAATCAATAATAGATAAAGATCAGTAGCAAAAAGAAAAAAAAACAACAAAAATTGGTAGTTTGGGGTTGCTCCTACTTGTTTAGTTATTATAAAAATCTTGCTTTTAATTGAATTGTTAATCAAGACGTGTGAACTCAAGTTTAGTTAATGGTAAATTAATAGTGGTACTAAAGAGCTAGTGGTTTTGTTTGTAAAAAATAGCGGTGGGTACCATCAAATAAATAATAAAAATTGGCATTTATAAAATGTTGTAGAAGGGCATGGGTATATATTGTGTGACGATTTGTCTATGAAAATTCTAGTATAAGAAGTGTATATATGATTCTCCATGTTACCAATGGTACCATTAAGTAAGAATCAATATTGAAACATTGAGCATTAGCGATAGGGGTGTTATCGGGCCGGGTTAAGTCGGGTCGGGTTGAGTTGGGTTAAAAAAAACCAATTGTGTCTAACAGTGAGTAATTGATAAAAATATGTATGATTTACTATCACAGTTGTATCATGTTTTTGACAGTTAACGTGTATCATAAAATGTTTGCATCATGTTTTTGACACATCTAATAAGTAGCTAAAATCATAAAATGTTTGATCATGTTTTTGACACATCATCCTTTGATACCATATATTATAGTAAGCTATTTAAATAAGCTTTAGTAACAACAATCAATGAAATAAACAAATTGCAGATTATTCGAAACAAATGATACAACATTGCAGAGCTGACAAATCCACATTGCAGCAGATTATTCGAAACAAATGATACAACATTAGCGCCATCATTATTTAGGCTTTAATCGGATACTCAACCTCGATCAATTAATTAGGAATTTTTATATAAGAAAAGAATGTTCTTAGTGAGATTTTAATGTAATTGTAGGAGACTTTGTTTAACACAAGTGAACTTTCATTCCGAGCATTTTCGATGTGAGTTTTCATGTGCTTTTAATTTGGGTTGCACTTTTTGTTGAAAAGATTTTATCATGCAAACTTGTTTAAATGATCATTATTTGCTACATGTTCTGATTATTTGATAATATGTGAAAGTTGAGTAAATTGTTATATTTAAAATGTTGAGATATATAAATGTTGAATTGTGAATTGTGAATCGTATAAATATGAATTGTTGGAACCGTTGAACCGAACGGGTATATGTTGAATCGTTGGAACCGTTGAACCGAACGGGAATATGAATTGTTGGAACCGTTGAACCGAACGGCAATATGAATCGTTGGAACCGTTGAACCGAACGGGTATATGTTGAATCGTTGGAACCGTTGAATCGAACGGAAATATAAATAGTTGGTATATGTTATAGCGTGATATAAATTGAATTGTTGGTATTTGAATTGATTAAGAATAGGCTATACTGAATAACACTTATATGAGATTTAAACAAATTGCATGATCGTTTTATAAGTTTGATTTTATATAAATTGTTTTGTACGCGAAAACCATGAATTCTCACTAGGCCTTTGGCTGGCCCAAAACTCTTTTAAAATTTTCAACCCAGATGAGCTGCTTTTAGGAGTCAAGAGATTAAATGAGACCGAGTAAGAGTAGACACTTCCGCTGATATAAGGTAAATTAGAGGGTTTAACGCTCTGAAAAGGCGGGGTGTTACAAATCTTGTGGAGGAACAAATCAATCAAGGACCCTTTACTTGGATGACTTGTAGTATATCGTGATCTCGCCTTTGAGAAGGACCTATATGAGAATCACAACAAAAGAAAGAAGAACTACTAGATTGATCAAGTGATCAGAGATTAGAAGAGTGAGATAATATATGAGAGAGTTGTAAGAAGAAAAGGTGAGTAACAATGAATAAATGACTCACTATTTATAGGCAAGAAAAGCTTACTATAGCCCGGTTCCGGCGGATCCCTCACTTGGGGGATCCGTCCAGTGCAATCCTAGGGATCCGGCAAACTAGGTTGTACCAGTCCGGATTTTGGTTAGCAAACCGAGTTATGGTTTATGGGTATGAGCCATGGGTACCCAACAAGATACAATGTATCTAGACAATGGGTCATCGGTCTTGGGTCATGGATTATGGACATTGGGTCATGGATCATGGATAATACTCAACATGACTTCATGCATGGTGTCATGCAATGGGTCATGAGTTATGGATCAAGCTCCATGGGTATGGGTCATGGGTCTTGGATATTACCCATCCTATTACAAAAACTATTACAACAAATGAATTATTACAACATTTTATGTGAATGACCAAATGTATATACTTTACAAAAATAACATGTATTCTTATAATTTTACTTATGATAACTTTATATTTGTTATCAACAAACCACAATGAGATCGCTAAATATTAATAAACGTTTTTACGGTTTATTTGTATTAACAATACTTTTCAAAATAATATTCCCACAAACCTCTAAAAGAATTGGCAAAGGAATCTTTTGCATCGTCATCAAAGTTCGGGTTTGACGCGAAACAACCCAAATCAGTTACAATCGAGTCGATAAGCAACTCTACCCCGCTTAAATTATAACTTGGATTTAATGCGGTCACACAAGTAATTAACGGTGACAAAGTTTCAAAATATTGCAAAAGCTTTTCTTTCATGCCGGAAACCATGCTTGTATAAACGCCAACATTAAATTCAAATGCGGAAACACTTAAAGACATCAAGTATAGTTGCTCGAGTACCAAATGAGCCGTTGGATAATAAACTACCGTCAATTTTTTTGTTGCGTTGTAAAAAACTTCAAGTAATCGGGTTAGTTTTTCAATAGTATCCCAATTATCGACATTAAATGGAGCACACTTACCCTTTTTCGACAATTTGTCGTGAAATTATTGTAACGTCACATTTTGTTTTAAACCACTTATGAACATAAGATAAGTGGAGTTCCATCTTGTTTCAATATCCCAATTAGGTGATAATGAAGGTTTCTCCGCATTTTCACACAACCGAATGTAGGCATTATATCTTTTATTACCCCTTTTAAAAATATCATGAAACATTCTTTTAAAACTTTCTTTCATTTGACTCAAATTTTCATCTTTTAATCCCGCTTGCACAGCCAAGTTAATGATGTGTGCAACAAATCGACTATGAAAAAATTCGCCATTTAAAGGTGGCTCGTATTCCATTTGTAGTTTAAGCATTGCATGTGTGTTGTTACTAGCATTATCCAACCGTTATTGAATTTTTTTTTCTATCAAGTGAAATTTATGAAACACTTTTATCAACAATTGGTATAAAGCATCTCCGGAGTGAGGAACTGGAAAGTCTTCAAATGCTATGACTCACTTCATCATTTGCCAACTTTCGGGATCAACCCAATGTGCGGTAACACAAAGGTACGAAAATGGCAAATTATAAGGAGCGAACCAAACATTGGTTGTTAAATTAACAGAAGCATCTAAATTTAAAAAAGCATTTTTTAAATCTTGTTTAGCCGTTTTCCACATTTTCATAGCATCCCGTTTTAGATTCATACGACTTATATGATTATACATTGGTTGGATATAATTCTGAAACACCGTCGTCGTTAAAGGGTCGTCAAAGTGGTTGAACGGCAAACCACGTTGAATTACCAAACCGACAAATTGTCGACGGACTACATCATGATCGTATACAAAAATACTCCCGTCTCGACCCATGGACGATTGGACGGCTTCCGGAACCGTTTTGAGTGCTTTGCAATACTTGTTTTTTATATGATCCCTCAACGTCGAGTTGGAACTAGCAGACATTATACTCAAGCAATGTTTACATTGAGCCTTTTTCTTGCCATCCAACATTAGGATGAGGTTGAAGTTTTCCCATGGATCTTTTATACGATCGCATGGTAATTATCGGACAATCGCCGTTGCACTTGTTGAACCAGCTTCGGTGTTGGTGGTGTTTGAACTTGCCATTAGTTAAATACTTTCGTTTTGATTTTTTAGAGTGTATTTTGATTGTTTGAAAGTTGTAATTGACCAAATACATAACCCTTCTATTTATACTAACCATACAATGGCAAAATGGTAATTTCTTAACCCAACTAAATAATATCCGCCCCCCCTCCCCCTCGCTTCTTCCCGCTCTACATTCAAATTTTTCAAATTCAAAATTTTGAAATTCAAAAAAATTTTAGAAACGCGCAAAACCGGTTTCGAATCGGTTAACCGGACCGGTTCCTATTACCGGTTAATAAAAACAAGTCTCCAAACCGGTGGTTTTTTCAAAATATCAAACCGGTTCTAAACTGTCGGTTTGGGTAAAAACCGGACCAAAACAAAAACCGGACCGGTTTTGGTCAAAACCGATTTTGACCGGGTTGGTTTTTCGGTTTGTTTTCAGTTACAGTTACGGTTACGGTTCGGTTAACCGGTTTTTATGTTCACCTCTAGCTCACATACATATGAATAAAAAATTCTCGCACTGTGTAAAAGTCAAAAACCTTATTTGTTCATTTGTTTGTTGTTTACATCGCCATTTGAAAAAGTAATACAATGTAATTTAACGTTATATTAAAAGTAAAGAAATATGGAATTTTTTAGTGTCATCAACTAGTTTAGATAATTGCGATTTACTAAAGACTAATGAGATTTAATATTAAGCAGGGAAATATAGAGTGAACACTCGTTAAGCTAATATGTTTTCGACCAGGCAAAGATGCCAGGATTATGAAGGACACGCCTCCTTGCAGGGTCAAGGGGCAATACCCTTTGCTCGGAGTTAACAAATTTTCATTAATTGTTTTTAAAGGACTTAACAAAGTTTTTCGCCAAAACACAACCGACATGTCTATTGGTGAAGGGTTGTGACCGTTAGTGTTTAACCAAATTTAACTGCCATAACTGTCAAATATGTCTGTTACATAACAAACACATCTGGTCTTGTTCTGATATACGCAAACACACAATTTCTCTTTGTTTTGCTTTGTTCTCTTGTGCCTAGAAATAAAATGTTCTTCTTGAATTATTCCAATAAAGATTTCATGATATCAAACATCAATAAGGTTGAAATACTTTATTCGAAAAGTGACCTTACACGATTCAAACAAGATAACTAAATGTGCGTTTGGTATAAGGTATTTAGATGTGGGTTGAAGGGATACTATAGAAATTGGTACTCAACCTCGTACGATACACTTTTGACAAAACCCAACTAAATTTTTTTTTACTAACAAAACTGATTATTCTTCTTAAATTTGTGGGCCGAAAATTTACAACTACCACTCCTTATTCATTTATTAGCTGCAAAAATAAAAATAAGACTAAAATACCAAAGCATCATGATGGGACAAAACTTGGCCTTTTCATCGCCACAGGTCCAAAACATGGCCTTTAAATGCCAAATTAGTCCTTTGACAAAGTCAAAGTCTGATTTTTGTTTTGTAGTCGAGGGTATTTTAGTCCATACACATTTATACTTTTATAACACATTTATATTTTAGCCCTTCATCTTTCATCCTCGTCATCATCTACCCAAATCATTCATCTCCCCAAATCATCAGAAAGATCTCTGGATGCATTCATCATTCAATCTTTCATCCTAGTACAAGTCACCAACAACACAACTATGATGAAACAAGAAGACTTCATAACTAATCGTGTGTAATATTAGTATATCACGTGTGTAAATTTTATTAAAATGGAAGAATCACAGAGATATTACTAAACTCATTATCATCCACGGAGTACCAATCTGCAGGAAGTATATTCCGTCAACGATCTATCACCGAAACACTAGTATCAATCTGCGGGCATTCTCTTCAGATAATAACCAAATCGGACTCATTTCGGTGACTTTGCGGAATCTATGGTCGATCGTTTCAAAATGTGTACGGATCTCTCATCGACTTTTCGTAACCTAGGGTTTATCGGTGATGTTAGCTTTCATAAGGTACTATTATCATCTTCGTTACTTAATTATTTTTTAGTTAACTGTATAGTTTTATTGTTATTGTATAAATGCTGAGTGTCGAGTTCGAGTTAACCGCGAAAGTATCGATCTAGTTTGAGATATAGAAAATGCTATGTCGAACCGAGCTTGAACTTGAAGGCTCCTTTTAAATTTGAGATAATAATTGAGCTGAGCTCGAGGTGGAATTGTGTAGCTTGAATTGGCTGGATCACGCATCTAGTGTTGTGAAAGTATATGTGAATAAATGGAATTGCTTATAGTAGATATCGGAATGACCTAAATTGAAGCACAGGTGAAATGTGGATAAATGGATATATGAGGAAACCGTCTGTGTTATTATTTTTATCTTTAACTTGCTGCATAATGTATATGTGTGATAATGGTGAAGGAAGTACCTTGTTTACTTGAGCATTTACTTTTATATTAAATGATGTTTTTGGGGATGATTATGGTAAAGTGACATGGTTAAACAAGTATATAAACTTTTGTAGTAAGCAGTTGCTTAGAACGGAGTATATCGGATATAGGGGGCATTTGGGATTGCGTTACTGAAAAGTTGCGAAACTGTGTTTTGTCTATAATGAAACTCGGATAATCACTTTTTCATGGTTTGCCAAACAACGTTTCTATGATTATTTGTGCTCGCAAACGCAGATTATTAGATAATCTCCTTCAAAACGCGATCCTATACACCTCCTAGTCAATGAAAAATCGACTATACAAGTGAGTTATATATTACCTAAAACACTGCTACAACCATATGGTGGTGGCATCTTTTCGTGGCATATATTTTGTTGACATTGTTCTTGCTGAGATCATCAGGCATTGTTAGGTAGAGATCGACTTCCATGTTGTTTGAAATCTCTCAACAATGCTATTGCAGACTGTTGTAGCTTTGCTTTTCTATGGTTTTGTTACTACTGATATGATGAACGGAGTAGTTTAGTTATACAGATATTGTATAATGTATCGAACCGTAATAAGTCACTGCCATGCTTATATTATGCTATATGCTCTTCTTGCATCTTATAATCACATCATATGATCCATAATTGAAGGGTTGCATTTATATATAGTTACTATGACATCAATATCTTCTTTTTGATGCTATTGCATTTGTGCTTAGAATAAACAGTTATCTCTTGTGATATTAGTTAAGCATTAAATAAGATTCCCCTCACATCTTTTTTCATACGTGTATGTAGGTTACCTCATATATCCATTTCTTTCTACTTTAAATCGGTGAAAGCTCAGTTGACACTTGAGTTTGTTGCTGCATTAAGTTATGATGTATAGTAAAAGGGCGACCGGAGCTTAACTTGGCTATACGAGGGTCGAAGTAAGAAGTTTTACATTTTGTAGAAGTGGTCGTTTCGTGACTCTAATTTTGTAACTTTATCGTATAGGCTCGTTGTTCACAAGAAATGTCAGATATTTATAGAACAAAATTCTCATTCAAAATTTTGAGATTGTCTTGAACAAATGTTGTAAAGTTTTCTCATTTACATATGGCATTTATATTATGTTATGCGGTTAAACAGCTCTAGCATATGGTTATCAGTAGTTCACAGTTATTAAACTTATTGTCATAGTTTCACTTAAAAGATACATATAACTTGATTTACTTGCAGAAGCCAACTTACATATTCCTTAAGTTGCAGCTAATGATTCACATGCCCTGTAATTTGATCATTCCCATTTTCAACCTCTTATTCCACAACTAGTTTTTCATTTTGAGAAAATTGAGCTTTATATTATTTTTCTGTATGACCGGGATGATGTTGGGAGATGAATGATTTGAGAGATGATGGCGAGGATGAAAGATGAAGGGCTAAAATATAAATGTGTTATAAAAGTATAAATGTGTATGGACTAAAATACCCTCGACTACAAAATAAAAATCAGATTTTGACTTGTCAAAGGATTAATTTGGCATTTAAAGGCCATGTTTTGGACCTGTGACGATGAAAAGGTCAAGTTTTGTCCCATCATGATGCTTTGGTACAAGTTTAGAGACCAACGGTGTATTTTAGTATAAAAATAAATCAAATTTAAATACTATTTAAAATTCATTATAAAATATATTTAAATAAATATAATTTCTCTTTCCTAAACCTACCACAAATAAAAATTTAAACCAAATCCAACCTCACCTTTAAACCAAACAGGTCATAAAATTATTATCACGTCCTAATCTGAAATTTAAATAAAAAAATAAATAAAAAAAAAAAAAAAAAAGACTCACCCTACACACAGCTATCCAAAACTATATTGTATAAAAAAAAAAAAAACCATTGTAATGTTTTCATTAACATATCAATTTATTTTTGGAAATTAGTTAACTTTGATTAACATAGATAAACTATTGAAAGATATCTTTTCCTAATCAATCGATTAAAATAGATTCAATTTTTAATTCAAAATCTACTACTAGTATTTAGTTTTTGAAATTCCAATAGCTTTAGTTAAATCTAGAAGCCCACTCATGCAACGGCCCAAAAACCCCACCTATAAAACCCCCTCATTTCTCTTTTTCCCGAACACTCCAAAACTGTACTATTTCCTCCTTGAAAATGCAAAACTCTAACGCCGTTATAACGGACAACGAAGATGACTCCACCTCTACCGAATCAGATACGGAGACTAGAACTAAAAACGACGTCGTTGAGTCTAAGCTGAAGAAGAAGAATTTGGCTCCGTTTTGTGTAGATGAGAAAGTGTTGGCGTATCATCGTCTTATGATTTACGAAGCTAAGGTTGTTTTCTTTTTGATAATTTCAAATTCTCTTCTTTTTAGAAATTTGTAATTTGTAGTTATATAAATGTTGGTAGCTGACAATGTCGAGTCAGGGCGTCCCGTGGTTTTCGGTGGCCCGGCAATAACGGCCCATTACACTTGTAAATTAGAGAGAAATTGCATGTAAACTTGAATTACACACATCATATATGTTTAATATCTAACTTATTTGACTAAGAAAAATGTGGCCCTTTCTAAGTGGAGGCCCAATGCGACGGCACCACTTGCACACCCCCTTGAACCCCCTACAATATGCTCAAGACGTGACCATTTTCTTGCAAAGTAGTGTTGCTTTTCGAAACCAACTAAGCTACACGCCTTAGATGGTTAAGGAGGATTCTTCCGAACCAACTAAGACAATAGTAATGGTGACCAACATTATCATCGTCAACTCAACGCCACATCAGCTTTTCACTCCACTACCAAACACCCGTAGTAATGACCACCACCAAATTCCCCTTTTAATTAATAGTTGTGTTAGTTTTTTGTGTCTCACAAGTCAATGGTGGCCACAAGCGATTGAATCTCAAAAACTTACCACCACGCGTCATGGTGATGGTGTTATAAAGGAAGACCCGTGATGGGGGTTGCACGCATGGTGTACCTCTTTATTGCGTCTAGTCTAAGCATGTGTTTGTTTAAGCTTATTTGATTTCGGCTTATACTTCTTAAGCCTAAAATTTCCTGCTTATTTTGAAACTTATGAGCTTATATAAGTTATATATAAGTTTATTATGATAAAATAAGCTTTTATAAGCCCATAAGCCTCAAGATAAACAAAAACAAAATTTGAGCTTATGAAAATATAAGCCGTAATCAAATAAACTCAAAACCCACAATTAAGCTTAAACAAACACCCCTTAAGCTACATGCCTAGAGGCTCCCAAAGTTGATGCTTGTGAGGTTTGAACTTGCTTCTGGTGGAGAATCTTAAGCCCCTGCCATCAGCCTACTCTTTTGGGGTTATGTGAATAGTTCAGGCTCTAATCGAACACAATGTTAGCCCATATTGTTGTGTATTAGTATTGTAACGGGCTCAAGCACGCATCTAGATCCTTCCTCATTTGATTGATTGAAACAATGATACAATCGGGTGTGTTAATGTGCAAGATCAAGCACAAACAACACATAATGTTAGTATTGTTTATGTTCTTTAATTTAAGTATACATGTATTACTAAAAGTATTTATTGAACATAAACAACAAACATATATAAATGAACATAAACGAACGGATGATTGGACGTTCATGAACCTACACGTATGAATGAGACTTTTGTTTGTATTTTTTTCCCACTAAAGAGACATTAAATCTTGTCCATGTTTGTTCGTTTAATAAGTGAATGAACACATGCAGAGGAATTTCCTGCCGAACGTTCGGTTTGTTTACTGCCATATGCAATACTTTTTATCTTGCTTAGATCAATTTATATAGGGAAAGTGAGGGAGGGAGGAGGGTATGAGTTGAATAGCGCAAATATAATGCTAGCACTTTCTAAGAAATATCTATACAAATACTCATTATAGTGCAATTATACTTTAATGTTGTAACGTATTGTTATACTATAGGAATCAAAGCAAAACCAAATGGATTTTGTGTGCGTGACCAGCCACCCAATCTAAAGTTCGTTTATAGATTCAGGGGTGTAAAATAAGTAACTGATGAATAGTGAACACATATACGAGAGGTGAGAACTACTGGGCTCTGATATCATATGCTCAAGTTTGATGTTACAAAGTTAATGCACTAATGGAGCTTAACAAGGTAAAAGGATATATGTTTAAGGGATCTATTATTGATGGTTGTGCTTTATATGAATAAGGTTATAAACCTTGATTGTTCTGGTTAGGAAGGGGAGGTGAAAAGGGTTGCAACTTTGTGTTTATTAGTTGAGAAACAATAGGCTCGTTATTTGGTGCTGTTATCTTTGTTGGAATTTTATATTTATGTTATGCTGAGCTGTCTCAATATAATTGAAGCAGTATGTTGAGTGACCCGGAATAAGTGAAACATTTTTTTGTGCACCTCTTTGTTATCTTTGGTCCTTTAAAAATGTCTTTAATCGTGATTTAGAGGTGTTTTAGATGTTTGGCTAATCGTTAGACACTTTTCTTTTTGGGTAAAGGGTTTTACCCCGGTAAATAACTAATCGTTAGACACTTGTATATACAACTATGTTGGTTCCTCAAAAATTGGACGTGTTTTACAATAGGCTCGTTATTTGGTGCTGTTATCTTTGTTGGAATTTTATATTTATGTTATGCTGAGCTGTCTCAATATAATTGAAGCAGTATGTTGAGTGACCCGAATAAGTGAAACATTTTTTGTGCACCTCTTTGTTATCTTTGGTCCTTTAAAAATGTCTTTAATCGTGATTTAGAGGTGTTTTAGATGTTTGGCTAATCGTTAGACACTTTTCTTTTGGGTAAAGGTTTTACCCGTAAATAACTAATCGTTAGACACTTGTATATACAACTATGTTGGTTCCTCAAAATTGGACGTGTTTTGGGATGGAGGAAATAAGTTAGCTAGAGAAAGGCCATTTTTGCCATTGGTTATATTCTGTTGTTTCTTTATGTAAAATAATGTCCCTATAATTTGAACAACTTTTATTTACAATCATGCATTTATCAGGATAACAAGATAGGGCTGATTAGCATGCAATGAGTATCCAAATGCCTAAAGGTTTATCCTTACTGGTAACTAGACATGATTTCTGAGTCACCTCGACTTGGTTCCTCGTTAGCAAGATGTATAAGATTTATACAATAAAGTCTTGTTAAACCATACTTGTTGACCATGTTCGGTGCTCATTTCTAGTGTCCTTTCTGCTCTTTAGTATATTATCATTTTAGAAGTTCACTATGTAAAGGGCAACAAGGTGTTCTTGACTTTAGGTTTGGGAGGGAAGTCTCTTGTTAACAGCATTTTATTGAAATTCATGTACATCTTTCAACATTTAAATTTACAGTTATAATGATGTAGCGTGATGTTTTATCATAATTTAGCAATATTTTTCTATGGGAACATTGCAGCAGATTGTAATGATAAATGATCATCATTATTACGTAAGTGCGCAACCACTAACCTGCCATATGCTGATTGTACAAAATTCTTAACTGCTATATGTGAAATGTCTCAAATTTTAATGTGCGTTATAGTCAAATCTACACATTGTGACACTTCAATGTTCTGTTGGCTCTCGATAATAATAGCATCGTATGGGCTGCATTGTATTGTAACAGGTGCTAGAAGTTGATCCTAAAACAAAGCGGTTACTTATTCATTATCTAGTAAGTATCTTCAATCGTTTTTTTTTTTCAGTCTTAAAGGTTGTGTGACCCATAACTATTTGATTGTTGTTTCTGTCACCAATGACATTAATATATATACCTATCCGTGAGGTCATATATCATTAATAACTTTTCAATTCTGTTTTGCAGGGTTGGAGCAAAAAGTGAGTAAGTTGTTTGTGTTCTTTCTGGCTGAATTCTATTGCGATATATACTTGAGATCACATAAGTTATGCGGTTATACTTGATATTAACTAATGGAATATGGATATTACTCTTGTCATCAGTTTTCATTTCATTGTTCTGTTTCATAAATTTTAGCTCCTGGGTCACCACGATATTATGATTTTCAAGTACTTTCTAGACCGTTTGCCCTAGCTCTCTTTTTCTTAAATATTTTTAAGCTGTTTACATGTATTGGCTCAAACAGATATAAGTGTACATCGTCTATATTTATGATAAATGATATAAAGCTCTCATGCTAACATGGTCTATGGCATTCTGTTTTTTTCTTGTTAGAATACCTGTATAAGGTCTTAAACAGAACACGAAATGGATTGTTATTGAGTGAATATTTTAACTTTTATCTTAGCCTTCAAAGATTTGCAGTGTTTACATGTGGAACCTTTTGGTTTGATAGATGGGACGAGTGGGTAGGCATAAAGCGTCTCATGAAACACAACGAAGAAAATCTTCAAAAACAGAAAGCATTGGAGAAAGATCATCCAGAAATGATCACAAAGTCAGGCGGTTATTCTTGTTAAAGCCCAAGAACTTCAATGGTTAGAGATATTATAAATCATGATTATCATATAACCACCAATTATGTAGTAATTTAATTATGTCATTCTGGTTATTTTGTATACCTTTCTTCGGAATATTCCAGTGACAAATAGCAAGAAGAGGAAATATGTGCCAAAGGTATTCTTCTTTTGTTTAAACATCAATCAGAGTGCTCATGTAATACAACTCTGTGTGCTGAATAGTAGTAATACTTTGCTGTGAGCAGCAATAAATAAGCGTTTTTTTATTAAATTACAGCAAAAGAGACGTTTTATATGCAAGTTTGCTACTATTACTCTATACTTTGTAGTCTTTAACATACTTAATTCAATTTAAGCTAATTGGTTATAGACTATAGTGCCATTTTTATATAATTTTTACTTCACTATATAGTTTTAATGCAATACCAGTTTACTGTATCATTATTATTTTATTTTTTTTTTATTTTTTTTTTTCATTTTGTTTTTTACTGTTTAGTATTATTGTTTTGGCATTTTTGGATTGAACTCTATTCCTTTAATGCAAGGACAATGCATCTTCTGGAAAACTCGTTAATGTTCAAATACCAACACCGTTGATAACACATTTGGTCAATTATTGTGAATACATAACTCATATGGGCAAGGTAACAACTAAACTTCCATTCTTTCTGGTTACTACTGAACTTTCATTCTTTCCGGTTTATTGTGAATAAATAATTAATGTACATATTTGTATTTATTTTCTCGAGCTCTTTGCAGCTTGTAAAACTTCCATGTTCTCCTAATGTTGATGACATATTGACTCTTTATCTGGATCATCAATCAAACAAGGATGACAGGTTCCGTCAGTTTTTTTCTTTTCACATGCATGTGCATATTCCGTCAGTTTTTTTCTTTTCACATGCATGTGCATACTACCTTTGACTTTATCTCTGTAACAACATTTTAGCCGTATTCTCTATTTTTTATATTGTGGATGAAGGGCTTCTGATTCAGCTGGAGAAATTCTGAATGGATTACGTTGTTACTTTGACAAAGCATTGCCTGCAATGCTTCTTTATAAATGTGAACGTCAACAGTATGAAGAAGCAACTGCAAACGGAATTTCTCCTTCAAAATATATGGAGCTGAACATTTGTTACGTCTTTTTGGTATGCCTGATTTTATTTGAGGCTCGTTTGTTAATAAAATTATGTGATTGCTTATTGTAAACACTAGAGGTGGGTGGAAATTTCAACCCATTTACTTAAAAAAAGGTATTTGGATCACCTTTTAACTTCAACAGGTTATGTGGGCCGATATAATATTTTCAACAAAAAGCGTGGCCAAAATTATATAACTTTGCTAAAAATAAAGTGCATCACACAGGTGAAAGTCGCTTAAGCCAAATTTTTTAGAAGTTGGTTAAAAATAGAATTTGTCGCACAGGTGAAAGTCGTTTAATGTAATGTGAAGGTTTTCAACCTCCAAATTACTAGCGAAAAATTATCTATTATGTGGATAGTATGTTTTCTGTAAAATACAGCAACTATAAAGTCCAAAACTTATATGGCAAAAAGTGTTCCCAGGGAAAACCCCACCCAACCCGAGTTGAAGTTACCTGTTTGACCTGTACCTTTGCTATACGTTACGCGACCCACCTGTTTATGCAACTTATATTAATAACATATACCAAATGCAGCTAGAAGTAAGTGTTGAGTGAATGAGAAGTCACTGAATAGTTTATACGTATATGTTCATCGCCTTAAAGTCAACCAAATCTAAAATCGTAAGGTTGCTTCAAACTTGAGAGGCAGGATTCATTTGTTTTCAGACATATGTAAACTCTTAAAACAAACTAAAATAGTTGATTAAGCTAGAAATTAATGATTGTTTTCTTCATGACATACAAACATATAAGGTTGGCTTTCTTAACTTGTGAAACTAACTAAAATAATATGTAACTAGTTGCACATGTCTAGTATCAGACCCTATTCCTTTCCGCTAAAAGCGGATACAAACTTTGAATTTGTAGTCAACACTATTCACAGGGTCTCGTCTCCCCAAGTTTTATATCTTACAAGAGATTGGAAGCTTATATTTGATCTTTCTTTACTTTGGTACTTGAGGAATTTTTATTCATTTGCAGTTAAATTGCCCGAGATATTATATTATGCTAACATCAAAGAGGAGACTATGATAGAACTACGACACAAGCTACAAGACTTTCTCAAGTATGACACTTACAAGATGCTATGATGGGTGGGTGGGTAATGGGTCAAAACGGGTTCAGGTTGAAACTGGTCATTTCTTTAGTATGGGTCAAACTAATCCAGGACGGGTTTGGTTTCACCTGCAGACACTTTTTTTGTCCTTCATAAATAACTAACATGTTAACTATGATTAAAAGAAAATTGTTGCAATAATATACTTTATCAGTAAATAATAAACAATACGGAGTATATATTCAATTATAGAGGGAATTGTATATATACCCACCAAAACTTAAATATTTGCATATTTCCCCATAATACAAGTTTTCAATGCATGATGTACAATTCAACTTAAGCATGTTTTGGGTATATATGCAAATATGCATGTTTTAGTGGGTATATATGCAATTACCCCGATTTGAGATAATATAAAACCACGTTTATTCATTCGTGAGCGGTTGCTGAAACTAGCTTTTGAGGCTTATGCTTGTTTAAACCAAATTCTATGTCATTACTACGTAAATATCTTATAATGCAGGTTCCTGAAGAAGAAGAAAAACAACTTATTTCTATCCACCTATGAAACCCTAGGTGGTGCATCTACAATTAAGTAACGACGTAATTGATCTAGAAGACATCATATGTGTAGATATTAACCAAATGCTCCATGATTAGGCGAATGTAATAGCTTTTCCTAGAAAATACTCTTTCTCGGGTTCCTTTTGCGTTTTGTATAAATTATTGAGGTTTTTATAGCCAGTGGAACCCGATTTATTACTTATTCTACTTCAGGTTATGGTAAGATTGGAATTTTCATGTGATGAGTAATTTTTTTATGCTCAAGAACGCCCTTTTATCTAGTAAGTTTTCACAAGCTGCTGCATAACGTTGTGAGGTAATGCTACAAAAGGTTTTCATCTTGGTGGTCAATTAGCTTGTTAGTAGCAGGGTGCAAACGAGTTGTACAAACTACTCATATTTTGGGACCAAGTTTTCTATAGAAAAACTAACACCGGATGGCACGGGTGTACCTTACTTGGTGAGGCTCATTCCGGTCACCTTTGGTGAAAGGTGAGAGCAGGAGGGGGAAAAAAAAGACTCGTCTAATGTTATGTTTGAAAAATAGGGGATCTTTCATCCTTTTATTGTTTTTTATTTTATTTGTGATTGTGTGTGGGCAATTTATTGAGGTATATTTGTATAAAGTGAGTACTTTAATGAAAAATGAGGGTAAGATGACTATTACGGGTGAAAGTTGAGAGGGGGTGAGAAGAAGTGAGAGGTAACGCTAATTTACAAAAGAAAGGTAACATGACCATGTCATTTAGCCTAATACCGTAGTAGTTAACAGGTTAAGTGATCTAACTATTAAACTTTATTAGACTGGTTGTCTTATTATCATGGTAGTATATTGAAAGTCATGACAAAGACTTTCAGAATGTGAACACATAAATATATTTAGTTAAATAAATATCCTAGTTTATTTTGTTCACATTACCATATATAATATATATTTATACTACATATAAATGAAAAATGTTCAAGCTTTGAAAAATGAAACGTTAAAAGTTGAATTTGAGAGAAATGTATGGTATAATTAGTATTCTTATTAAAACATCACGTTACTTAAAAATAAAATAATTTATTTATATTATACAATGGAATTAAAAGCATATCTATCAATTAAAACCAATTAAAACACACTTCTTAAAAAGTCTGATAAAATTTTCACGATGTCTGATTTAAACAATTTCAACATAATTCAAAATATAAAATAATTAAACACACTAATTAATGCTTATTTTAAGACACCATAAAATGAAAAGTACATGTTATTATTATACACATTATACAAATTAATAAAACACATAAAGCTTCATACAAGCTAATAGTTGAAGGTACATATAGTTTTGAAAATCGGACCGGACCAACAGGTTCAACCGAGGAACCGGTGTCGCCACCGGTTCGGCTAACCAATAAAAGCCATCCGAAAACGAACTAGAGAGGACCGTTGAAGCCGATACAAGCGGTGAATCGGTCTAATCGAGATCTATTCTCCAGGTTAATCGTCACGCGAAAGTCGTACCCGCCGCGCGCAGCGCGGTACCTGTTATACTATATATAAAGGAAAAAATAAAAAGTAAAAAGTGAAAAGTTGAAACTAAAAAAGAAATGGTGAAAACATATATTTCAAAAGAAAACTATTAATACATATCGAAAATCGGGTTGACTCGGGACGCTTCAAACACGGTGGGTTGATCCGGTTTAATTTGACACGTTTTGACTCAACCCATAGGGTTGACTCGGTTTAGTTCAACCGGTTGAACCACCCGGGTCGAACCGGGTTTCAAAACATTATGTTTAATCCTCAAATCTTCAAACTTTTATTATTTTTCGTTTATAACCCATAAACTTTTTTTAACACAAAACGATCTGTCGCTATAAAATCCCTTTGTTGTGCATAAGTACTCATCTAGTATATACAAAGCGCGCTGGAAACGTCTTTCGTTATTTTTATTTATTTATTTATTTACGAAAATTACATGAAGTGTTTTGCTATTTACAATTTTTTTTATATAACAAACTTTATTTATTAAATATCTAATATAAAGCGCTTTTGAAACTTCGTCCTTTAAAAAGGTCCAATAAGTGAGCCCAGTAAATAAGCCCAAAAAACATTCATTTTTTATTTTATTTTACTTTTTTATAAGGAAAACATACAGAACAGCCCCGAAACTATAGAACAAGTTACAAAAACCATCTTAAATTTTTTGCTATTTACAACCTTTTTATTAATAAACTTTATTTATTAAATATCTAGCGATTTCTTTAATAAAAAATATATCGTTGAAAAGGCCTACGAATTACAAAACAAGCAGGATAATATTGATATCTTTTGACGTACGTCAATTTCATAAAAATGTTGAAGTTTAATGTGTTAAAAAAAAAAAAAAAAAAAAAAAAAAACTTAACTTTCAAAACACACCCTTAACCTACCTATAACTTTAAAACTATTATAAATTTTGTCTTTAAGAGCTGATTTGCATTTAAATTCAAAGGGACTAAAAGCATACAATTTTAAAAAGTTTCATAGGTAGTTCATATAAGGATTTGCTACTAAGTGTGTTTGTGTACATGGGTTTTTAGTTTGATTTATTTTTTATTTTTTATTCTTAATGTTTTTTTTTTAATTATACATTGACATAGAAAGAAAGGTTACGCACATGTGCTAAATATATACATAAAACATGCATAGACACGGGCTTGTATTTTAATGGTATCTCATGTTGTGTAAGAAGCTCTTCAATTAAATGGTTGTGAGTTCAAGTCCTGTTTATAACATGTGAGATAGATTTGTGATGTAAATATTGCGAGATAGTTAAAAATTGCAATTTTAAAAAAGTAAAATAAAAAATAGCTAAATAGTTGCATGATAAAAAATCGTTACACTAATAAAAAAGAAACTGTTGGATCAGTCCTAGATAGATCTTTTGAGCCTTAAGAAACAGATAGAATACCTGTGTAATCACAAGTAAACTATAGAGAATCTCTAATAAACTTATGCTCACGCGGAATATGAACACAAGAGTTAAATAAGATAATAACAACTAAACTTTGATCCTCTATGGATCTATATTAATTCACTAATAATGTTTTCAAGCACGTACATAACTCATAGCCGCGGGTTTCTTTTATACTATATAGCTGTTTACAAAACGTGTAAAAGTATGCATTATCTGTTCATAATATAACTCATGCATATCCTAACTAATTACTAATAATACGGATACTACTATCCGCAGAAACACTACTATCAGCAGGAGCGCACTAACAGTGACGCACTATCGTGAAATATTAAAACTAACGAGGAACCTATCGGTGGGAAGTGCTCTTATACTATTACATTAATATTAAATAATTTCTAACAATCCTCCCCTAAACTTGAATTTGACTTGGTTAACTTCAAGTTTCTAGATAGATCTTTCACAGCACGAGGATTGAATACTTGAGCATCCGTAGCAATGAGAATAACCAGCAGCAACAGAAACTGAAACCACCGATATTAACTTTGATGTCCATAGATCCAGCAACAACTCCTATAACAGCAGCATCTGAATCCATCAGCAACGGTTCCCTGAGTAGATTTGATAAGCCTTTACCAAGTAGCTACTCACTCTTGGGCTAGCTAGTCCTTTGGTGGAATCATGACCTCACCCTGGTGAACTAATAACCAGTCCAACACTTAGAACGTGAATCAATGGTGTGTTGGAGAACCCTAATGGTTGTTGGCAAACCATCACAGCCATCAACGGATTTGATCTGTCTTTACCTAAAGCCGTTAACTCAGAACTAGCCATGGTATTCCACTGCCTTTACCACAAGCCATGAACTTGTAAGGACATGGTGAGTTGGGCACCATACAATTTATTAGCAAATTGTCAACCATCAAACGGATTTGATATCTCTTTACCAGAGTCGTTTGCTCATGGAGTAGCCAATGTTTGGTGTGTGAGACCAGGGTACATTGAGAACCCTCTGATTTTTAGTAAATCAACAACTATCAACGGATTTGATGAATGCCCACCAGAGCCGTACCCCCATGGTTGAGAACCCTCTGATTTTTAGTAAATCAACAACTATCAACGGATTTGATGAATGCCCACCAGAGCCGTACCCCCATGGTAAGTCAACTCTTTCTTGTCTAAGACATGGTGAGTTGATTACCATAGATGAGATGATACAAAACTGCACAACATGATCCTCAAACATAAAAGTTAGTACACAAACAATTATATACATAGGATTTTTTTATTATTATTTTTATTATTTTTTAACAACTAAAGAAAAGAAATAAATACTATATAACAACAAGGTACCGGACTTAAGAAGATGCAACAACATTGGTAGCAATGAGTGCATCTTAATGAGCTTAACCAAGCGTTACGCAATCACCATGTCATTCCCAGCAGGATCGGTAGGGAGCACCAACTTGTGCTTGACATTTGAGTTATCACATTCACACTTATAGGGTATTGCAAATCGAGAACATATAAGCATAAATACGGACCAGTTTGCACTGCATGAACATTAGACAAAGGAAACAATCTCCAATTCCAAATCTTCCAATCATCCTGTCCATTCCATACCCTAAACCCGTTTCCATCCTGATAAATAGAATCAAACAAAACATAAAAATCCCCCAAGAGTATGAGACCAGAACCTGTAGCAGTATGAGTCTGAAAATACTCAGTCACCTGACCATACAACTTGAACAAATCCTGTCTATCAACCATACTTATAATCTCAGTTAGAAAAGTGAAATGCTTCACTGTCCCATATCTTCTATAAATAGTATTAACCATACCCCCCATAGATGGTGTCAGTTCCCATCTATCTAAAGGTGACCACAAAACTGGTTCCTCATCAGCATCAACAACCTTGATGAAGGAACTATCAGGAGCTTGTAGATCAAATGCCCTAGAACTCCTTTTCTTAGCTATACTCTTCCGTCTGCTCCCAGGAGTGGAAGAAGGAAAAGAAGCAATAGACCTAGTAACATCAGGAGTAGGAATCACTGGTGTATCATCAGGAGAATCAGCAACCTCCTTATCAGTGGAAACAACCTGTGAGGTTGGTGGTGGAACAGCAGAAATGAGAATATCATCAGCAGAAGGGTTCAGAGGTTCATTAGAAAGAATGGGCTTATCACCATCAGTAGGAATAGATGTATCTGCATCAGTGGGAACAGGTTGTTCAGCTTCAGCATATCAGACTTAGGAACATCAGAAGGATTCCTTGGAGTATCTACAGTAGGAATACTCCGAGTCTCTGCAGTAGGAATGGGTGTGTCTGTTTGTGTTTCCTTAGGTGTGTTTCCTTAGGTGTCTCTATCGATCTGTCCATTGGTGTTGAGTCCTTAGCAATGTTGTCATGAGAACTTGAGATCTCTTCACCAATAACAATGGACTCTGTGGAAAACTAGAAGGGGGGTTGAATAGTTTTACCGATTAAAAATTTGTTTTAAAATGTTTAGATCGACTTATGTCAATCTACTTGAACGTCTATGTTGGATGTTGATAGACAAGCATATAGATAAATAAAAACTAAGATAAAGATTAAGAAGCACAAAACCACTACGCGAGTATTTATAGTGGTTCGGCTACAAGGACACCTTCCTTGCCCTACTCCACTCCCCGAGTCACCTACTCGAGAGTTCGTAATCACTACACAACACCAACTCCTTGTGGCGGAGAAGCCTTCACAACGTTGCCTACTCTTTATCCGGTACAAGGCTAGATACCGGGTTCTTTCACAAGGTAGAATCACACCTATCATAACGTCGCCTACCCTTTATCCGGTACAAGGCTAGATACCGAGTTCCATTACAAAGGAGGAACTACTACCCAACACTACACAACACCTATCCCAAAGGAGACCCACTCCTTATTACAACATTAGCAAGGATATCAATATCCTTGGATACAACCTATCTCTATTTGTACATCGATGCACCTCATCGATTATACACCTTTGGCATCTTTCACTAATGCCACTTGACTTGACTTCTAGGCACCCTTCACTAATGCCCTTGACACGGACGTTTGGCACCTTTCACTAATGCCTTCGTCTTGACTCCTTTGGCATCCTTCACTAATGCCTTTGACACGGACGTTAAGCACCTTTCACTAATGCTTTCTTTTTGACTCTTTCGGCATCCTTCACTAATGCCTTTGACACAACACTTCTATGGAGGAAGAAATAACTATCAACAAGAGAACCTCAGTAGTCTTGATGATGACGAAGTATGGCAACTCATGGACTTGAGCTTGCTTGACTTCAAGAGGTGGTGATCTCGCCTTTAAGAGGAACCTAGAGAATCATACAAAAACAAAACTACATACAAAGATCACTTGGATCTGTGGTTAAAGAGTTTACAACTCAAAGAGAAAATATATGTGAAAGGGTTATTTTACAATGAAGAAATGGCTCACTATTTATAGAGAGAAATGTGTTATTGTCCCACGGATCCCTTACTTGAGGGATCCGTCCAGTGTAAAGTGGGAGAACCGTGGGACGCTCCTCTTTGCCCATGGGTTTTGGGTCATGGGTTATGGGTCCTAGACTTTGGATCATGGGTATCCAAGTGGATACAATGTATCTACTAGATGCAATGCATCTAGTCCATGGGTCATGGGTTAGCTCCATGGGTCATGGATAATATCCATTATAACTTATGCATGATGTCATGCAATGGGTTATGGGTAATGCTCCATGGGTATGGGTCATGGACTTTGGGTTATACCCAACTATATTCAATGTATTTGGTCAATGGGTCAAATACTTCAAACTTCTACCCATTATATTACCCATTATAATACATACTAGTTATGTATATATCTACCCAATATGTAAACACTAGTTGTTGTACATATGTAATATAAAGTCATAAAATCACTACTACTTGTTTAGTGTTTTATGTGAAAACGTAAGTGTGTTAGTAAACTATTGGCTCAAACAAATTACGTATTTTATTTGTTTCGTTAAAATGATTTTACATTTGTTATTGACAAAACATTAGAAGATTGTAAAATATAAATAAAAGTTTTTACGGCTTATTTGTATTAACAATCTCCCTTTTTTTATGACAAAACATAAAATTATTTTAAAGAAAAACTAAAATTCGTAAAAGTTTGAATTGGAGTTTTTTACTCTCTTTTCCCCCTTTTTGTCGAAACAAAAAGAGCGTCGAAAAGAAACTAACATCTTGTTTTAAGAAAAACATGTAAAAGAAAGAAAATAAGAATATAGAGAGCAAGTGACGGGAAGTGTTCTCGTCTTAGCTCCCCCTTGATGAGTCCATCCCTTTGTGAGGGCGTCAAGTAAGAAGAAATACTAAACTAGTGCATTGCAACCATGTTTGCAAATGGTTTCGTCTTTGTGATGATTATGCTCCCCCTTGATGATTGCAACTTTGCAAGGGGACGTCATGAAATGTAATCTTAATGAGAATTATATTGCAAATGATTTTGCAATGTATTTCTTTGACACAAAACTCCCCTAGCTTTAGGGTGTCAAAGTCTTCATGTGTATATTGAAAATCTACAAAACAAGGGTTAGAAAACAAGTATCTAATGCATATTTTTCTGCAAATAAGACTCAAGTTAGTAGTAAACAAGTCTTACATTGCACGGATCCCACGGTTCCCTCCTTGGAGGGATCCGTCTAAACAAAATAGAGGATCCGTCGATTGTAAGCAAAATCTGACAATGGTGATGTAACAAATGATGTTAACATCAAAATGAGATATGTATCAAGGAAACAAAGATACTCTCAAGACAATATGGCATATAACATATAATCTCATTCAATAAAACATACGAGACATGATTTACAAATCTCTAAAACTACGAGAATGATTTAAACATGAAATATAATTCCCAGACTATCTAGATTAAGCTTAAAACTAGGACACCACTTGAAACCTTAAGCTCAAGGTTGTTTGGGTTTGTTGATCTCGTCGAAACGTTCGAGGAGGTGATAAAACATGAAAAGTTGATCTTCACGTACTTCATGTATCAAGCTTTCAATATGTTGACAATGATAATAATCTTTGTCATGTCTCGGAAGTGGTGGTGGTAGAAAGGAAATGCCTTGATGTGGAGGATCAAGTGAAGAGGGTTGATGATAACGCTCAAATTGTGCATGTTTTTAGTAGCTTTATCCGTGTTTTTATGTATGTTATTTGGTTATAATCATATGCTTTTGTTGCTTAATCGTATCAAAGTACATTTGCTAGTTCATTTGTAGCCAAGTACAGGAAAGTGGAGAAAAAGACGGAAAAAGAAGTAATATACGAAGATTTCTCCATTTATGAGAATTCCCGACCAAAGCAAAACTTGTGGAGTATATTCGAGAAGATAAAGTCATCAAGTTAGTGGTCCAAAGACTCAAGAATAAAGTTCAAGAAGGAAAACGAGAAAGAAATGAAGAAAAGAAGCTTAAACGAAGATATATTGGAAGACTCGTTGTTCCCGACACACCTTCACCATTTTGGCCATAACTTTTGCATACGGACTCCGTTTGACCACGGTTCATGACCACGAAAGCTAAAGAAAGATCTAAAACTTTGCCGTTTATGACTTTTTGTGATTTTGCTCCAACCGATCGGTCGAGACCCGTAACCGGATCCGGTTGGAGACTAGTCAGCTAGACCAACCGATTCGGTTGGAGCTTAACCGATTCGGTTGGGAAGCACTGGACAACCATTTCTGCACTACTAAGACTCCAAACTTGTTCCAAACAATTCTAGTCCCTTCCTACATGTCTTCTAGTCCCTTCCAAGCTCCTTGGTGACCAAGAAATGCATTTATAACCCCTAGCCTTGGAAGTAGTATAAATAGAGGCCTTTGCAACCTCATTTCATACACCACAACTTGAGAGATCTTCTCTCACACCTATCTTACCACCACTACTACTCTCTCAAAGCCTAAATTCGTCCATTAAGTTCCAGGAAACTTTGGAGGTCAAACCATCAAGAAGTCATCACCAATACTTGAGGCATCATTACTACATCATTTGTAATCTCATTTCAATCATTGTAAGACCTTTAATCATGTTTTCTATTGTTCAAAGTTCTGAGTTTATGTTTATGTTTGCTATGAGTGGCTAGTTTCTTTATACACTTGCTTAAATAATGTTGATTATCATATGATTAGTAAGTGATTGTGTTAACATGTTTTAATTCAATTTCAAGTTGATTCTAAGACCCAATTGTGCTAAAGTTTCATAGTGACATTTGTTAATCAAGTTTGGCTAATTGATAGTAATCGTTGTGGTCGAAAGGACTTATTGTTATTCAACTAGTCATAATCATTTTGTCTATGGATGATTGTTTTACCCATTATTCTTGATTATACAAAGGAACTAAGGTGTGGTTGTAATAGAAACGCTTTTTGATTATCAAATTGGATTGGTTGGAAACATCTAAATGGTCGTAAGATTAGTTGTTGAGAATCAATTGTAGCCTTTTGTCTATGATCGGTTACCTTTTGTATTGACCATTTCTTAAGCAATTTGATGAACAAGTGGATGTTTTTGTGTTTAAGTTTATGTATGTAGACTTATGAAACTTGAATTGATCTTGAATTGATTGGCTAGACTTAATGCTTGTTTTTATGAGCTAAACCCTTGATCAAAGTTTAACTTGTAAGAACAATAGATTAGTACACCAACTAATTATCATAACCAACATGTTAAGAGGTTAACACAATCACATTAATCTATGATATGAAACTAGTTTAAGCAAGTGTAGTTTTTAATCATCTGAATTTCATTATACCTATTTGCTTTATTATATGTTTTGGATAGACTCCGTTAATTCAAACTTGTGCTTAGATTCACTCAAATCCTATGACGATCGACTTACCTTCATAATCTTGCTATAACGGACGAGTATACTTGCTCGTATGTGTTATTGGTAATATTGGTAATTCACCTTTTATAAATTTAAAACTTGCACCAACCGGGCACATCAAGTTTTAGGCGGCTGGGGATTTGATTGTGTTTGACAAGTTTTGAATTTCCTCGGTCGATTCAACCCAAAAAAAAAAAAATTCTCGAAACCTTAACGGATCCGGTTGCTCGTCAACCGAATCGGTTCTGAGTTTGTCCATCAATCATCTAGACTAACCGATCGGTCGCATCCCGCAACCGATCCGGTTACTACTCGACCCATAAAGCTGTTTCGTTGTTTGTCCGTGTGTTTAGATATTGCCCGGATTCTCTAGGACATTGTATGAACACTCGAGCAGCGGGAATTGAACCAATTGCACCTCTTACCAACCCCGAACGATTGATTCGAAGAAGAAGAAGAACACTTTTCATACCATTGGAAAATCATGTACCAAGAGTACCGAACCCACCATTTGATAACCTCATAGAAGCCAAAGTTGTTTACAACCCTTTCACCAATTTACCTTTTCCCATGGCGGACGACCAACCCATGTGGAAACCAACGAACCGTAGCACCAACACCGAAAGTGCTATTATTTTTGTCAATCTTGGTGACAACTTCACCGTGAAGGGACATCACCTTTCTATGATCAAAGACCGACAATTCGATGGCGATGCGTGGGCGATCCGCATAAGCACATTGCGAATTCATCAAAATTTGCGGCATGTTTCGTTATGGCGACACCGATATCAATGCCATTAAACTCAAACTTTTCCCATCATCACTCGCGGAGATGCTAAAGTATGGTACGATGAATTAACCCGGGAATCATCAATACTTGGGAGGAGATGAGGCAAGCTTTTGTGCCGATTCTTTCCACCGCCATGTTTGATCGATTAATGGGAGAAATTCGTGCTTTCAACCAAAACCCAACGAATCACTTGTCGAAGCTTGGCTTCGAATGAAAGATTTGCCGTGGTTGTCATGGACATGGATTATCAAAGGAACCATTATCCAAATCTTTTACCATGGACTAGATGAAATCTCTCAAGGCATCCTTGATCTTTGGAGGAATTTTTCTCTATAAGACTCCCAACGATGCACATCAATTGCTCGAAGATCGAGTACTTCTCAAACTTGATTGGTCCAAAGATTCCAAAATTAAACCTCTCAGAAAAACCGTTGCTTTTGTCGAAAACACCGATACCTCAAAACTCATGGAGAAGATGGGCGTTAACCTCAAAAATCGACTCGCGGTACAAAGATATCAAAGATGAAATGAAGGAAATGCGAGACGGATGCAACAATGTGGAGAAATCATCCATCGTCCGAGTGCGACGATAAACCTATGGGTGGACGAAGGAAGGAGAAGCGAGTTATGATCAAGGAGGATACCGTGGAGGAGGATATCGTAGTAATTATTACGGTCGAAATTCGAAATTGGCAAGATCGCCGACCAAGGATGACAACCGTGATTCTCGACCACGAACCGACGATCCACCACCACAAAATCCCGACAAAAGATGGAAGAAACCGATTCGAGAAAACCATGAGAGAATTCGTGGTCGCTCAAAAATCGCAAATGATTTTATCAAAATCAATTTTTCAATCTCAAAGCCAAAGTTGAGCAAGGACGGAAAAATCATCAAGCATCTATCCAAGATCTTGAAAACAAGTTTAGCGATTTTCGACCAACATTCCTCTAGACCATCGGTTCATTGCCAAGTAATACCCAATCCAACCCAAAACCATCAAATGATAAGGCGTCCGTCCGCCACAAACAAGAAATGAATATGTCAATGCTATCTTCACAAGAAGTGGTCTATCGAATGATTCCAATATGAAAACCGTTGTTTCGCGGTAGAAGCAACATCAATCTGAGATCATGCCTCATTGATCGAGAAATTGGAAGCTCTCCACAAACATCGATACCCAATTCATAAGCATACGGAGGGAGATGATGGAACTGCGAAATAATCACCAAGCTTCAAACCACGATGCTGAGGATGACACGCCGATGTGTGATCCCATGGAAGCGAACCACGCCCAACATGAAGGATATCACCCAGGATATCACGGCAGATATTATGACCAGAATTCCAGAAATTCGTACTCCTTTCCATACCACAACCCAACCCAAACATATCCTCGATATCAGCCATGGAATACAATACCACATCCATCACAACATTTCAATACACCTAAAACCTCACCGGAGGAGATGATGAGAGAGTGGATGGCCAATCAAACAAAAGCCAATGAGAATATGACGAACCTGTTGGTTGAATTGGAACATAAAGTCGATCAAGAAAGAAGGAACCAACAAGCGATAAGCCAAGACTTGGAGAGGAGGATAGAAAGATTAAGTAAGGAGCAGAAGTCCATCACGTTGAATCTCTTCCTTACACCAGATTCCAACTCGAGACATGAATTTGTCTACAAACCAACCTCAATTCAACACGAGAACGATAAGGGTGAGGATGAATTTATCGAATAGGACGAGACTGAGCACATTCCAACCATGCCAAATCTGAACCAAATCATGTCTAACTCACCAACCGTGTCACCTTTTCTTGAGGATTGCACCATGCATATCCCAATGACTCAATTAAAAGGTTCTGAATGCAATTTATTTCCAAATCATGTTGGTGATGAAAAGTTCAACAAAACCAGTGGCAACTGGAATTGAGAACTGGAAAGAAAGATAGACAAATGGTCTAAACAACAAAATCCAGTTTCTTTAAATCAAAACGGTAGGACTAAGCCACCTCCTTCATCTCACCTTGAGAATGTGGATGCCATTTTCACTGGGAGTGGAAAATCCAATGAACCTCTGAAAAATCAAAAAGATCCGCCACCTGTCCTTATTTATAATGAAATTGACCAAATGTTCGAAATAACGAAAAGAGACTGTACCATGGTCAAACCAAAAGAATCAAATGCATTCCCATCCATTGTGGAGTACAAACTGTTAAGAATCGGTGTTCGAGGTTGTTTAGACCTTATCTAGGATAATCAATAAGCACAAATAACAATGAACAACAATATGTATACTGTGGAATAATCAAACTATCATTGTTATTATTAAGGTTTCTTCGTCATCATCATGTGTTCTACAAAACACATCTACAACCCCAATCCTAGGCGATCAACTCTAAGGCGGTTACAATCTAACAGGATCCATGATCCTTGAGGCTAACCAACTACAAGTCGACTACATCAAAACACTAGGCATCCCACCTAGGTTTTCCCACACACACACACCTTTGTCGATGTTTACATTGTTTGACACTTCATTAACCTAATTCCTGTATCTCTTTATATAATAAAGATACTAGGGTTACAAATGACTTCTGAGGGACTAGATAATAAATACTTCTTTGCCAAGTAGGTCCCTTGTCTTTCTTTGTCTTCAATAGTCCTTCATCTTTCATGTACTTTGTCTTATCAACTTAAATATATGTCCCAACAATCTTCCCCTAGTTGATAATGACAAAACCAAATAAGCACGAACAAATATGTCATGAAAGATAAACAAACTTCCCCTTAAACATGCAATCACCAAGAATCTTCAAGTTGCAATCTTCTATGTAAATATTCTTCCCCTTTTTGTCATCTTCAATTAGGAGAACCACAAATATAAGCAACTTTGATCTTGACCATCACAAACCAATATCATACGACTAATCCATCCTTCTAATGCCTTAAGATACCCGACATGAAGATCACCAAAATGCTTGCTAAAAATGAAATTAAGGCAAAAGAAATCTGAACCAGGAGTATAAATACCAACAAGTAATAGTAAAAATCTTCCCCTCGAATGATGCCTGTAAATAACCATAAGAACTTGTCGAATAACTAACCACCATGGTCACAAATACGTTGTAGTTCCAGCCATGAAGAACATAGTACCAGTCAAAATACTAATAAAGATGACTATAATCGTATTTGAAACCAAGTAGTAGTAACATGAAGAATAGTTCTTTGGTTAAATAGTAGAGACCATGTAAAAAGTGAAAAACTTCCCCTGAACATGAACATGATATCTACTTCAAGCAATGTACCTGTGTGTATGTCCAATAAACTCCGTACTAAAAACTTGAACAATCTTCCAAACTTTCTGTTTGTGTGAGCCAAATCCCATGTGTGTGTATCATTCTCGCTTCCCCTCAAGTCCAAAACAATTCGAGAACCAAAAATCATATGTTGATCGATATCGAATGATATAAGCAGCGGAAACAATGTATATCGAACAACACTACGTGACCTTCATAATGATTTTATCATTTATGCACAACCATTATGTGCATACTTGCTCAATAAAGTCATCATATCCTTTCAGTGTAATTAGCAGTCACCGACCCATGTGCATAATATGAAAATAATACCTGGTCAATAATATCATGCATCACATAAACGTAACTGTATAAAACCTACCAAGATGATTTACCACTCCATAGTCTTCAGTATCATTGCAATATTTAAATGCTTAACTCTGAAGTCCAAAACCATATATGAATATCCAAAACGTACTGGTTACAGCAGATACCTATTTTGACATATCCAATATCCTTTCCTCATAAAATCAAAACTGCCAATGTATGAACTCACAAAATCTGCTCGTACAGTATGTGTCCAAGATTTAGATCACCAAAGCGCAAAACCAAAAACCCTTCAATACCAAACGTGTGTAAGCAGATACACAACACTAGTCAACAGAGCAGTTGTATCCACATATCGAGCAACAGCAAACATGCTAGTAGTGGTATCCTGCAAATGGTAGCAATAGTAACAAAAATCTTGTAGCAGTGGTAACGATCAACGAGCAGTGGAAACGGATAAGGTACCGGTGGTAACGAGTTCCAGTGGAAACGATAAACACTAGCGGTGGTAACCCGCGAGTGATAGCAGTGGTAACATTCTCTAGAGCAGTGGTAATGAGCGAGGGGTAGCAGTGGTTACTTTTCTTGAAGCAGTGGAAACCATAACCTTTATCATCATCAAAACCCTAAACAACCAATACGATTATAGCACCAAGAAACCCTAATGAGATTTCTTCTGATGAGAACACATCATATTAAGAGATTACACTTGATCATGTTAGGGTTAAAGAGCAGAAACAATAAATCGATCAACATGGATAGCAGCATCAATCGAGGTCTTCATCATCTTACTAGGGTTTTGTACAATATTCTTGGTAGAGAAACACTTTGAACAACATGGAATGATTATGAACAGCACCACCACCCTAAAAACGAATCAAGACACCTTCCAAATCTGCCTTCATCCATGAATTACAAGTTCCAAAGAACATATAACCAACTTCCAGAACAAATTAATTCAATAGAAAACGAAATCAAGGAAGTTGATATCAAGAAAACCCTAAAAATTCGACTTACCAAAGTGTGTCTGCAGCAGTTTTCTAGCCCTTATAACTTTCTGTCAGAGGCTCAAATCAACGATCCCTCCGGTAAAACATTAGATGGGTATATAGAGAAGCTCCAGCCAAAATTTCACCGATCCAACGGTTAACGAAAAGTTATACACTGTGTGAAAACCGACTGTAGAAGCATTACGAAATTTTTTACGGTTTGAATTTTCTTCTTTTCGCCATATTCTTCAAGAAACCTTGTAGATCCTAGATATCGAGAGCCACCCGCTCGATACCACATGTTAAGAATCGGTGCTCGAGGTTGTTTAGACCTTATCTAGGATAATCAATAAGCATAAATAACAATGAACAACAATATGTATGCGGCGGAATAATCAAACTATCATTGTTATTATTAAGGTTTCTTCGTCATCATCATGTGTTCTACAAAACACATCTACAACCCCAATCCTAGACGATCAACTCTAAGACGGTTACAATCTAACAGGGATCCATGATCCTTGAGGCTAACCAACTACAAGTCGACTACATCAAAACACTAGGCATCCCACGCCTAGGTTTTCCCACACACACACACCTTTGTCTGATGTTTACATTGTTTGACACTTCATTAACCTAATTCCATGTATCTCTTTATATAATAAAGATACTAGGGTTACAAATGACTACAAGGGACTAGATAATAAATACTTCTTTGCCAAGTAGGTCCCTTGTCTTTCTTTGTCTTCAATAGTCCTTCATCTTTCATGTACTTTGTCTTATCAACTTAAATATATGTCCCAACACAAACCAAAGATTCCATACCCTCAACGTTTAAGATCTGAAATTCCCCATTTGAACCGTATGGTCAAATTATCCTAACCCGGGGAAGATTCGAGTCAGGCTGATGACTCGGTAATAAACAAGCGCTTCTCGGGAGGCAACCCGTGTGTTTGATTTGATTTTCGTGGTCACTCCCAAAGTTTAAACCTTTGGTTGAACTTAAGTGTGGGGGTGCCACCTTTAATAAAACCTTTTGTTTGTTTATAAGATTGTGTGCGGTGATGATTTCTCTAGTGGGCGCTTGGGAATGAAGAAATTTAAGTCGATAAACTCGTTGACATATCGGTTTCATCTCTATTTTCCTATTTCTATACTTTGAAGTTCGTTTTCATTGAGGACAATGTCTAACTTAAGTGTGGGGGGTGAATAGGAAAAATTAGAGTTTTCATTCTTAAATTTAAAATTTTGTTTGCCCTTGTGATTTAGTTGTTTCACACTTTTAGGATTATCTATTAGAATAACTGGATCATTCCTTTGGTAAAAGCGGTAATATTTGAAACTTCAAGATGTGTTCGATTACTATTGCAATCCATTCGGGATCGATAAACATTTGCTAGCACATATTATACCCTTTCCACTAAATTGTGAGGATTTGAGCCTATTTCTTATTAGCATACATCTTTTATGCTTGGATCTTTTGCTAAGAGTGTGGGTGATTTTATTTATTCTAGAACTTGTGCTTGTAAATCATTACTGACCGCAGTGAGATTGCATTAAATGCGATATAAGTGAATTCGTGTGATAAAGAGGCACTTTAGGATTTAACCCAAATGGCCTTCCATTTTACATCTAATGATATATTAGCTAGCCTCATTGGTTAGTTAACCACCCACATGGACCCATTTGTAGTGCTCATTTTAGCACTAGATACCCCTAGTTACACCTTACGAGCCATCCTTTCATTTTGCTTCACCCGGAAAATACAAAAGATTTTACATCGGTTACGGAAAGTAAAGATTGTTCAAATGATTATGAGTACCACATCCTATGTGATTGATTGAGCCATGCGTTATGTTATGTTAAAAAAAAAAAAAAAAATTGTGTTGAAAGTATGGAAATAATAGCCAATGTGCTATGATCGAAGAACAATTGTCATGGCAAAGCAAAAAGCGTGGAAAGTGGAAAGAAGAAAGCAAAGCTATAATTGTTTATTTGGTTCGTGGAATGTTTGGTAGCTAGCAACATGGGTATTAGACTTGATTTCATTTTATTTTAACACCAATTTCATAAACATTCCCATGCCTTATCCATACCCTTAACCATAGCCATATCATTATAACCGAATAAAGCCCTCTTTAGATGTTTTTACTTGGTGGTCACGCCACGTCGGTGGAGTTTTGTTTCTTGTACAAGCTTATGGTAATAATCTAATCATGGTGAGCAATGAGTGTGATTTATCTTGTTACTCCACTAAAATGAGTGATTGAGTGAATTATATTTCGTTCCTTTTTCGTGAGGTGTTTTGAAATGTTAATCATGCAAGAAAATCATTGGATATTGTCAAACATCTTGATGTTTCACCTTTATAAAGCATAATTGATGAATCCTCTCGTATTTATACTTGGTTGATTTGCATCACATTTTCATAATCTCGATCTTGAACGGTGGATGTTTTCCTAGATTTGCTTGAGGCAAGCAAAGTTTAAGTGTGGGGAATTTGATAACGCTCAAATTGTGCATGTTTTAGTAGCGTTATCCGTGTTTTATGTATGTTATTTGGTTATAATCATATGCTTTTGTTGCTTAATCGTATCAAAGTACATTTGCTAGTTCATTTGTAGCCAAGTACGGAAAGTGGAGAAAAAGGCGGAAAAAGAAGTAAAATACGAAGATTTCTCCATTTATGAAGAATTCCCGACCAAAGCAAGACTTGTGAAGTATATTCGAGAAGATAAAGTCATCAAGTTAGTGGTCCAAAGACTCAAGAATAAAGTTCAAGAAGGAAAACGAGAAAGAAATGAAGAAAAGAAGCTTAAACGAAGATATATTGGAAGACTCGTTGTTCTGACACACCTTCACCATTTTGGCCATAACTTTGCATACGGACTCCGTTTGACCCCGGTTGTGACCACGGAAAGCTAAGAGAAAGATCTACAACTTTGCCGTTTATGACTTTTTGTGATTTTGCTCCAACCGATCGGTCGAGACCCGTAACCGGATCCGGTTGGAGACTAGTCAGCAAGACCAACCGATTCGGTTGGAGCTTAACCGATTCGGTTGGGAAGACCTGGATAGCCATTTCTGCACTACTAAGACTCCAAACTTGTTCCAAATGATTCTAGTCCCTTCCTACATGTCTTCTAGTCCCTTCCAAGCTCCTTGGTGACCAAGAAATGCATTTATAACCCCTAGCCTTGGAAGTAGTATAAATACAGGCCTTTGCAACCTCATTTCATGCACCAAAACTTGAGAGATCTTCTCTCACACCTATCTTACCACCACTACTACTCTCTCAAAGCCTAAATTCGTCCATTAAGTTCCAGGAAACTTTGGAGGTCCAAGAAGTCATCATTTGGAGGTCAAACCATCAAGAAGTCATCACCAATACTTGAGGCATCATTACTACATCATTTTTAATCTCATTTCAATCATTGTAAGACCTTTAATCATGTTTTCTATTGTTCAAAGTTCTGAGTTTATGTTTATGTTTGCTATGAGTGGCTAGTTTCTTTATACACTTGCTTAAATGATGTTGATTATCATATGATTAGTAAGTGATTGTGTTAACATGTTTTAATTCAATTTCAAGTTGATTCTAAGACCCAATTGTGCTAAAGTTTCATAGTGACATTTGTTAATCAAGTTTGGCTAATTGATAGTAATCGTTGTGGTCGAAAGGACTTATTGTTATTCAACTAGTCATAATCATTTTTTCTATGGATGATTGTTTTACCCATTATTCTTGATTATACAAAGGAACTAAGGTGTGGTTGTAATAGAAGCGCTTTTGATTATCAAATTGAATTGGTTGGAAACATCTAAATGGTCGTAAGATTAGTTGTTGAGAATCAATTGTAGCCTTTTGTCTATGATCGGTTACCTTTTGTATTGACCATTTCTTAAGCAATTTGATGAACAAGTGGATGTTTTGTGTTTAAGTTTATGTATGTAGACTTATGAAACTTGAATTGATTGGCTAGACTTAATGCTTGTTTTATGAACTAAACCCTTGATCAAAGTTTAACTTGTAAGAACAATAGATTAGTACACCAACTAATTATCATAACCAACATGTTAAGAGGTTAACACAATCACATTAATCTATGATATGAAACTAGTTTAAGCAAGTGTAGTTTTTAATCATCCGAATTTCATTATACCTATTTGCTTTATTATATGTTTTGGATAGACTCCGTTAATTCAAACTTGTGCTTAGATTCACTAAAATCCCTGCGAACGATCCCGACTTACCTTCATAATCTTGCTATAACGGAAGAGTATACTTGCTCGTATGTGTTATTGGTAATATTGGTAATTCACCTTTTATAAATTTAAAACTTGCACCAACCGGGCACATCAGTTGAGGAGCCTTAAAAGAAGGAGGGATTGTCGGAGGCACATTCGATGATGGCTCAACTAAGGATGATGGCGGAGGTAAAGAGGTGTCAACTTCCATGAGGTCGGGTGGTTGACTTTGATGATTCCTCATAATCCAAAATGGACCATTTGAAGGTGACGGAGAAAAAGAAGCTGAAGCTAGTATTGACTCAACACCTTGATTTTGTGGTGTTATTCCTCCTAAAGAGGAGAATGTTGGCGATGGTGGAGGATGGGATGGCCTAGGAGGCAAGTCCTATAGATTGTAAAGGTGTGGTGATGAGAGTGTGGTGGTGAATGATATGGCTCTAGGCACTAAGGGTAATGGTTTAGTGGAAATAGGGGGTATAGTGGTATTTGGCATGGTAGTTTTGTGGGAACAATCCTTTTGGGGATCGGTTTGATAGGTGGAGGGGAGATCCTACCATTTGTGGATTTAACGGGACATGATTCGGTTGAAGAAATTTCGTGAACAACACGAGCAATTTTCTTGGGTGGTCCTTTGGTGGATGAGTTACCACTAGGATCTTTCCTCATGATGAGATAATTTAAAAGAGGTTTGTAAAATTTTCTAAGTGATGAGAATAAGGATGTAGATGATGACTTTAGGAGTCTTAACAAGATGGTTTATAAAATAAAGGATTTGGCAAGTGCATTCAAGGCTTAAGCCACTAGGATCCTTTGGAATGTGATGATTAGGATGAACAAGAGTAAACTTCAGAGTTGCACTGATCTAGGAACTTAATTAAGATAAGATGGAGTTTTCAAGTTAGCAAGAAGAGCTTGAAATGATTGTTTTAGCTAGAGTTTAAGATGATTACGTCACCGGATCCCGGTTCCTCCAATGAGGATCCGTCTAGGCTAATCCTAGGGATCCGACTCTCGGACTAAGAAAGGAGAAAAATGATGTTTGTAAGGTCTAATACCTATACCTCTTGAGTGTTTCAGTCTTCCTAAATGTCTTAAATGAAAGGGTACTTAAATGATCAAGGGCATTGAGTGATGTAGCTAATGATTGCCTTTTATGGAAGAAAATGGAACTTTTATGAGTACCAATGAAAGACCAAAGATGACACTAGAAAATTTGAGAGTGTCAAGTGGAGCTAAATGATCCTAAAGACCAGATAGTAACTTCAGATAATTTTGGAAGATATCTTAAAAGTTATAAGAAATGGAAAAACTAGTATTTGACCCATTTGGAGGTATGGATGACTAAGATCAATGTGCTAAAATTGATAGATTTACAAAACTAGATGTGTTGACATGTGAGAGATGATGTGTGAGTATAGGAGCGGAAGAATGATAAGTTTTGGTGAAATGATAAATCGAAAAGCACCTTGAGTGTGATCCTAATAGAGCTATGTGTGAGAGTGAATCTTACTAAGCGTGAGGAAGACTTAAGAAATCCTAAGGCATTATGTTCAACTAGTGTGAAGTAGTCTAGGAACATGGTTTGAAGTATACAAGACTGCAACTGCATTTCCGTTTGCCCGGATCCCACGGTTCCCTAAGTGGAGGGATCCGTCTAGTACAAGGTGAGGGATCCGGCTCATGCAAAATAGTACCTTTACAAAAGGTAAGGAAAAGTTGCACAAGGCATCATATTTCAAGGCTAGTGTTTTCCAAGAAGTTTGAACAACACTATAATCGAGACATCAAACGTTAAATGTTTTATTTCATGAGAGAAATTACATTACAATGATAAAAGATGAAATCTAAGGATGGAGCCTATTTGGAAAGAAAACTAAGTCTCTTGAGCATTTTCGCTAGATGGATCGTCAAATGGATGATGAGTATTTGCCGATTTAGGAATGAAGAAAGACTTCATGAGAGATGTGTTAAGAGGTTCCATCATCTTATTCACGAGTACGTACAACGAACTTTGAAATTGAGGGTGGAAGTACATGATGTGATGATAAAGGCGTGTCAAGAACATTCCATAAGGGATTAGTTTGTTCTTGTTGCCTTGAAGGTTTACAATTCGCCTTGCGAAGAAATAGGCGAGATTGTATGGTTGTTGTGTTAGCAAACAATACATCATGTGAGCACAACAAGCGGGAAGGATTTCTCGATTTCCTAAGACTCCAAAATTTTCACGTGGGATGAGTGCGAGAGGCTTGTACTCATCTCGGATATCCGTGTATAGATAATGTTTGGATCAGAGTAATAGGGTCGAGGTTTGCATAACATGCGAGTCAAGTCTTGAGGGGAAGGTATGTGTGAGCAATATGGACTATTTTTTTCACGATGGTTGAAGAGAGAATCAAGAGACCAATCTTTAGTAAAGGCACATTGTCCATGATTTGGAATTCGGAGAATGTGAGCAAATTGCCCAAGGGTTAGAACAAACTTTTGGTTTTTGATCCAAAACCAAAGAGATAAAGAGCGATCCTCGTTACGAACGAGTTCAACTTGACGGAAGAATTCCAATACAAACCTCGGACAGATTTTCTCGTTGATTCCGAGAAGGCATTCTAGTCCTATGGTTCGGAAGGAGGTATTGATACCATCTTCGTATAGTAGAGGTGTGTCAAAAATACGTCCTTCATGGAAGTGGCGAGTTTCGAGATTATTGAACCCACGGACATGATTGCCAGATGTGTTGGGCTCAAGAGAGATGTTAGGAATGTAGACACAAGTGAGTGAAAAGTCGAACTCATACTCATGAGACATGACGAGACCTATGGAAGTGAAAAGTTAATATGATGAGTTGTATTAAAGCAAAAGGATGATCACCAAACGTTTTTACTAGTTATCTATTAAAAATGACAATTAACTCACTTCGTATTTAACATTCTAGTGGAATATTTCTTTTAGGAAGAAAACGGTTTTAATGTTGCATGAAAAACTGTTTTCTAGAAAGACGGTTCCCTTCCAAGAAGGATCCGCTGGTTTAACTTCTGAGGATCCGTGGATCTGTAGTGACAAAAAAAGGATTTTGATGAAAAATAGATTTTTGCATCTTATATGTTTATACAAAGATATGTATTTTAGCAAATATGTACTTTAGCATGCATTGTTGGTTTCTAATGTATCTCAAGACCAAAAGTACGCAAGATAAAAAGTAAAAGAAATGACAAACACATTATGAAAAATAAACTAGATAACCTAGAACATTTGTAATATTTCATTTCAATGCTAAGAACGATACCAAGGATTGGGTATATAACACAAAGGATTGGGTATATAACACCAATGGGGAGCACGAGAGCGACGAGTGTGAAGACGATAAGTACGAAGGCGATGTAAACCATGATGATGAAGTTCTTCCTTGGTTTTGATTTGAGATGAGATGAGATGAGAGGGAAGATGAAGTTTGAATGAGAGGTAAGTTTTTGAAAGTGGAAGATTTGAAAAGTGAGGATTTGGTGGAAGTAGACGATCGGAAGGGATATTTATGGGGAAGGAGGAATTTTTGAGATTTGTGTTTTGTTTTATTATTAAAAAGATTTGATTTTTGGATTAAGTAACATAAGACACAAGTTTATAAACCTAGACTATAGACGGAAGAGTAACACGTATGCAAGAAAAGTTTCCTAACGAAGCTACGTGTAATATGTGAGTATGAAAAGATAATCATATAAGTTCCTATGTAAGCATACTTATTCTTAATCTAATGTTCTTTAGACATCAGTAGGAAGTCATACCTCTAATGCACTTATGAGTGTCTTTTCTTATGACAAAAGAAATGTCAGTAGACAACTTCGGTTCCTTCGTGATTAAGATACCTTCTTAGGGAAGGTAATCTTGTTACCAAGCAATTCCTATGGCTTAATAAGTATGAGCTTTAACTAAGCAAGATGACAAGGATGGTTAGTGCAATTTAGCAAGATGAATAAGAGAAAGAGAAAAAAAATAATTGTTGTCATCTTAATCAACATCCTATAAAAGTGTTTTAACAACATGGTGTTTATTTTTATAAAAGACCTTCATTGTAGTTTTCAATTAAACACGGATCGTATCAAGTTTTTAAAGTACAACATACTATAAGAAACTTGGTAACGAAGCTCTGATGCCAATTGTGGAAAACTAGAAGGGGAGAGGGTTGAATAGTTTTACCGATTAAAACTTTGTTTCAAAATGTTTAGATAGACTTATGTCAATCTACTTGAACGTCTATGTTGGATGTTGATAGACAACCATATAAATAAATAAAAACTAAGATAAAGAGTAAGAAGCACAAAACCACAACGCGAGTATTCATAGTGGTTCGGCTACAAGGACACCTTCCTTGCCCTACTCCACTCCCCGAGTCACCTACTCGAGAGTTCGTAATCACTACACAACACCAACTCCTTGTGGTGGAGATGCCTTCACAACGTTGCCTACTCTTTATCCGGTACAAGGCTAGATATCGGGTTCTTCCACAAGGTAGAACCACACCTATCACAACGTCACCTACCCTTTATCCGGTACAAGGCTAGATACCGAGTTCCATTACAAAGGAGGAACTACTACCCAATACTACACAACACCTATCCCAAAGGAGACCCACTACTTATTACAACATCATCAAGGATATCAATATCCTTGGATACAACCTATCTCTATTTGTACATCGATGCACCTCATCGATTATACACCCTTGGTATCTTTCACTAATGCCACTTGACTTGACTTCTAGGCACCCTTCACTAATGCCCTTGACACGGTCGTTTGGCACCTTTCACTAATGCCTTCATCTTGACTCCTTTGGCATCCTTCACTAATGCCTTTGACACGGACGTTGAGCACCTTTCACTAATGCTTTCGTTTTGACTCTTTCGGCATCCTTCACTAATGCCTTTGACACAACACTTCTATGGAGGAAGAAAGAACTATCAACAAGAGAACCTCATTAGTATTGATGATGACGAAGTATGGCAACTCATGGACTTGAGCTTGCTCGACTTCAAGAGGTGGTGATCTCGCCTTTAAGAGGAACCTAGAGAATCATACAAAAACAAAAGTACATACAAAGATCACTTGGATATGTGGTTAAAGAGTTTACAACAGAAAGAGAAAATATATGTGAAAGGGGTATTTTACAATGAAGAAATGGTTCACTATTTCTTGAGAGAAATGTGCTACTATCCCACGGATCCCTTACTTGAGGGATCCATCCAGTGTAAAGTGGGAGAACCGTGGGACGCTCCTCTTTGCCCATGGGTTTTGGGTCATGGGTCATGGGTTATGGGTCATGGGTCCTAGACTTTGGATCATGGGTATCCAAGTAGATATGGGTCATGGGTTAGCTCCATGGGTCATGGATAATATGCATTATGACTTATGCATGATGTCATGCAATGGGTTATGGGTAATGCTCCATGAGTATGTGTCATGGACTTTGGGTTATACCCAACTATATTCAATGTATTTGTTCAATGGGTCAAATACTTCAAACTTCTACCCATTATATTACCCATTATAATACATACTAGTTATGTATATATCTACCTAATATGTAAACACTAGTTGTTGTACATTTGTAATATAAAGTCATAAAATCACTATTACTTGTTTAGTGTTTTATTTGAAAACGTAAGTGTGTTAGTAAACTATTGGCTCAAACAAATTACGTATTTTATTTGTTTCGTTAAAATGATTTTACGTTTGTTATCGACAAAACATTAGAAGATCGTAAAATATAAATAAACGTTTTTACGGCTTATTTGTATTAACAGACTCCTTAGCAATGGTTTCAGTATGAACAACAATACCTTTAGGAGAAACTGGAATGTCATCAGTGGCATCTGAAAACTTCAATCTCTTAGTCTCAGGTGCTTCCAAATTAGATTGAGGTCTTTTCAACCTTGTGTAAGGATTGATGCCATCTCTTTCCAATCTTTTGAGAAGTCTCTCATATTCGATCTTCAACTGTTCATCTGTCAAATTCTTCACATAAGCCATAGTCCACCCAGTGTTGTACAAGGCAGAACTTTGACATTTCACAAACTCCATCATATGCTATCTTTGCTCAGCTTGAGTTGGAGGCTTGTCCCTCTTAGCTTTAGCCCTCCTTTCAGCATATGCTTTCTTCCTCTGATTCACCAATGCAACCATGCTGGCAGCAAAGTTATCTGAGTTGAAAGCATCCCCTAAGATAGATTGAGCAAGAGAAGTATTTGTAGTCACTTCTCTCACAATCTGTTGCCAATTACCTTCTGTGAAATGTAGAGAGGCATCATCAAGCTCTTTCTTCCTTTGAGGAGTTATATCAGGAACTTTGTGAGTTTGTCTTTGAAGATCTGCATCCATTTCAGCCTGAACCTTCTCTGCCACTTCCTTGTCACTCTGTTCAATTTCATGGAGTCTAAGAATCACGGCTGTTCGACTTTGAAAGCAAGAATCAATTCTTCTTCTATCATAGGTGCTTTCCCTTATCCACTTGTGGAGTAGATACTGAGTAGAGTATCATCGGGGTATCCTTGGGATCGGAGGAGCGAGGCAGGAACCTCAGTAGCATCAGAAGGAACCTCAGCAGGAGGAGTCTTATCAGCAGAAATCTCATCAGGAGGAATCTGAACTGTTTCAGAAGGAACAGTGCTATCAGCAGCAATGGATGCACCAGGAGGAATCATAGAACTACCAGCAGCAACAGACTAAAACCTCTCAAATGCTGGTACTTCAGAAGTTAGCTTGGTCCTTCTCCTTTGGGTCCTTCTTCTTGTAAAAACCTTAACCTTTGGAGGTATAACAGGCTCAGACACATGAACCTCCTCTGTTGTATTATCCACCAAAGAAGCAGAGGCCAACACATTAAGAGCATCCAGATCCATATCCTCCTCTTTACTAGCCTGCTCATCTTCTGAATCAGAAACCACAAACTTGCTCCTCCTCTTGTTCAACCTATCCTCTAATTCAGAGACCCTACCAAGCAGTTGTACAACAGCTCCACCAAGTGACCTCTTGGTCTCCTTAAGCTCAGCCTCAAGATCATCCACCTTCTGAACATACCTGTCAAGTAAACTAGACATTTTCATTAGTACATCAGAATCCTCAGCTCCACCAATAGGTTTTCATGAGGTGTGAGGAGCATCATTGGATCTGGGAGGAGAAACATAATAATCACCACCAATATTGGTGTCATCCTCAAAAGTATGTCTAGGTGGACTCAAAGGTGGCTCAGGTGGTTGGTCAACATTGACCTCTGGTTCAACAGGAGTTTGACCCTGTGTTTCAGAAGCAATGACAGGCTCATCAAGAGCAATAATTCTAGGAGATGGTGGGGCAATATGTGTAGGAGATGGGGGTTGCTGGTCATCAGTTGCAACTGATGCAGTTGCATCAGGAGCATTGGAGGCCCCAATATCAGTTGTATCTGATGCAGAGGCACTAGTAGCATTAGGGATGGGTCGCATAGTGCCACCAGCAGCCTCATCAATAGATGGCTCATGGCCACCAGCAGCATCAGCTGCACCAGCATCTACATTGCCAATGGGCAACATAGTAGGCAATAAGGGTCTATGTTCTCCAACAAAATTGGTCCTCATGGTAGCAAATAGTTTGGCAGTCAACTTTCCTATTGCTCTTGGGGTTTGATCTGAGGTCTCAATGCCTAATATTATCTGAAGAAACCTAGGATACATTAAAAATTTATATTTGGTATCCTTTATGTTTTAAGCATTTCCTCAAAGATGTACTGGAAAAGCTATAATCTCTACCTTGGGCCAAACAAATTATAGCGATAGCAATTGAAATTGGAGGCAGATCCCAACCCCGGACTTAAGACTTAAACATTAAAGAAGGTATGAACCAAAAATCTCCATTTAGGGCAAAACTTATTTTTATACCATATAAACTTCCCATCAGTGGGATACCCTAAGCTGGCCAAACCAGTGATTATTTCCTGCCTATCATTCTCAAATATTCCTCCTTCATCATCTAATTGCAACTGAGTCCTTACAAGAGACTCAATAATGACACATTCATATCCATCAATAATGGCCACAATCTCCTTGGGCATACCCTCAGGAGATCGTTCATTAGCAGTGGCCCAAAATTGCCTGACCATAGAGTCATAAACAACATATGGACAATGAGTTAGGGCATACCTGATTCTGGAGCGCAGAAGGAAATCGACCATAGGATCATAAACATCACTTCCCTTTAGCTCTTTCCAAAAACGCAACTTTATTATGATCCCCTTTAAACGCAAGTGTCGCCATTGCAATGATTCGAGAAGCTTTGAAATGGGTTGGTTGAAAATGAGAGGGAATTGGTTAATTAGGTCGTGGGATAACAGTGATTGGCTATTTAAATAAGTTACTCAAAATAGCCATTCAAATTGGCAAATATCTCGCAAAGTATCTTTGACCAATTTGACTTTAATTTAATCCCGTATTAAATTCCCAACTATGAAACCAGTGACATCCAAAAGTCAATCCCATGAACCATTTAGTCAAGCAGCGGGAACCACCTAAAATTTGACCGCAATTACTAATCAATGCTACCGGCAAGAACCATTGCCCATCGGCGGGAACAATTACATTACCAGCAGGAATGAAGAAAAGTCAACTCTTTTATTATTAACTGCGAATTAATTCTTCTGCTGACTTAACCCTTATTAACTCATACACCAACCGAACAATTACTTCCATTAATTCTAAAGAAGTTAGATTACACCTTGACTTTGACTATAAAAGTAACCCTTGCCTCATAAACCACATACAACACATACAACCCTAACACTTCAATCGATCATCAAAGAAACATCTATCACAACCACCATAATGAGCAACTCACCCAACTCACCCATTGAGATTTCCTCAGATTCCTCAATGAGTCCACCATCTAATGATGGATGGGAGAATTATTTCCCTCCTAAGAACACCAGAGTAACCTTCATGCACACAAACCCTCCTCCTTCACCAGCACCAGTTGGTACTTCTTCAGAGGATCTGCCTACTCCACCTGCACATTTGGGTATGAAGAAACCGACTCGAGCTTAACTCCATGCCAAGCTTTGTGTCAGCTTATTCAGAAACTGATGATGAAACAGGTGGATCCTCCAGACCTTTGAATGTTGCTCCTCTTGTGCAAGTGCCAGCTTTTTCTGTACCAGTGCCAGGTCCCTCAGTTCCAAGGCCAAGTCCCTCCAACCAAAACCCTCTGAAAAGACAACAAGTGATTGGTCTTCCCTGTCCCAGAGTGTGGGATATGATAAGTAGGAGGGGGAAGTAGAGTATGCCTGAGTGGGGAAAGAGGAAGAATCCCGTGGAGTAGATGTCTTGTGGTTGGTAGCTGGTGTTAGGATTTGTCTTATCTTTTGTTGATGTCTTGTCTTTTATCAGTATGTCTTGAATGTAATGGAAGAAGTCTTGTAAAACTGCATCTGTGAATGTAGTTCTTATAATAAATAAATAGACTCCCATGTTTTCTCTTTTAATCTCTTTGCTACTGATTGAGTGTTTGACTTTTAATCTGCAAAATTGTTAGTAGAACACAGAATATACAAAGAACAAAGAATATACATAAAAGTATACAAACTATACAACACTAAATCCTCCCCTTAATCAGAAATCCTCCCCTTAGGCATAATCCTCCCCTCAAACACACCAATCAGGGGTTAATCATGCCAATATGGACTACTAAAAACTAAAATCTAGGGCCATCAAAAGCTTTGGTTAACAAATTAGCCACATTATCATCAGTATGGATTTTAAGCACTTGAATAAGATGTTTTTCATTTGCATCTCTGATAAAATGATGCCTAATTTCAATGTGCTTGGTTCTTTGATGAAAAACTGGATTTTTAACAATGCAAATGGTACTTTGGTTGTCGATAAAGATTTTTGTGTTCATAAAGCGAACCCATATTCTAATAAGCGATTTTGTATCTAGAGTACACGATCACAACATTAGCGGTGACAACATACTACCTTGATGAGGATGTGGCCACAATGGTCTGCTTTTTTCATTGCCAGGAGATCAACCTCTTACCCAGAAACTGACAACCCCCAGTAGTAAACTTTCTATCAAAATTGGCACAAGCATAGTCGCTATCACTGTAAGCTTACAACACAAATGGAGAATCTCTAGGATACCAAAGACCCAATTTAGGTTGACCTTTGAGATACTTGAAGAGTTTCTTGACTGCATTCAAGTGGGAAGTCAATGGAGTAACCTGATGCCTAGAACAAGCACTGATTGCAAACATAATATCAGGCCTTGAAGCTGTCAAATACATGAGTGAACCTATCATAGATTTGTAAAGATGGACATTGACAGCATCATCTGGTTCATTATTTGACTTAGGCTTTGGGGCTTCATAAGGAGTAGTTGCAGTCCTAACATTTTTCAAATAAAACTTCCTGAGGATGTCTTGCACATATTTTTCTTGACTGATGAAAATACCATCTGACTGTTGCTTAACCTGGAGGCCCAAGAAGAATGTAAGCTCCCCCATTGCACTCATTTCAAACTCACTTTTCATCAATTCCTCAAATTCTCTGCACCAAGCCTCCTTAGTGGATCCAAAAATAATATCATCCACATACACTTGGACCATGATGATATCCATGGAGTTCTTCTTGATAAAAAGTGTCTTAACAATAGCACCTCTCCTGTACCCATGCTTCAGCAGGAATGATGACAGCCTAGCGCACCATGATCTTGGTGCTTGATGAAGCCCATAGAGTGCTTTAACCACCTTGTAAACCAAATCAGGATTGTGTGGGTCCACAAAGCCTTTAGGTTGAGTCACATACACTTCTTCTTCAATTTCAACATAGAGGAAGGAAATTTTAACATACATTTGATAAACCATGAAACCCATATAAGAGGCAAAGGCTACGAAGAGTCTAATGGCCTCCACTCTGGCTACTGGAGCAAAGACTTCATCATAATCTATACCCTCTTCTTGCCTGTGACCTTGAGCTACCAATCTTGCCTTACTTCGTACCACAATCCCCCTTGCATCCCTTTTGCACTTCAGGATCTATTTTGTTCCAATTGCATATTTCCCATCAGGTAAAGGAACAAGTTTCTAGACATTTTGATTTAAGAATTGTTTCATTTCTTCTTGCATAGCAGCCACCCAATCTGAATCTGCAAGTGCCTGAGCTACACTGGTAGGTTCAACCAGTGACAAGAACAAGCAAATAGACAATGTTGATAGTCTATGTGATTGTTCCTTTGTTGATCCTTAATATAACTGAGAAATGCAGTTTCTCCAAATCTTTTCTTCTTCACCTTACTTTTGGTTTGAACAGATGAAGTAGGATCACAAATAATCAGAGATTGTGGATGCACAGTGTTAATCCTTTTAGTAGCATTAGGACTAACATCAACTGAGGTTGGGAGGTTATTAATAGTAGAGCCAAAATCATCATCATATGAAGAAGAATAAAAAAATGCATGTTCTTGACTGATGATGAATACCTTCCAACTCAGGGCTTGAAAATTAGGAATTTTCTAGATCAGATGGACTTGGAAATCGAGTGGGAGAATCATTGAGACCCAGAGAATCAACAAAAGGGAGTAGTTGAGGGAATCGCAGGAACATCATCACTACTCGGAGGAACGGGAACACTACCGTGAGAATTGATATCGCAAGACACCGAACTACTACCGCCAGAATTGACATTGCAGAAGACATCGACCCGGCGAAGCAGTAGCATTACCAGTGACGAAGCATTATCAGTAGCTTCAAGGTTTCTGCAGGCTTCAATAGTTTCCTGCCTCAAGAGTTCCTCTGTGTCTTTGGAGAATTCAAAACCAAACTTTTCAGCATCATCCTTAGCTGCATGCTCTTGGTGTTGAAGCTTCACAATTTCTTCTGCATACCCTAAATCACTTTGAGTTACACGAGAAGAATCCGTATGCTCAGTACCTGAAAAGTGGTTAGTAGGAAAAGAAAGAACAACAATAAGTTGTCATCACAATCTAAGTCTGAATCATCACCTGAGGAACCTGCAATGTTAGTTTGTGAAACTTGTGGACCTGCAGAATGATTAGATTTGAAACGAGTATAACCTAAATGATCAGTTAAATAGTCAAGATCAAAGTACCATTCATGACCAGCTCCCTGAAAATTTGGTTTATCCTCCAGAAATCTCAGATTCAGTGTTTCTTCTATCCTCTTGGCAGATATATTGTACACCCTATAAGCCTTACTATGAGCAGAATACCCAACTATATACCCCTCATCAGCTTTCCCTTCAAACTTTCCCAAATGATCATTGGTATTCAATATAGTCACATGAAAACCAAAAGGATTAAAGTAACTAATGGTAGGAGTCTTCTCAGACAGAAGTTCATAAGGTGTCTTATTGTGAGGAATAGTTATCAAAACCCTGTTCAAAGCATAACAGTGATATTGCTTTAGTCGAACATGGTAGGTAACTTAGAGTCGACAAGCATAGATCTTCTTTGCTTCAATAAGGGTTACATTCTTCCTTCGGCAACTCCATTTTGTTGAGGAGTCACGGCATTCTTTGTAGTCCCTTTTTATCCCTTAGACCCACAAAGTTCTATCAATTTGGCATTTTTGAACTCTTTCCCATTGTCACACCTTATGGCTTTAACCTTTTTATTCAGCTGGTTTTCAATCAGGGAAATAAAGGTTTGAAGAACCTGAAATGTTTCATCCTTTGTCCCCAAAAAGAATACCCAGCAAAATCTGTTGTAGTCATCAGTAACCACCAGACAATAATACTTGTGATCAATGCTTCTGATAGATGTAGGACCAAAGAGGTCCATGTGAAGAAGCTGTAGAGGTTCTGATATTGTGCTGACTGCAGTAATGGACTTGTAAGAAGTCTTGTGTTGCTTTCCCTTGTTGCAGGCCACACAATTATGCTCATTAGTGAAGACTTTGGAAGGAAGTCCATGGACCAAACCATGTTTTGCCAACTTGTTGATAGTTTTGAAGTTTACATGAGCCATCCTTCTATGCCATTTGTTAGATTCATCCAAGGATGCTTTTGCCACCAAACAAGCCAAATCTCCTTCAGACTGGACATCATTAAGATTGAATGTATACAAATTGTGTCTCCTTGGAACCTTCAGCACAACTTGACTGTCATCAGGTATCTGAAAGTCTTTAGAAAGCACAAGACATTCATTGTCTGTGAATAGAACATTGTTCTTCTTTTCACAGATTTGTGACACAGAGAATAAATTGAAGTCTCTGAGTTCTTTCACATAATACACATTTTCAAAGTCCAGCTTGGAGGTTCTAATGGTTCCTTTCCCAATGATCTTGCCATCTCCTCCTTCAAAAGTAACAATGCCTCCATGTAGAGAAACAAAATCATGCAGTCTTTCTCTGTTCCCTGTCATACTCCTAGAACATCCACTATCAACAATACCTAAATCTTTATTCTTATGAGGATCATCCTACAAGTTAGAAAAATATACAACAACATTAGTATTCATGGAGACCCAAGTCATGACTGACTTGGGCCTACCTTGTGGATCATAGATGAAAAACCTGTAGATTGATGAGATCCACCATTGTTCTTGGATTCCTTTCCTAAGTGTGGTTTGCATTGTCTCCAAGAGCAATCTGCTGAGGGCTTAACAGCAGTATCCCATCTGTCCCCCCTTTATAGAATGGGTCATTATAAACAGGCCTATATCCATTTTGAAAATAAGTGATTGTAGGTCTGATTAATGGCCTATGAACATTTCTTCTCCAATATGGTGGAAAGGGTCTATCGTGACGGCTTACTAGCGAGGCTGGTTTACAAAGAAGAATCGGCTTACCGGCGAGGCCCGGGTTACCGGTGAGGAATGGGTCTGCCGGTCCTCACATGTTTTCCAGTAGGAACAAATGGAGGAATATTATTCACATCATTCCATATTGGTCTGGGCTTCTGTTGGTCAGTACACACACCCATTTGTTTCTTATAATAATCACAATCTTTAATAAGATGAAATGTACTACCACAAACAAAACATGATTTCTTCTTAAATGATTTGTTCATAACATGAGATGTCTTATTACAAACAAACTTATTAAAACCATAACCAAAAACTGAATTGTTTTTAACAAAATTAAAAGAACAAGAAATGTTTTTAAAAGAAGTTGTCTTTGAAGTAAATTCATCAGAAACAACTCTTGGGGCAGGGTCAATGGTCTTGGGTGATGTAGACTTGTCATTTGAATCACAACTGGCAAAGTCATTGGAATGGGTCTCTGAGGTCTTATCACTGAAAGAACAAGAGACAAATTCATTAGTTTCACTACCAGTTTCAGATAAGTCATTAGACTTTTGGCCATAGGTCATATGTGATTCATCAAAGTCTGCGTCTGGAGAGGGTGGCCTAACAATTCCTGTAATTGATGAAGAAACAATGTATTTCTCCTTCTTTAATATACTTAACAGGTTTTCGATAAAGGTCTTCCTCAGCATCAGAGACAAGGTTAAAGGTACTATAATCATCAGGGTCATATACTTCATCTGGACCTATATAGTCCTTGAAACCAACCCAAGCTTAGTTTTTACAGACATAGAACTGTTCCATAACTTAGATAGATGCTTAGATTGTTCTTGCCACTCTTTATGTCTAGCCACCTCACTTTCTAACTTAGTCTTTAGATCCTCTTTTTCTAAGTTTACTTTTACATTTTCATTCTCAGTAAATTTTAACAAGTTAGTGGTGTTTTCTAACTCTCTTTCTAGCACCCTAGTTTTCTCTTCATAAGCCAATTGATTTTGTTGATACCAAACCTTTTGTTTTTCCAAAGTTTTAACAGTATTTTTATAGGCTTGTACCTGAATATAATATTCTTTATATTGGCCTTCAATGTCATCAAATTCCCTTTTAAGGGCATCATATTTATCATTACAACCAAATATACAAGCATGTACCTGAGATGAGATACCCATTAAGCCAAATTCCACAGTAGCATCTCCAGTCTCAGCAAGCAATCTAATCTGATGAGAAACACCTTCCTTATCATCAGTCTCATGAGCAGTCCAATCAAGCATTGAATCCACAAACACCAGGGCTTTAGGTTCCTCATGTTCCATGAGCTTGAATCTGAGTATCTTTCTTGTCACTTCCGCTTCTTTTCGGGCATTCCACGGCAAAGTGACCCGATTGATTGCATTCATAACATCTGACTTTCTTCTTGTCAAACCTGGCTGCATCCCTTCCCTGGAAATTGATCTTCCTGCCAGACTTCTTCTCAA
>CM040239.1:239025387-239120214 GCA_022545495.1 Chrysanthemum lavandulifolium | reverse complement strand
GGTCACATGAGCGAAAACTCTCGTTATGACCAATACGTATGTATTCCATTATTTATTTCATAGTTTCTTAGCTCATAATAAACAAATCAATATTCTGATGGTTAATATATACACAAGCCACATATCAATCAAGATTCTCGGTAGCTTGAGTAAATAAATCCATTATTCTTCGTGATATTGAGACAACTTAGCAGTATGATATATCCACTTCATGTGTGGATTACTTGAACTATGGGAGAACTCGATTGGTATGTTACTATTTAGCATATGCATATTCTATTTATATAAATTATTTTTAGTTCCACTTGTGCTACATTGTGTTAACTCAATATATTTTCAACAATACCAAGTTACAAAGATCGATGGGCGTGTAGTTGATAACGATTGTAAGAACATTTACTTTTATATATATGTTTGGAAAGAACAAAGGTTCGAGCGAGACAATGTAGGGCATAGACTCTTGTCATAATGGGGCAGTAAGAGGTAATTACTCTTTTACCCATGTTTACTCTTATGTTTCTTTTACATTTTTAGAAAAGAATTCTTAATTTATATCTGTTTAAGCTATGAGGTTGAATTTATACACCTACTCGACTCTGCTCTTTTGGTGACATGTCTAATCATGTTTAGACATCATTCAAAGATAGTTCGGTATTTAATATAAAGCTCTTTTCTCATGTAACCATTTTAAATTATAGTTGAGAATGTACTATCTACATAAATAATGTCTGAGAGGTAGAAATTGGGCGGGTTGGGTGACGGGTTATAACAAGTAAACTTTGGCTTAGTATGGATCATGGTGGGTTAACCACACGAGCACTTCTTGCCCAAATTTTTGTATCTAATACAAATAATTAGTATGCAAATGTGATCACAAAGAGTAGTAAATTAATAATAAACTCTCTTTTGATGAAATGATTTGGATATTCTATATGCGAGCGTTAGGGGAGTTGCGATCCATTTAGCCTAATTCTTTTAGGTTTTACCCGTTTAGTATGTCGAGAGATCAAAACATAGCTCAACAATCTATTCATTAGTATAATTGGGTTAAATTTAGCACCTCTGCTTCCTTATCGATTATATCACAACTTGATTTATCCTCGTAATGCAAGCGTCTTAACATGGAAATAAAACATTAAGGTCATAGTTTTCTTCAAGGCGATAATGCAGACCTTCATATAATTTATTTTAATTAAGGTGCTTCACAACCGGTGAAGTAACACTGGTGATGATATCTGAGCAATATAAGAAGCGAATGATGTTTGGTTACCGTCATAGACCAAATCCTCGAGTGCGTATCTACAATGCCTTAACACTAAAATCTAAATGCCAAATGAAAAAAACATAATGTATAATATAGCAATATAGCATGGAACCCATAAGAATAGATGAATACAAAACTATATTTCCGGTTATGATCCTAACAGTTTAGGATGCTATGAAATTTTAGTATGCTACAATAGACTTGTATGCTATATAATAGGTTTCTTTTTCGGATATGTTTTGTACCACTACCATCGATCCATTTGCGACACAAAAGTTGACCCATGTTTGCATAGATGGCTTGTGATTTCTTACTCTTTGCTTAATGAAAGGACATGTTTCTTCTTTGTTTTTTTTTTTTTTTTTTTTTTTTGTAGGGCAATCCCGGAAATCCATTTGCAATAAAATGACACAAAAGTTGACCCATGTTTGCATAGAATTTTATCACATTTATGAAAGGACATTTTTGTTGTTGTTGTTGCGGGCAATCCCGAAAATCCTATTCTTGATCGACACAAAGCGGCAACTACACAATAAGCGTCAACTACAAAGTCCACAACAACGTCTCTCAAAGAAGTTTATTTCGTATTTGAATAAACAACATAGATTTGTATTATAAACTTCAATAACTTTTTCTTATATATATATTACATGATTGCTTTTACATACATTTAAATTTGACATGTATTATCATAAAACTAAGTCCGACCCATCAGGTAAACTAATATATATATATATATATATATATATATATATATATATATATATATATATATATATATATATATATATATAATTTAGATCAAATAAGATCATACTTAAAGTTGTTAAAATGAGATCGAACTAAAATTTGACAAGAGATACTCTCCTTACAATAAAAATAATTTTTTTATTTACTACCACTAAAATTGTTAAAGTTTCGATAGATTTCTTTTTAAAATTTACGAAACCTAGGTGATACACTTTGATTAGTAGTTTAATGTGTATCAGGTTTTGAAATATTTATTAGTGTAATGTGTATCAGATGTATCACTAATCCAAACTCATGTATCATTTGGTTATTAGTTGCTAAAATGTTAATTTGTATTAAAATATTTTTTTTTTTGTATGATTGCTAAAATTGTTATTTATAAATGTTTTAGTTGTTTTTTAGATTTGATCTTATTTTTACAACTTTAAGTTTGATCTCATTAACCCTCCTTATATATATATATATAACAACATGGTATTCTTTTGAAAAATATATAAAGTCTCTTGGGTAAAAACATATGAAGTATTTGCTAAATTTATAAAGTTATTAAAGAACATAAAATTGATAAGTCAACTTAAGTATATGATTTGTTATACAATGCCAGTGAGCAATGATTAAAATAAATATAAAAGGAAACTTAAACTTTATTAGGTTAAAAGTACATATATTTAAGATAATTTGTATGTTTATTTATTATGCATTATAAGTGCTTTAAATAAAGAAAGAATGTGTTATTTATTTTTATTTTTTGAAAGGTGAATTCTTATAAAGTCTTGTGTCATGATTCGGCGTGGAGGTCTGAACTACGTTGTCTAAGCAGGGGCCGTATTAGAGAGCCATTCGAGCGGAAATCTGTTTCAAATCTGATGGAAATCCTACTAATCCCTTGAAACCGCATGATTAATAGAAACCCTTGCCTCTTCAAGATTGAACGCAGGGTTCTGGGGCAGCAAACCTTCATTAAGGACTACGGCGAAGGAAAATTCCTCATTCAAACCCTTGCGAGTTTGAACTCGAGGCCTCATAAAAGAATGTGTTATTTAATGTGGCAACTATTGCCCGATAGGCATTGTATAGCAAATTCCATATAACTTATTTAAAAGTTAGCCTCAGTTTCTTAAATTACTCTTTTTTCAATTTAGTTTTATTTTCATGAATTTGACACTTGTATTTTAATATTTTTTTTCTCCACCAAGTTTCTTTATCAAATTTATCAAAGTTTGATTAAATTGATTCCAGTTTTAACTTTTAACTTGCAATAAAAACGCTTAATTTCGCCTACGTGGTTAGAAACTTTTGTTTGTTTTCTTATCATATATAAGATAGGATTTAAAAAAAAAAGAGTTAAAGTATATTAGTTAATTTAATTATGACATATCATATTAATATTGCCTACCACTTGAGATATAAATGATATAGAAATACATAAAGTGATAAAATCCTGTTTTTCATTAAACGGTGGTTACTTTTTTCTATACAGTAATGACTAATGAGATAATAAATGTAACAATTACTAACTTTTTCATCAGCAAGAGGATATAGTGCAGTGAAGTCTTCTACTAACATCATTATATTACGTAATCTATATAAGCTTACTTCCTCTTTCTCAAATTTATAATCCATATGTTTTTTTGAAATTTTATAATTTAATTATTCTTTGCTAAAATAGATAAAAAGTTTGATCGAGTTTATCATGTTACCTTTAATTGAAGTTAATGTTACAAATATTAAAAAAGAAATTACTTAATTAATAAAGCTTAAACTCTCATTTTGCAAAAAAAAAAGAGAAAAAGCAATAATAATTATATTTTTTCAAGCTGTGTGTATTTTGTTGAGAGACAATTATTTTTAGAAGAAGAGTACATAAATAGTATGTGTGTTACATTATGTTCCTCCGTCGTATTAAATGTCAGTGTTTGACTTTTCAGTCTTTCTTTTACAACTTTTACATTAAATATTTTCTTGTGTTATATAGTATTAGATAAAAATAATCGTGGTGGAAATAAATTTAAAACTCAATCTATTCATATATTTTCGTCAAATATTATATAACAACCAAAATATTTATGGTGAAGTTAAGAAAGAAAACTTAGAAAATCAATTGAACATTAATATGAACGAAGAGTATCTAATACACTCAATATAAATATAGCATCACATTTCGTTATATTTTCTATTTGACAAAAACCTTCTTCTATATCCTACACCTTAGTTTTTGCAAATTATAATTGGCGGCAAGAGAGGATTTGTGCTCAATCTTAAGGTGTCCTTTCCTATGCCATTTCAAATGTATGTTTAAATATAATCGAGTCTAATGACTTAGAGATTATGAGTTCAAGTTTATTAACAAAATATGTCTAGTTTATTCAAAAGTATGTTTACCTTATTGCTTTATAATGGTTTAATGCTTGTATTTGAGTTTATTTAACGGTTTAATTGTTACCAAGTACTGATTTTGACAAGTTATATCTTTAGATTTATGCTTCGCATTGTGTTTTGTTCTAAATTAATTTTTTTTATATTCAAACGCATATATCTTTTAGTTATAATCATCTGATTGCCCACTTTTAAATAATGAACCTCTTTTCCTTCGATCTATGCACTTATTTATTTATTTGTTTTATATTTCTTATTATTAGTATGAACTTTTTTTTATTAAAAAAAGGAAAAATATCATCTAATTATAATCAAGTTTAATCATTGTTTCACTAAAATCACTTATACTTTATTTCAACTACAAAACTCACTCAAATTTCAAAACTATTTCATTAAAGTCATTAAAAAATTCTTACAAAGCCACTCAATTTTTATGAGGAATTGCATATATATCTCTTTAAAGCCTCATAATTGTATATATCAATCAAAACTCATAATTACATATATATTCTTCAAAAGCTTTAAAATTGTCAAATATATCCAAATGATTGTTTTAAATATATTTAATAATTATAATTGATATATAAAATTATGATTATACCCTTATTCTTATTATTACTATTTTTTACAATTACAAAATATCATTGTTTTGGTTTGAATTTTATCATGTTATTTGATCTATATAATAGATGGAGCGATGGATGGTCTTTGTTGATATTATTATTCAAGATTTGTCGATACGAATCTGGTGAGTCATCGAACATAGTTGCTATTTCTTTCTTTTAAATGGTTAAAGGATATTTGTAATTGTAGTAATAATAATAATAATAATAATAATAATAATAATAATAATAATAATAATAATAATAATAATAATAATAATAATAATAATAATAATAAGGATATAATCGTCATTTTATATATCAATTATAATTATTAGACATTTTTCTATTAAATATATTTAAAATAATCATTTAGATATATTTGACAATTTTAAAGAGATGCAATTATGAGTTTTAGTTGGATATATATATTCAATTATAAACCTTTGGAGGGATATATACCCACAACTTTTAATATCGTGCAACTTTAGTAAATTTTATAGGTAAAATAATTTTCACCCTTAAAAAAAATATGTTTGGCAAAAATGTATGTGCTTTTTCGTCAATGACGTATGTGTTTTTCGTCAATAATGAGTCTTCATTGCTCGTTTTGATTTAATTTATGCGTCGACTGTTTTTTACAATTCTTCGTAACATGTTATTGCTCGTTTTGATTTATTATGTGTCGACTGTTTGATTTTAGACGTACGAAGATGACTCAAGGGGAACACAATGACTTTCATTCGATTGACAGGGAACTGTATGCAACTCTTGTATTCGACCTTTGGCGTGATCCTATCGAAGCAATACAAATGATGGCCATTTGGATGTGGTTGGAGAGGATGCTCATGGGATGTCCTGAATTGACTCGGAGGATCCTAAGTCACAATGCTCAAGTGATCGAAAAAATAGGAGACGAGGCCTTACTTTACTGGGCTTGCATTGACAACATGCGACTCCTATTTTCCTCTAGAGCCGGAGATTTCCCTTTAACGAATATGCTCCTCAAGGGAGACATGCCCATTAATTTTGTTCGCCAGCATCGTGAAGTTTCTATAGATGGAATCAATGAGGTGATAAATAATGTTTGCGCAAAATACTTCAAGGACATATGGGATGGCGCCATAGCAAGAAATACTCACATGGATTTTATACAAAGCGTGGCTAAGCAAGAGCCGATGATTCGACCACACAAACTCCAAACCCAACCAGAAGATAGGACTTTGTTTGTAACTTTCTCGAGAGGGTATCCTGTGGCTGAGTGGGAAGTAAGGCAGTTCTTTAATGAACTATTTGGCAATTGCATCGAGTCATTTACATGCAAGAAGTTGCTATAGGTGAACACCCATTGTTTGCTAAGATTGTGCTATATCAGACTTCTTACATGCAGGCCGTACTTAGTGGTGGTACAAAGGCAAAGTTTACCATTAAAGGCAAACATGTGTGGATGCGAAAGTACATCCCTAGACGTCCATGAATATGAACTATTTGCATCAAATAGTAGTTGTTAGCTGTGGTTTCATCCTAATAAACTAAATTAAATCAAGGCATTGGTGTGTTTAAATGGAAGTTTTAGACTCGTCTTCATTTGTTATGTGGCAAAACTACTAACCTAACATATAAAAGAAGGAAGGGTATGGTGGTATGCAATTTTTGTAAAACATCGTCACCTCAGTATTTTCACATTTCACATTCACAAACAAAAAATACCTCTTTTGCAATGGCTCAAACCGTTTACATCTTTGTTTATAAATTATTTTAATTTATTTATTTTATTTTTAATTCAATAAAACAAAGCGAATTTTCATTCATTCAAATAAAAATACAAACTACAATACAAAAATAAACAAAATACGTAAATGAAAAACATTACGAAAATAGGAAACTACATCAAATTATCAATAAACTAGTTTCTTCTTGTTGGTGTCTTTGCCAAAGATGATACATAAGATTTCGTACAAGATTTGCGTATATTGTTTTATCACGCAATTCTTTGCCTTTCTTCGTTGCATTTAGTATCTCTCGAACCATTCTTGTTGTATATGTGGTTGCGGACTAATATATAACTTGTTGAATTCACTTGTCGCATACTTTTCTTTCAAAAGCATGTTATGCAATATGATGCACGTGTACATGAGTCGCAACTTGTTCGTAATCCAAGCACGCGCCATGTTGGGTAAATCAAAGGCTCGTTCAATATCTTTTCGTGCACCTTCTTGTCGCCATTTAAATTTTCCATGTTTCTCGTCTCGTGCCACCGTAAATGTTTTGACAAAAGTGGCCCATGTCGAGTAAATCAAGTCGGCTAGATAATACCTTTTTTCATCGTAACTCCATTTACTTCAAGCAGAACAACGGTGCTTTGTATTCAAAGTTTGTCGAATAATAGAAATTATTTAATACGTTAATACCAATCCACAAATCGTGAGGCAACAACTTCAAGCATTATAGTTGAATTTTTTATCACCTCTATGAAATTGATCGTACAATGATTTTGGCGGTTTTTCACTTCCAATGTATACAATCAATGCTTACAAGCATACACGAAAACCCATGAATCCTTGCGTATATATTTGAATGTCATTGTAGTCGGGTTTTCTTAAAACTCGAGGCATGTATAATTAAATCAATAATGCACTTAGCAAAATGATCTAGACAATCGCGTGCACATTGTTGACCACTTATATTCATCAAATGCATCGGGTGTTGTGTGGTATGCCAATTGGTATATGACATAAGTGCATTTAATAATTACACTAAAACCCATTAGACCCGTACAATCGGGTCTCACTACAAAAAATCAAAATGATCAGGAAGAGGATCGCAAATTTCAATATAAGTTTGAATATCTTTTACAATTATTAAAATAGTTTCTTTGCTCATACGATAGCGGTGCCTAAAATAATACTCGGATATTTTGGATTATCACCAAAATAGTTGTCCCACAACGTTGTTCAACAACTTCACGTTCACGGTATATCGGCATACGCTTAAATGAAGTTCGGACTTGATTTTCAACGATTGGTGATCTTGATAATCTTCGTCACAAAGAAAATATCATTTTATCATTGGCGATACGAAAAGTTAACATATTCTTCATGAATTCATTGTTGTTTAGAGAATGTGTGTAAAATTGGTTGTATATTTGGGTTTTATATATGGCGAGCTTTCAAGCCACTATACCCTTCCCTCTAACTAGGGTAAATGAAAATAATATATGTAGAAATAAACACAGAGAATTGTAGGTTAGTGTGTCTATTTTCAAGTCTCATTCACGTACTTTTTAAATAGTATAATCTGAAAGTATTTCCTAAAGAATGGAGAAAATGTTTTATTAACTACGCTAAAATAAATTTTGGCCAAAAAAAATGCACTATTTATTTACTACCTCCGTTCTAAAATAATTGTCCTCTTTTGACTTTTTGAAGTCTTATTTTTTCAACTTTGATCTCAAATATTTTTGTTTGTCTTATATAATAGTTGATATAAATTATATGAATAGATTGGTTTTAACATGTATTTTTCATTAATATGATTTTCATCAAGTATTGTATAACACAAACAAAAATATTAAAATAACATTAATAAAGAAAGACTTTAAAAGTCAAAAGAGGACAATTATTTTAAGACGGATAGATATAAAAACAATGGACAAAAATTCGGATATAAAACTATGATGAACAAAAGTTTAGTTCGAATCTGAAAGCTTTTGTTTTATTCCTTCATATCACAATTATTATTTCGAGACAAAAATAAATAAATAAGAAAAGTAAAGTTTAAAAATTTGTAACACTCTTTAACCAATCAAATGTCATATATATTCACTAAACACTCTTTTGAATGGTTGAAACAAGAAAATTACTCTTGTTTGAACATTTGAAAATGAAATTGGGACAATAATTTTCGGAGAAAAGTACTAAAGAAGCCTCAAACGGAAAAAGTCCTAACGGTTGTTTAGTAAAGCGCTCTAATAATTGTGGAACTTTTAAAAAAAAATAACTACATGCAAACTAGAGTAAATTACAAATTTCATCCTTATGGTTTGCTCAAATTGAACTTTCCATCCCTGGTCTAAAAATGTGTTGGCGCCTCCTTGTGATGAAGTTTTGTGTTCGTTTTAATCTTTGTTCAAAGTAAAAAGACTAAAATACCCTCTTCTTCAACCTTCTTTACATTTCTCTTTGAATTTCTATTTTTTTTAATAAAAAATTATAAACACACTAGCAGATCTCCAAACCCTAAACTGATTCTCCTTATCAATATCAAATCCATTCATCATCATCTCATCAACTCTAACTTTATGACACACACACGTACACATGTACATACACATCTACCATATATTGTAGATCCTACCAGGAACTTGATTCAAAAGCGTTTCCTGATTAGATATAACGTGGGTGGAGCGTTCTCCTAGCAAGAAACCTACTTTCAGCGATAGAACATTCATTTTGCTCCGGCCGTCGTTAATGGTAACGAGTGTCGCCCTTTAGAGATATGGGTGACGGCGACTCTGCAACGATGAGCCCTACTTTATAAATGAATCTAGTAATGGTGGCGCATTTGTTTTCGGCATAATATGTTGTCGGTATATTGTACCAAATGAAAGGATATTATTGCAATTTAGACCCGCATGTCGGTAACCATGACTGTCTTTGTGCTCTTTCCTATAAATATCACCTTATTGCCATCTTGAACTTCACCTATTGCCAAACATTTCTCCCCTTATTTCTCTCTCATATTTCTAAGTTTCATAACTTCTTGTGTTTAAACATATTTGTATCATTATTGAAAGCAAACTTCTTTGCAAGAGAAAAACACATAAGAACCTAGTACACTCTTTTATGTTGTCTAGAGGCTTCTTCCTCTTCTATCTTCTTCTAGTCTTGTTGTATTATTGTAACACAATACTTTAAACGCTCATCTCGGTTTGTAACTAAGTGTCAAATCTTACTTTGGGTGCGAAAAAACAAGTTTGTAAAGTCTCACTCTGAGTTCGTGAAGCAAGGTTGTAAAGTATTGTACCATGTCGCTCAGTATTGGGGTTTGGTATAAGTATTTAAATTTGTGTGGAGAGTTTGCGATGTCTTTATGGGTGGTTCTAGGTGTGGACTCCGTAAGGTGCTAGCTTGGGTCTAGATGTAAATTGGTGAAAGCTAAGGTATACGGTTTATTCACCACAAGGATTTGTTACTAGTAAATATTATAGGTGTCTCAAATTCGAAAATGGGTGTACGGATGATCTAAACCTCCCATACCGAACCAATATAAATCGTTGTATTTATTCTCTCTTACCTTAACTCTTTGATTTCATATTTAGCTATACACAATATATATTGCTTAATTTTTATGTAGTCTTCAATGCAGACTTGACTCTTAATATACTTAAACTTGAATGGTTACGGGGATACCCTTGGCCAGGGAGCGTACATTTGCTTAAAAAGACTCGCCTAATAAAATGAACATGATTCATATTATTGGATGAAGATTTGATGTATTTATGATTGTAAAGAAAATCGTCATTGTGTTCGTGATTGTTATGGCGTGATTGACCACCATTATTTCGATCTCACAATTATCGTGGATTGCTACTCCAAGCGCAATCATGATACATAGTCTTTTAAATGTAACGAGCAAACTGTTGAATTTGGTAAATAGTTCAATTAATTTATAATCCATGACTCTAGCAAGCGCACGATACACATGACACATGGCGTCGACCTCTTTCACAAACAAGACTTATGAAATATATTTTCTTTCAAAAATATCAATTATATATCAAATAAATGACTGATATGACATAATGAATAGTTGAAGACACCAAAAGGGCATCAAAGCGACAATTTTTAAGTCATCAATTGCATGTAGGAGAATAATAGACAACTAACGTGTATGTTTCATACAATAAATGAATTAGTTGGTTTAATTATGAATCGTAAATATTACATAAGTCACGGATAAGGTGATTTATCTTTTATTTGGAATGTTAGACTATCAAATCTTTTTCTTAGCTCTTTTATCTCTTTCTTTTATGATTATACATATTATCACATATTTTTTTCAAAAGACAATTTTTCACACCTATCTCACAATATATATATCGCACATGTCTTTGCGAGACTTGAACCCGTCACCCTCTTGGTTCGTAGAGAAATCACATATCACTACAAATTCCATAGGTTACTATCATATTTTTATTTAAAAGGTGTAATAGTCATTAATCTTTTAGATTTCTAATGTTATTATTGTTATTAGAGAAATGATTTAGAGGACTAAAGATATGCTTAATTTTATGCACGGACATGTGTGTCAATGGTTTATTGGCTTGTAAAATATTAGGTCCTTTAGTTGTAAACAATAAGATGATGTCATGCAAGTTTAAGCATGAAATTAGATACAATGTTTAAATCTCCCAATCATTTCTCTTGTTATTATTATGACTTATAAAACACACATAGGTAAGTTGTCTCATAAAAGTCCTTCTCAATTTGCTCATTTCATTTTCAAATGTTTTAAATTTTACTAAATATTATATATATATATATATAAAATAGCACGGCGAATTAAATTAATATTTTATTCATCCAGTGATTATTAAATAGTATTTCTTATAGTATTTTATTCATCCGATGATTATTAAATAGTATTTCTAAACCACTGGCCCAAAACGAAATTAATATAGTAGCACGGCGAACCAAATTCTATAATATTTTATTCATCCAATGATTATTAATAGTATTTTCTTCATCCGATGATTAATTTTTTTTGAACGGCGGAATATTATAAAAAAGAGCTAGCAGAAGCTAGACTAAGAAGAAGTTACATCAAGATAGCGTTTAGCGGGTCATTAAACCAGCATAACCCGAGTAACACTAAAACTCCTACACCTCTTTGTTTACCCAAAAGAAAGTATGAGAAACAATATTGTCGAAAATCATCCATTTGAGGGCTTCTTGGAGGAAAATAAAATAGAGTTCTGAACATCCAAATATGCCACCACAAGGAAAGAGCGTGGCTTCAAAACACACTTTTGAAGGATGCTAAGCGAAATTAAAAAAAATATAGTATTTCAAACCACTTGCCCAAAGCGAAATTAAAAAAAAATCAAAATACACCCTATTAACGACTTTTTTATACAACAAACTTTATATATCAATTATTTAACAGATATATCTTGATTTTTGAATAAAAAAATACTGACAAAAATGTCTCTTGATAACGAACAAAACAAGCCCAATATTTTATAAAAATTATTGAAGTTTAATATATATATATATAGTTTTTAAATAAAAGAAACTTTTAAAATAGACCCTTGACCTATCAAATACTTTCAAGCTTATTCTAAGGTTTTTTAAAACTACAAGAGCCAAATAAGTACAACTTTTTATAAAAGTTTATATATAATTCTTTTTTATATATAACAAAGTTTAGTTACCCAATATCTGACAAATATCTGGCTATTTCATTAAAAAAAATATACGGCAAGAAAGGCCTCTACATTACAAAAAAAACAAGTCCAATATTGAAAATTTTTGACATACGTGCGATTTTATATAAAATGTTGAAGTTTAGCATAAATTCTTTTTAGAAAAAATTGTTAATGCTTACCATTTCAAAAGACTTGATAAAAAAGATGGCAACCAACAACAATGAACTAGCAGCTCCTGAAACATCTAAAAAAATGACAAACACCCCCGTTGCAACGCGGCAGGTTCCACTCCCTCGTTTAATGAATAGAAAACCTTTTATTTTTTCTTGTCTGCATAATCAAAATAAATATTTAAAGACAATAATATTGCACATATGCTTGGTTATTTAATGATAGCTAATAATATTTTATGTGTTTGCTTTGCTATAAACCTAAGTTTAACTCTTTTTCATATTTGTTTCTTTTTTTTTTTTTTCTTGTTTTGAATTAGTTATTGCTTTTTCTTTCTTTTTCTTTTTTTTCCTCCTTGTTTACTCTTCTTTCACTTAACTATAAGTGCAAAAAATAGGTGAGTCATGTCGGGTCGAGTTGCGTGCCTAAATGGGCGGGGTTTATGGTGATCATGTGAGAGCACGAGTTAAAAGCATTCGGATCATACGGTCTCGGGTTAGTTTAACCCACTAGGTTTTTCTTTTTTTTTTTTTCATTTCAAATCAAAAGTATAAAAATGTGTTATAGTTTTCATGTATCATTACACAAATCGTAGATTTGTTGGTTACTAGGCAAAAATTAGAATACAACAAATACCTAAGTATAACCCTTTTAAAATATCCGAGAAGACCTAACAAAACTCATCTCGGATAAATATTTACTCAAATTTACCCATAATTTTTTTTTGAGCGGCAAAATTTTATTGAAACTAGCAAGGCAGCTAGAAAACATTACAAAGAAATCGAATCGGGTTTTAACCAAGTCTCCCGAAAACCTATTACATCTACTAGAACACCAATTAAAGGAGAAAACAATATCATCAAAGATCACCGATCGTCTTGGAAGCGAATCATCAAAAATAAAGCGATTGCGGAACACCCAAATATACCACCAAGCAATATAAAAACACCTTCCAACATAGCCATAACTTTTGGGAGGCGAATAGAAAACCAGAAACCCGATCCGATACCGGCGTCAAGTCTTGCCAAGACAAATCCTGGCAGCAAATCTTACATGAGGCGATCTTGGCCAAATCTGGCAAGCAGAATATGATGAATGGTTTCCTCGGAAAGTGACATAAAGGACAAGAAACCGAATCCAATATAACACCACGATGATTGAGGTTGGATCTAGTCGGCAAACAATCACGATAAACACGTAAGCAAACACATTGATTTTGATGGGAATGTATTTCACCCATCGGTAGAATCTGAATCTGACGGAAGAAATAATTCATCAATAATATTACGTACCTCCTTAACCGAATTCACCATCGCGGATAAATCACAACACCATCTATCTTGAACCGCGACAAAGACACAACCTCGAGCATAGAATTCAACTCTAAAAGCGATGGCGTTCCACCATCCGAATATTCTGCGAAAAGAATCAACCATATAAGTTCCCATCTTAACGACAACTAAAACTTGTTTGTCAGTCTCTAGCGAAAAGGCGTGGGAATCTATCTCGAAGAACCATGCCCACTAGCCAGCGATCACGCCTTAAAATCAGTCTGAAAGCCATCTCCAATACGCTTTAAGCAATGAAAGGAAGTTGAACCCTTTATTATTCGATGGTTCAACTCGCGCAATAGAACACCAATTAGGCGTCGATTAGATGGATGAGACTCAATCGAAGGACCATAAATAGCTTGAATAACCTACACCAAAGAGAACCATCTTGAGAAACAAAGCGCCATACCCATTTAAGAAGAAGCGCGGTTAAGCGCGCGAAAACTCGAAACACCTAGGCCTCCATTCTTTTTAGGCGCCAAAACTTTATCGAGAGCGTGCGTAATCTTCTTATCGAAAGAATCGCTCCATTGAAGAATGCGCTTGAATTGCTTCCATAGATCTCAAAACTCCTTTAGGGACCTTATATAGACATATTATATATAGGGAAGCACCAAGAACCGATTTCAAAAGTAAGTCTACCACCAATTGAAAGGGTTTTCACCTTCGGTTAGATAACGCGATTTTAACTTAAGAATTAAATCGGACCAAGCCTTGTGCCGGGGCGTACATTCACCGCCCATCACCTAAATAGCGAAAACATTTATCCATAATAGAACAACCAATAGAATTATTTGCACACAACACGGTATAAGGGCATACTCCTAGAACTTGACTCTTATGAATATTAATCTTTAATCCGAGCTAGGGAAAAACACTTGAGAATCTTAATGATACTCTTCAAGTTGTCATCGGACCATTCCCTATAAACATAGCATCATCCGCATAGAATAGGTGCGAGATAGAGATCGACCCATCAAAAGAATTCCTTTGAAAAGACCCTCACTAACAACTCGAGAGAAGGAAAAGTGTAACGATTCCATGATGAGAATAAAAAGGTAAGGAGATAACGGATCTCCTTGTTTTAACCACCATGAAATGGAATTGGATGAAGGACTCCCATTAACTAAGATTGGCGCCATCGCGAACTAAGCGTACCAGAATCCACTTACACCAATTCGGACCAAACCCACGCACGGAGAACATCTAACAAGTAGTCCCAGCGAACCCATAATTAACCTTGAATCTTTAATTGCCACCTCTAGACTTGCTATTTATATTTTTCCTTCAATCTCTTTTAGTTTGATTATTAGATTAGGACAAAAGAGTGTTTATTAGGTTTCTTTATATAAAACTAGGCAGTACCCCATGCCTGCTTGACAGCGGTTCTTAGCGCATACAATCAGCGATATGCGATATTGTGGTAAATGTTTGATATAACGTTCAAAATAGAGCGTGAAAAGATCAAAATGTAATTGAAAATGGTTGTAACATCCATTAATTCAACTCTAGAAAATTAACGCATGTATCAAACAACGTATAAAAATAATTAGTGAGATTTAAAATAAAACAATACATCCCGCGCCTTAACACGTGCGGCCCATCCACCTCATTAAACTTAAAACCCGATGTCTAATTTCGATAAAAAAAAATCGACCAATAAATAATCTATATTAAAAAAAAAGTAACTAATTCTATATTCATAATCAGCGTATAATAGCAAATTTAAGTCAATGATGTCTTTTTAATGAGAATTTATACGAGTGACTTTGACAAAAACTCAATCCACCTAAAACGGTATTCATCTTTTATATGAAGAGCTATCATTAAGCTCATAACGTTGGTTGGAAATATTAGAATCGTGAATAAATAAGACAAATTAATTGGATTTATTAACGTTTTGTATGGACGTCTCTATTATTCATGAACATTGAGGCAAATCATTATGGATGCAATAGTTATTTAAGATCAGCTAGTTATAATAATTTTGAAAATGATTATATCTTTAAGAAATATATATATTGAACTTAGAAGAAGGTGAGATGCCTAAGATAATAGACTTCCTACTTTTAAAAGGCTATAGTCATCTTTAAACAATTATAAATATTTTATCAAATCTAAAAATAGAAAGAGCGATGCATTTTAACCCGTCTGAATGTACGAATTTTGTTCCATAAAGATCGATCTTTTATTTGTGCTAATAACTCAATAATATAGGACATACGTTTATCTTGCTGAAATTATATCTGAATTTCTTCATGTCAAAATTGTTTTGGTTTAGTTAACACATGCATTTGTTTTTAAATATTAAGAATAAATACATACTCTCAAAAGTGCGGTCGTCTTGGATCAAGTAGTATCATATATGATGTAACTTATTAGAAATTACTCAACAACATAATCCGTGCATTGCAGTCTGAAAACCTCATAGATATGAGCAAGCGAGTTTTAAGTGATTGCTTTGAGTAATTACTTTTTGTTATTAATAACCTTCATTCTTTTTGTATACCATGGTAAGTGATTAATTTTTCTTATTTTGTATACTATAGTAGCGATTAATTTTCATTCTTATACGGTATAGTATATGGTAAGTGATTAACTTTCATTTTGTTTTAAACTTTTAAAATTTTTATGATTTTTTATGGTCGGTGATTAATTTTCATTTGACCATTTAAGTTTAAATTTCATTTGGCCATTTATTAACCGGCCCGTCTTTGCGCCTAGCGGTAGCAATGTTTGGTTTCGATCAAGTTTGATGATGAATAATCTTTTGACAAATTGTATCTATAGCGTTAGAGTCCTTTTCGGAAAAAATAATTCCTAATGGCGTGGTCGCATTGTTTTTTCGTTAGCGTCAATCCGTGTGCAAGATTGTATTTTCAGTATCCAATCCACTTATTCACCATCAAACACGATTATGGCGGTGCTAATCTACGAATAGAATGATAAGCAATTTATTTCTGACTTAACTTTTAATAACCGTGAATCTTATAATGTATAATGTGTATAATAGGGTGTTTTAAAATAAAACTAATTAGTGTGTATAATTATTTTATATTTTGGATTATATTGTAGCTTGTTTAAATTGTACCTTTGTGAAAATTTTATTGTACTTTTTAGTAAATGGTGTTTTAATTTGTTGTATTTAATTTGGTAAATATCTTTTAATTAATTGTACAATGTGAATCTATCATTGTTTTAATTCTGTTATATATTTCTCCACCTGGAATTTTCAACATTTCAAGTTTTCAATCTTTCACCTTAATGTTTTTATTATATATAGTATAGATATAGATATAGATATTCATGTTTTTTTAAGCCTTACAATATTGACAATCTAGCGGTAGTGGTCATAAACCTCAAGTACACAAAGACCTTGGTAGGGGCTTATTAGGTGAATATATTGAGATAGCAAAGAAAAGTTCAAAAAAAAAAAAAAAAAAAAAAAAAAGACAATGGCAGAAACAACAATTGGTTTGCGTACATCATAGCCAAAAAGCACGACTCTCTTAGATAACAATATGACAAGAATCACTAAATCTTTTTGTGTTCTAATTGAATTCAATTTAAGAAAGAATCTTTATTTTGTTTAAGTACTTTGGAAATGAGCTTATTTATATTGTAATAAGATAATGTAAATACACAATTAGATAGTTAGAGCATTTTGGAATTTCTAGGCAAGACTCGCAAGACTCAAGGTGAGTTTACTTTAAAAATTAATACTAACGTTGTAACTTTTGAGGGTGAAAGCGCTTTGATAAAAACTTTTGAATTGACTAATTCATATATCCAAATGATCAAAAAAAAAAAAAAAAAAAAAAAAAAAAAAACCTACTCAAAACCCCATACAAAAACCTAAAAAAAACCTATCAAAAAACTCACACAAAACGCTCCACAAAGACCTATACAAAAACCTCACTAAAAACACTCCACAAAATAATAAGGATAATAAAAAAATAACCTCAGACAAATCCTCACAAATCCTTTACACAAACTCTACAATATATTTAATCAAACCTTTGACCAAATCGAGGAATGAGGTTAGTGACAAAATTGTTGTTGCAAAATAATTGTCACATAAATAATAAAAAATGTGGAAAGAGGTTAGTGACATCAATTTTGTTGAAAATGTCACTAACCAGGTAATGGGAGGAAGGAGGCTTGAAGCGCGTTTGGTAGAGAGAATTTGAAAGAAATAAAATGAAGCGAGAATAAAATCTCGAGAATAGAAATCGATGAAATTTTGTTCGATTCTAATGTTTAGTAACAATGAGACTTGACAGAAATGAAAAATTATTTTTATTTTTTCTAAATAACAATTCTTAAAAATATTTAAAAATATATATTTAAAAATATATATATCTTTTTTTTTAAAATTTATTTTTTAAAACTTTATGTACTTTCTTTAAAAAAAATTATTTAAAAAAAATATTTTTTAAAAATGTATTTATTTAAAAAAAACTTGTTTTTTAAAAAAAAATATTTTTTAAAAATGTATTTATTCAAAAAAAAAAACATATTTTTTTTTTAAATATTTTTAAAATATATATTTTTTTCAAATGTATTTAAAAAATTGAAAATGTATTTATTTAAAAAAACATATTTTTTAAATTATTTTTAAAAATGTATTATTAAAAAAAAAAAAAAAAAAAAAAAAAAAAACTCATTCTCTAAATTCTCTACCAAAATGATGGAAATGAAAGTTAACCAAATTACTACTCTCATTTCTCAATTCTCGCTGATTTCCCTGATTCTCAAGCTTTTTTTGTTCTCTATACCAAACAGGGAATTTAATCCAATTCCATTTCTCCTATTTCTTTTCTCTCTACCAAACACACCCTTAGTGACACTAAAAGTAGTTACAAAAAGTATTCACCAAAAATGGGAGAAAAGAGACACGGTAACACCTAAATTTTGTCAAAGTTGGTCCTAAATGTAAAATGAGATGAAGAAGGGACTAAATTAGGGTTCAAATGCATTACAAAAAGGCATCAGTGGCTTCGCTATCCTTCAACAACAATGCATCAACATGTCATTGATAACACTACAATGATAGTAATGACTTAACATACCTAGTAGGAGGATGCTACACACATGATAGTGGGCCGGTGAAGCTAGAGAGATCCGTGAACATGAAGCCTAAATAAAGTTCGAAACCTTAACAACAAATGATGAAAATGTACTATTTTTATTTTATTCTTTATTGTAATTGAGAAAGTAGGAAGAAGTTGTTATGCCCAATTACGTCTGCAAATACTTAGGCTATTTGTATATCCAAATAGGGGAGATTTATTGTTGGTCATTTTGAGTGCTCAATAGTCTGTGACTAGTATTTGAACATAACGTAACATAAGCATAGAATTAGTCCATGAGTGAATATACTCACGGAGTCATCTTCAGAGTTCTTTAGAAACAAAGAAATTTGCGCCATTTCTTGAGGCGGAAAGTGAAGCCCTGAACCAAATAAGATGATAACTCATGCTATCTGTATATTCAAATAAAGGGAGATTATCGGGCCAAAAATTTGACCCAATTGTTTCTGACAATATTTGAACATAAAACAGACTGAGTTATTCACTGATGAGTTTCATGAGTATGTTACCTAGCAAAGAAACAATGAGTATAGTATTTACTGAAGAGTCAATGAGTGTGTTAATGAGAAGTTTACTCCACGATGAGAAGCCAGCAAGTCTTGTATAAAGATAGTTTAGAAACAAGCTTCAGGGACGTCGAAAACCTAACTCAAGATACACTTTATCGCACTAAGCGATATCAATGAGTAAAGTACCTGAGCTACAAACAACATTTGAGTTACTAAGATATGACAAATTCTCTCTAACTCAATCTGCCATCTCAAAGTCAGACTTGAAATATCGGCGAGAACTTTCTAAAAGCAAAAAGAAAGTCAAACAAGAATAAAAGCGGTTCCTAAAAAAATGAATAATTGAATTAACTATTCACTAAAAGTACATGGGAAGTAAAGCTACATGTATAAACAAATTGTGAAAACATGTACTCTTCCATTAGATAGTTGACACGTAAGCTACAACACACATGTGACTTCACCTTTACCCACCTATATAAACACAATGTCTATAAAAAGAGAGAAGTAGAGATTCTAAACACAAAAAGTAATACAAAGTATTATTGTGATAGAATCCTCCTCTCCTTGAATCATAAGCTAAGCTAGTAAGCTATAATTTATTTCTAAGAGAATTTTATTTGTCACATAGTGTTTCAAACTTATCAATTGTAATTCTTTGATTCATTATAATAAGAATTATAAGCGTTGGAGAGTAAGGATGATGTTATTAGTGTCAAATGGGTCTTGTGTAAAACTTTTGTTTATCTTATGAAACATATTCATGTTTTACCCAAATTTTGGGACCAACAAAAACCCATGTACCCATGGGTTAAACTAATTAAGAAGATTAATATGAGTCGTTATTGGCACAAATAGTAAAAAAAAAAAAATCTATAACTTTCTGGATATCCTTACTTAACTCATAAAGAATAATAACATAAGTCGTTAGTATATGTACAATCTCTTGTACGTATCATGATAGCTCGTTCTTTTATTTTAATATATATATATATATATATATATATATATATATATATATATATATATATATATATATATATATATATATATATATATATATATATATAAGATCAAATAAAAGACAAATATCCGTAAAAGATAAATTTTTTTTTTTCAAATAAAGTTCTCGAAAAATTCCCAAACAATTCCACAAGATCGGGTATAATAGTGCATGAAAAAGTTGTGAAAAACTTTTTTCTAAAAGTGGATATTTTTTCTGAAAAAAAATTATGAAAAAATACGTTTGCGCATTAAAAAAATTGGTTTTTGCACCCAACTTCTTTTGACTTTTTTTTATCAAAATAACATTGCGCATCTAACTAAAACAAGTTGAAAAATTTTGTGCATCAAAATTTTTTTGCGCATAAAGTTCGTTTTTTGTGCATTAAAAAAACGTATCAAAACTCAAAATTATAAAAAAAATGTTTTCACAAAAGTTTTATGCACCAACATACCCGATCTTGTGAAATTTTTTTGGAATTTTTGGAGAATTTTTACAAAAAAATGAATCTTTTTATTCTTTTTACTGATATTTGTCTTTTTATTTTAACTTTACCATATATATATATATATATATATACACACACACACACACACATATACATATAGGGTCCGGATCGGTGCGGATTAGATTTTAAGTAGGGATGATGCGGATAATATCACGATAACATTCAAAAAAATCGGATAAAATTAAAAAAAAAAAAAAAAAAAAAAAAAGGACAACAATTTATTAGAATGGTGAAAAAAATTCGAGAAAAAAAATCATTTTCATAGTTAAAAGGTATAATGATACTATGGATTTTGTTAATATCACCGTTGTTATCAAGCTTTCTTAATAGCAGTACTAACTAACTAAAGCTAGCAGTACTAACTAAAACTAGCAGTACTAACTAACTAAGGCTAGCAGTACTAACTAAACTAGCGGTGATATTACGTTTTTTTTTTTCTAATATCAAAGTAACTTTTTAAATAAATTTTTTATTATCACAGTTACTTTTTACATGTTTTCTTAATATCAAAGTTATTTTTTTTTTTTTTTACTTTTGATTGGTTGAAATTTAGTCTGATAAATTCTTTTAACCTCTCTCTAAAACTCTCCAATCTCTCTAAAACAAATCCTTTAAATCTCTTTTCTCCGTTGGTCGGTTTTGACGGCCGTCTGGACTTCTTCTCCATCTTTTCTTGTACTTTTCTTTCTCACAATAAAGCCTACTCATGGATCATCATCTCCCATCTTAGCAGTTCTTGTAGTAGTCATTTGCCGCCGCTATCTTACCTTTCGGATCATTGCCATCAGGTCTCTTACCTTTCGGATCATTGCGGTCCGTCATCAATGGCTTCTTCTTTGCTTGGGTTTCGACTTTAGATCTGTTTGGTTTAGGTCAGGCTCCTTTAAGGATGCTGGTTTTATCTTATGTATGTTTTATGTATTTTATGTCTTTTGTCAAGCTACATCTTCATATAGTTGTGTCTAAAAGCTCACCTTGGTGATTCCCCCACCTTGTATGGTGTTCTTGTAATCTGTCACGGCTATTATGGTGTATGTCTTGTTTTGGCTTAACTTGTTACCTTGTGTATTTTGTTTGGCAAGTCGGTTTCGATTTTGCCCATTATGTTCGATGTAACTTGTTGTGTTGAATTCACTCCGTTTGTGAGGTGAAATGTTATCTCTGTTAAAAAAAAAGTTAAATTTTTAATATCATCGTAACTTTTCATAATATCGTAATTAAAAGCAGTGATATTAAGTTTTTTACTAATATCAAAGTTACTTTTTAAGTAAAATCGTTAATATCACGGTAGTTCTAATAATCAAAAAACAACAAAGTGCTCATAAAAATGCGAAAAAATAAAAATTGAAAGAAGATAGCAATAGTAAGGATCGCTCAAAGGAAAAAATTAAAAAGTCTTTACGTGATCAATTAGTACCGTGAAGGTTAAGCGCGGATCTTGACTTTTTTCAAAAGTCGAATCGGATATGGAATGAAGCGATCAGGATCTATCCGTATATTCATGCAATTTAAAAAATCTACATCGATCCTCATTCTCTCTCTATTATATATATATATATATATATATATATATATATATATATATATATATATATATATATATATATATATATATATATATATATATATATATATATTAATTTAATTTGTAATAATACTTATATTTTAAAATAACAACAACATGGTGTTCCTTAGAAAAAAAAAACATAAAGTCTATTGGGCATATGAAGTATTGCTAAATTTATAAGGTATTAAAAATGATAAGTCAACTTAAATATATGATTTGCTATGCAATGTCCGCTAAACAATAGTTAAAAAATATTAATAAAATAAAATAAAAAATAGACTTTACTAAATTAAAAATTATATATATTTAAATTAATTTGTATGTTCATTTATTGTGCATTATAAATGCTTAAAGTATGAAAATAATATATTATTTAGTGTGGCATAATCATTGTCTGGTAGGCATTGTGTAGTAAAATTCATATAATTTATTTAAAATTTAGCAACTATAGTTTCTTATTTTACCCTTTCTTTTATTTAGTTTCTATTTTCGTAAATTTGACACTTATATTTTTTTTAATTTTTCTCCACCAAATTTCTTTAGCAAATTTATTAAAGTTTGACAAAATTTATTTTAATTTTGACTTTCAACATAAGATAAAAATGCTTAATTTCGCTTGCGTGACAAAATGAAGCTCTTTAGTAGATCCAATTGAAAGCTTTTAAAAACTTTTGCATGTTTTCTTAAAGTATATTAATTATGACATAACCATATTCATATTGTCAACCACTTTAGATATAGATGATATAAAAGTACATAAAGTGATAAAATCCTATTTTTCATTAAACGGTGGTTACTTTTTTCTATACATTAATGACTAATGAGATAATAAATGTAACAATTACTTACTTTTTCATCAGCAATATAATATAGTGTAGTGAAGTCTTCTACTAGCACCATTATATTACGTAATCCTATATAAGCTACACAAATAGTGTCTTGTGTTACATTAAATCGAAGACACTCAATTCAATATAAATATAGCATCACATTTCTTTATATTTTCTATCTGACTTAAACCTTCTTCTATATCCTACACCTTATTTTTAGCAAATTATAATTGGTGTCAAGAGAGGATTTGTACTCAATCTTAAGGTATCCTTTCCTATGCCATTTCAAATGTATGTTTAAATATAATCGAGTCTAATGCTTTGAGATTATGAGTTCAAGCTTTATTAACAAAATGTGTGTAGTTTATTCAAAAGTATGTTTACCTTAATGCTTTATAATGGTTTGACGCTCGTATTTGAGTTCATTTAACGGTTTAATTGTTGAACTAGGTAATGATTTTGACAATTTTTATCTTTAAATTTATTCTTCGCATTGTGTTTCGTTCTAAATTTAAGTTTTTTGTTATATTCAAACGCATATATCTTTTACTTATAATCATCGGATTACTCACTTTTAAATAATTAACCTCTTTTCCTTCAATATATGCTCTTATTTATTTATTTATTACTAATTTACTATTATTATTAACCTGGTTATTAAAAAAAGGGAAAATATCATCTAACTGTAATCAAGTTAAATTATTGTTCCACTAAAGTCACTTATACTTTATTTAAACTGTAAAACTCATTCAAGTTTCAAAATAAAGTCATTCAATATTTTTTTCAACTACAAAACCACTCACTTTTTAATATCCTGCAACTTTAGTGAATCTATAAGGAAAATGAATTTCACCCTTAAAAAATATGTTTGGCATATTGAATGTATCATAAGAAAACGTTAAGAGACGAATGTAATGCAAAATTAATAATAATAATAATAATAATAATTTTAATTTGTAAGGAAAAATTGTAGTATTAAGTGCCAATTTATATAGATGAGACACGTGCCATGAATGTCATTTGCAATTTTATTTCAGACATGAATATGACTCAAGTGTTTTTTGTCAATGAGTCTTCATTGCACGTTTTGATTTAATTTATGCGTCGACTGTTTTTTATACAATTCTTGGTAACATGTTATTAGCGTTTATCTAGGGCTTCGAGGATTTTAGACGTACGGAGATGACTCAAGGGGAACACAATGATTTTCATTCGATTGACAGGGAACTGTATGCAACTCTTGTATTCGATCATTGGCGTGATCCTATCGAAGCAATACAAATGATGGCCATTTGGATGTGGTTGGAGAGGATGGTCATGGAATGTCCTGAATTGACTCGGAGGATCCTAAGTCTTAATGCTCAAGTGATTGAAAAAATAGGAGATGAGGCCTTACTTTACTGGGCATGCATTGACAACATGCGACTCCTATTTTCCTCTACTGTCGGAGATTTCCCTTTAACGAATATGCTCCTCAAGGGAGACATGCCCATTAATTTTGTTCGCCAGCATCGTGAAGTTTCTATAGCTGGAATCAATGAGGTGATAAATAATGTTTGCGCAAAATACTTCAAGGACATATGGGAGGGCGCCATAGCAAGAAATGCTCACATGGATTTTATACAAAGCGTGGCTAAGCATGAGCCGATGATTCGACCACACAAACTCCAAACCCAACCAGACGATAGGACTTTGTTTGTAACTTTCTCGAGAGGGTATCCTGTGGCTGAGTGGGAAGTAAGGCAGTTCTTTAATGAACTATTTGGCGATTGCATCGAGTCATTCTACATGCAAGAAGTTGCTATAGGTGAACACCCGTTGTTTGCTAAGATTGTGCTATATCAAACTTCTTACATGCAGGCCGTACTTAGTGGTGGTACAAAGGCAAAGTTTACCATTAACGGCAAACATGTGTGGATGCGAAAGTACATCCCTAGACGTCGATGAATATATATGAACTATTGCATCAAATAGTAGTTGTTAGCCTAAATCTGAATTTTTAAGTTGGTTGTGGTTTCATCCTAGTAAACTAAATTAAATCAAGGCATATTCGTGTGTTTAAATGGAAAGTTTAGACTTGTCTTCATCTGTTTAAGCTTTATTTTATACTCATGGACATATTTGTTATGTGGTAATTACTGCTGTACGCAACCTAACGTAAGTAATTAAGGTAAATGAAAATAATATATGTAGAAATAAACACATAAACATAGAGAATGGTAGGTTAGAGCATCACGTTTAATAACACCGCTAACATCAAAAAATGCTTCCATATTAATTCCACATTATCATTTCCACTTTTAACACCAACACCAAAATATACCCCTCACTAAGGATCAACAAAAAAACAAAGAACCGGACCGGACTGAGCGGACCGAAACCAAGAAGAACCGAACTGGAACCGGAACCAAAAGTTCCAGTTCTGGTTCGCGAGTTTGAGATTTTTCGATTCTTGGGTCGGTTCGGTTTGATTCACCAGTTCTCAGTTCCGAAACCAAATACCCAATAATTATAAAAACATGTAATTTTTTTTACTTGTCATACTCAAAGTCTCAAATCATACATACAATGGCATAAAAAAACCTACTAGTGTACTTTTAAAAAACTCAAGCCAAACACTCTAAACCATAAGTCAATAATTCATTAAAACATTCACAAATTAATAATTAATATAAACCTAATAAGACCCTTATAGAACTCGCTTGTCGACACGGATTGTGGAAGCTTTGATTTGCACCTAAAATTAATAATTAATATAAACCTAATAACATTTCAAGACCCTTACAGAACTCGCTTGTCGACACGGATTATGGAAGCTTTGATTTGCACCCAAGGTTGGGTGAGAAAGTCGAGAACGCAATTAATTGGGAATGATGTTGAAGATCTTTTTAAACACGATGAGATTGTCAAGGATATGGAAGAACAAATAGTGAAACTAATCGGAAGAGAAAAAGAGAAACAAATTGTGAAACTATAAACGGCCTTAGTTATTTTATTGGACAAACTTTTAAGTTATTTTATTTTGTTTTCCGGATTACTATGCATTATTGTTTTGTTAAAAAAATAAACAAGTGAAACCATAGAATGATTGTTTATATGAGTTTATGCTTTATTTGTTAATTGTTATTGGTTTAAGCCTAAATGGTTACAAGTGCTTAAAAATTTTAATTTTTTTGTATTTTATGTTGGCTTAATTCATTAGTACATGGAGTTATTTCTCTCTCTTCAGAAAACGGTTCCTATCTGGGTAAACCCAATAAACTAGAACCGGAACAAGAACTAAAAACTATATTTGGTTTGTTTCTCGGTTCCTACTTTTCACAAAATTTGGTTCTCGGATCCACCAGTTCCAGACCCATGCTCATCCTTTCCCCTCACTGATAACATTCATAACACCACTTTTTTAGAACCCACCATTTTTTTTAAACAAACAAAATTTCTTTAATTGAAATAAAAATACGAAAAACTTAAAAAAAATAAAATAATAATAAAAAAAATAAAAAATAAAAAATAAGCACTTATTCTAAGAAAAATAAAAAATTCAAAGACTCCTTAATCCTTTCAAATAGTCAAATAGCCCAATCCTTTCACAAGCCCACTATACATCTAAAAAGAAAAAAGAAAAGGTTATACTTATACTTGTCTCATTCATTTGGCTGCAAACACACAAAGTACCACTTCCTCCATTTTAATCAACAAACATAATAATAATAATAATAATAATAATAATAATAATAATAATAATAATAATAATTAATAAATAAACAAATAAATAAAAAATTACATATGTGTTATTTCAAAGCCTCATAATTATATATATATATTCACTCAAACTCATAATTGCATCTATTTTCTTCCAAAACCTTAAAATCGTCAAATATATCCGATTCATTATTTTAATTATATTTAATAAAAAATGTCTAATAATTATAATTGATATATAAAATGACAATTATACCCTTATTCTTATTAAACTTTTTTACAATAACAAAATATTCTTTTGTTAGTTTGAATTTTATTATGTCATTTGATTTATATTTATAGGAGTTTACGTTTGATGGAGCGATGGATAGTGCTGTTGATATTCTTATTTAAGATTAGTCGATACCGATCACGGTTGAGACGCCAAACATGATTGCTATTTTTTTTTTTTTTAAATTGTTAAAGGATATTTTGTAATTGTAAAGAAAATAGTAAGAGTAAGGGTATAATCCGTATTTTATATATCAATTATAATTATTATACATTTTTTTCTATTAAATATATTTGAAATAATCATTTGGATATATTGACAATTTTAAAGCTTTGAAAGGATATATATGCAATTATTAGTTTTGGTTTGATATATATTCAATTATATTTTTTGAAAAGATATATATGCAATTCATCTAAAAATAAAAAGTTAAAAAAAAATGCAAAACAACAGCCGTTGGTATACTAACGCACCAACCAACACCGTTGGTTTCTTGCCATCACATGTTTCGTAATACCGAGGCCGTCGGCATAACGCCGAGAGCTACGTTAACACACCTAATGCTCTTAGCATGTCTGTTTTCAAGTCTCGTTCACACACCTTTTAAAATAGTATAATCTGAAAGTATTTCCTAAAGAATGGATAAAATGTTTTAAAATACGCTAAAATAAGTTTAAGCCAAAAAAATTCACTATTTATTTATTAAGAAGAACCAATGGACAGAAACTTCGGATACAAAGAGCTTTGATGGACAAAGCTTAGTTCGAATACGGAAATCTTTTATTTTATTCTCGTCATTCCAAAATTATTGTCGCCAGGGAAAAAAACATAAAGAAAACTACTACATTTTTTAACCAATTAAATGTCATGCTCATCTACTAAATTGTCTTTTGAACGGTTGACATAAGAAAATGACTATTATTTTAAGACATTTCAAATTTAAATTGAGACAATAACGAGTAGGGAAGCCTGTGCGTTGCGGCGGAGTTTTTGGCATTCGTTTTTTTTAATATGAATATATCTACCGTTTTTTCATGTTACTTTTGAGATAGGTTACTTTTGGGGGAAGAGAAGTTGGTGTTCTTTGTACTTTTTTGTGTAGGAAAGTGTTGCTATGGAAATTGTTGTTGTTGATGAGGGTATTGTTTTTGCTGTGGGTATTGTTGTTGCTGAAGAAATTGTTGTTGTTGTTGATGATATTGTTGAAGAAAGAGTTGAAGATCTTCAATTGGGAGTTGAAAGCTATCAGATGAAGCTGAATAGGGAAGCACAATACACTTTGAAGAAAACACCAACATTTGGATTCACCTACAGAAGTGACCGACCAGACAATTTCTTCATGGCATATGACGAGATCCACAAGTTCTGTGATGCCACCCTTACAAAGGTACGCGATGGCTTGGAGATAAGACTCAAGTATCAGAAGAGTGGGAAGAAAAAGAGATGGAATTATCAAGAATCAAGGGAGGTCAATAACTTTATTGACAAGATCGACTGTGTGCTCAAAAGTTGCAGGCAAATGAGAAGATTTGAGAGTTATGTAGGCGGAACACCAAAGTTTGATACTCGCAACTACCGAAGACCAAACTGATGCTGATTTGTAATAGACAGAATATTCGTAACAGTTAGATTATATGTAATAGCTAGATAAGTAGAACTCGTGGCTAGTCTAGAACTTTCTTTGTACTTGTAATATGTATAAAAATATGGCTTATGTACGTATATCGGTGCATAACCCGATCCATGTAAAGAAAGGATCCTGGGATACGCTTCAGTGCCTCAATCCTGATATAATAGCGAAGGCTTCTTACTCTTGATCAGAATTCACCCAAAAATTTTCTAACACTTACTTTTTTCAAAAGTTTTTCAAAATTCTGTTCAAGAGACAAGTATTTCTCCAAATGTTTAACACTTCAAAAAGTTATTTCATAAATTGAGGAGGAGTACATAAAACTCTTTGTTCTCTTAATCAAAACGTTCTTGTGATGAGATTCTCCCAAGTTATTTTAAAACCTCTGTTGGGAATTATACGTTTGAGTTGATAAGACAAAAAAAAAATGAAACAAGAGGGACTTAATACGACAAGAAGGAAACCTACAAAAAGATGGAAGGACTTGCTTGGTAAAGAAGATTTATTATTTAGTCCTTAGTAGAGATTTGTAAACCCTAATGTAGACGTCTAGTAAAGGTGTGTGTGTGTCCTAGGCGTATAGTCTTGTAAACGCCTAGGTGACTAGATTAGTTAGTTAGTGTTAGATCAAGTCTTTGATCTTTGTTATAGTTAGTTAGTTAGGTAATGGTGATAAAAACCTTGTTCAAAAACAAAGAATTGATTAGTTTATTCCGCTGTGCATGTTATTAGTCTTTGTTATTAACCCCTAGAGCTCATAAACGATCTTCACATTGGTATAAGAGCTCGGGGAGCTCGTTACCTAGGGATTCACAAGGTTTCTTGGCGAAAGAAGAAGAAGAAAATCGAATTTCAACAATTTTCGTAATACTACTGCAACACTGTTTTTAAGAGGGCATAACTTTTTAGTGAACCGTTGGATCAAGCTAAAATGTTTGCTGGTGTATCTCAGTATATCCGTCTAACGTTTCACCGAAGGGATTGTCAACTAGAGCTCTCAATCAAAAGTTATAAGCTGCCGAAGTCTGCTGCTGAAACTAAAAAAATTCCGTAAGGTTACTACATCACTGTTTTGTAACGATCATAACTTTTTCGTTAACCGTTGGATCGTGACGAAAGTTTAGGTGGACATTCTCTATATGATAATCTAACGTTTCACCGGAGGGATTGTCGATTTGAGCTTTTATGTGAAAGATATATGCTGTCGAAGTTGGCTGCCAAGAGAGGTTTCAAAGTACTGATGTGTGTTTCAAAGTACTGTTAGGGTTTATGCAAAGTACTGCCACGACAGATGCAAAGTACTGCCATGAATGCAAAGTACTGCTCGTCCTTGTAAAATTACTGCTCTGCTCGTATAAGTTGAAAGTACTGCTCGTTGTTTTAAAGTGCTGGTAGTTTTGATCGATATCGGATAGAACGAATTGTTTTGGTTCTAGTATGGTTCGAATTTGAGGGAAGTTCGATGGTTTGAAGGATATCGAATGACACACAAAAGATTTAGTTCACACACACAAGGAGTTTGGTTAATTGTTCTTAAACGTTTTTAAAAGGCTCGGTTTGGAGATTTATTGAAGAATTGATTACGAAGAAGATTGATTATCATTTATTTGATGTTGTAGTTGAGTTTCACAGGTTTGTGTTCTTATTATATCTCAAAGTGGGTGTTACACTTTGTAGATAACTTGTTCATGCTTAAAGGATGTTGACGAAGACTTGCAAAATCCAGTTTTCATATGTCAAGGGGTGGATGGATGAAGACCTAGTTAACTATCACTTAAAGGAGTTATATTGTAGTGCTCAGTGTCTCATTGAAGATGAGGATTTTGTCAAGAGGTTGCGATCTACTTATATTTTTGGTTAGCAGTATAAGTTCAACGTCACGTGGATAAACAAGACATAAGATACAAGTTTGGGTTATTTTACTTCTTCATCAAGTTCGTTATATTTGATTTTCTTCACAAGTGATCATTACAAGGAGCTTACAAATTTGAAGAATCATTTGATGTTCATGCACCACTCAAGGGGAAGTGTTTGATTTTTACTACTGTTGATCATTATTATTACTGCTAGTTGGAGTTTTCTCTTGTTTGGATTCATTTTAGTAAGCATTTTGGTGTTCTTCATGGAGGCAATTCAAACATTGGACGGCTTAGATTAGAAGTATGATATTGGTTCGTTGTGGTCAAGATCATTATTTGCACACGTTCCCTATTTGGATAATAACAAAAGGGGAAAAGATGTTTGAGTGGCATGGCATGGATTAAGGGAAGACAAAAGAAGACATACTTGTTTCATTCATGGTGAGATCCCTGATCTCAATTTCTCTACTTCGTCTAGGGAAGTTCGTTCAAGAATGGTTTTGTCATTATCAACTAGGGGAAGATTGTTGGGAATTATACGTTTGAGTTGATAAGACAAAAAGAATGAAACAAGAGGTACTTAATACTACAAGAAGGAAACCTACAAAAAGATGGAAGGACTTGCTTGGTAAATAAGATTTATTATTTAGTCCTTAGTAAAGATTTGTAAACCCTAATCCTCTAGTATATAAAGAGGACATGGGTGTAGGTTTTATTAATTAAGTCTTCCATAATATAGACATCTAGTAAAGAGGTGTGGGTGTCCTAGGCGTATAGTCTTGTAAACGCCTAGGTGACTAGATTAGTTAGTTAGTGTTAGATCAAGTCTTTGATCTTCGTTATAGTTAGTTAGTTAGGTAATGGTGATAAAAACCTTGTTCAATAACAAAGAATTGATTAGTTTATTCCGCTGTGCATGTTATTAGTCTTTGTTATTAACCCCTAGAGCTCATAAACGATCTTCACAACCTCAAAAAGCATATTTTAATCAAAGCTTCAAAAATAATAAACATATGCTATATTTGAGGGGGAGAACAAGTGATTAAAATATGTTGTTTACCATGAAAACTCAGTATGTTGATCAGTGCAAAATCTGAAAAGAGCAAAATTCAGATATTACCAAATAATTGTTGGAAAAGTATGTCAGAAATCGAAATGACTTGTTCCTGGACGGGTAACAATTTCAAGTTAGTCAAACTAGTGATGTAAACGTGTCTCGCAATTGACTTGTCAAAGTAGGATGTACCATATCGAATGTGACTCAAACTTAACCAATGAACTGATGAGAAAACATTGTTTGTAATCGAAATGACTTGTTTATGGATTGGTAATAATTTCAAGCTAGTCTAACTAGTGATGTAAATGTGTCTTGCGATGGACTTGTCAAAGTAGAATGTACCGTATCGAGTGTGACTCAGACTTAACCAATGAATTGACGAGAAAACATTTTTTGTAATCGAATTGACTTGCTCCTAGACGGGTAATAATTTCAAGCTAGTCTAACTAGTGATGTAAACATGTCTCGCAAAGGATTTGTCAGAGTAGAATGTACCAGGTAAAAAAGACTAAGATATCACCCCCACGAGTTGAAGAGAAAAAAATTTCAGTAATCGAAAATACTTGTTCCTTGACGAGTATTAATTTCAAGCTGGTCTAACCAGTGATGTAAACGTGTCTCGTAAAGAGTTGTGTTAGTATAATGTACCATCTCGAGAGATTTTCATTATACTTGCATCGGGACGGGTAATAATTTCAAGCTGGTTTATCCAGTGATGTAAACGTGTCTCGCAAAGGTCTTGTCTACTGAAAATCAATCAATTCAAAATGACCCACTCTTTCCTCAATGTGTAGATTTACCTTAAAACTCATGAGCACATGTGGAGGAGGAGTATTTCAGAAAAGAAAAAGCTCTCAAAGTATTATTAAAATATGTTTTATAATCATAAATGCTTTGAGAGATTCTACAAAAGTTTTATAGCTACATGGTCAACATCGAGTATCATCCTTCCTGGTGGTTGTTTCAAACAGGCTACAGTCATGGAGTGATACTTTAGTATACTTCAACGACTCACCTGAATTGTTGATATACGTCATTATATCTTGTTAGCCTTCTTGAGGGCCTCCATATTTAGGAACAACCTTTGTGAGGATTCTCAACAATCCAAACCAGTAAGAGCTGAAAATCCCGCTAAGGAGATTTCTTTCACGAATCGAGTCCTGAAGACGTGGGTCTTTGTTAGAAATTATTCTAAGTATTGATAATTGTCCCTCACGGGTTCAGACGGCTGATGTGCCCGATCAAGGTGAATGGAATCAAGACATTCTCTAGTAAAACAATCGTAGTAAACAACTCTCTTAGGAAAAGTTCACCGTGATCGATTGGAGATTATCACTAACCTTTATCATGCAGGTAATGGCGAATGCTCTTTGGAGGGAGACCGTTATCATTACCACATTCATCAACATCCATCCACTTCCACATACTCATACCAACATCATAACAAAAGATAAATATGAGCAAAGTTCAAAGAAAGTTCTCACCAAAGATCATTGTAAAGCAAAGTTCAGAACGATTCTACATCAGAGTCAAAGAATCTACAGAGTTAAGTGACAAAGATCAATGCAAAGAAAGGAGAACTACATAAGTATGAAGATCCAAAGTCATCACGAAGAATGAGCATATTGGAAAAGACGTAAAGACACCAAAGACAAAGACGTTGATGAAAGATAGGCAAAACCAACTTATGAGCACAAGAACAAGAACGAAGAACAAAGAAAGTAAAGATTTAAAGACGCCTCAAGCAAAGAAAGTCAAATAATAAGTGAAGCGATAAAGACGTCAAGAAACCTATGATGACCAACCCTTAGAGAGATATTGTTGGGATTACATGTAATCAATATTAAAATGTCAGACATTAGTTAATGTAATAGGTTGCTTAATAGATTGGCTTATATGTTAGTTTAAGGCCCGACCCATGAAGTAAGCCCATGGGCCGTGGCATTAGTGATTCTAAAAGCATCCTCGGCATTGCCCTAGCATTGCTCTCCTATAAACACTATGTAACCTATCATTTGAGAGTGGTTGGTTCTTTTATGCATTTTTACTTTCATTTTCATTTACACATACAAGTTTCATACCATCTCTCTCTATTTTCTCTATCTAAAATAACTTGTACAACCTTCATATATGGTGACCTAACAGACGCCATTATGGTAGTTCTTTTAGTTTTATCATTGTGTTTGTGTATGCGTTGTGTAACGTGCTAGTCTGTTTTCTTCATTATATTAAGTTTTGTAATTTCCTTTTTTAATATAATTACTTTGAATTTTAAGTTTGGTGTATGCGCGTTGTGGCATGGTTCTTTTTTTTTATATGTGCGTTTTTCCCTTTTAATTGTTTAAGCCCGTTTGTAGATATATATATATATATATATTTTATATATATTGTGACAACCCGTAATTTTTTCCGACACGTTTTATTCGGAGAATCGACGAATAGATTTGACCCTTTTCAATTACTTCGAGATACGAGATGTATTTATAATCATTTTATCGTGAAACGAGCTCGAGAAACGTTTATCGTGAAAGATTTGGAAAAACTACGAAAATGGTCCCTGCAGTTAATATTACCCTGCCGCCCCTATGGTATCAATTATACAAGTTTAATCCCTCTGGGGGTATAAATACCCCCAACTCTCTCACTCCTCTCATTTTACACCCAACTTTCTCACACTTAATTCCTCCACTCTCTAAATATTTCGCTCGCCGCCCACGCGCCGCCCAAGCACCACCACTCACTCACACCGCCCCTCTGGAATGATAGATCGGGTCATTGTGGTTACGTTTACGTGCCAAACGCACCATTAAAGCCTCTCACGCGTTATAGATCTAGGGTTTGATTATTTATGTGTTCGGGGTTTTGATGGTTACGGTATAAATCGGGTTTGGTTTGAGACACGGGTCACAGCAAGGGTTTAGCTCATGGCTGTGGAGGACGTGTGTTAGTAACACACCACCATCGTCCCCCCCTTTCTTTCCTCTCGTTCTTATTGGTAAGCCGAAAACCTCAAATGTCTTTGATTCGTTTTGTTGGTATAAAACCGATTAGTAATTGGTTGTGCTAAGACTTCGTGGAAGTTACCAATTAAAAACGTTTAAAATGATCTTGTGTTGTACATTTCGTGGATAAACTGATAAAACGAGTTAGTGGTTTTCGTGGAATAAAAAGTGATTAAAAATAGATTTTATTGATAACTCGTGTAGTAAGAATCGATGGTGAAAAGGGTGTTTGTTTGTTTGTTGCTGTTTCGTTCGGGTTGACTCGTTGAGTTAAGTCGAGTCGGGTTAGGACCCGTACGGGTTGGGTTTGAACCTGTATGTTCCCACATTGGGTTTGTTTCGCCTCGGTTTGTTAGTGGTAGTGTGTTATTGGTCGGTTTGAGTAAGAAACCTATAAGGTATCGTTATGGATTTGCTTGTTGAGTCGTGAATTGTCGTTATTGTGGGGGTGTTGAAACTGATGAAATGGTTACTTGTATAAGTTAATGGGCTAAATTGTGTTAAGATTATGGGATAATTTGAAATACTTAACGAACTAATTATATAACGATATCGGATTAAATGATATTAGACTTAAACGGAATATAGACCTATAAGGACATGTTGAGTTATTGGATAGTTAACGATGGGAAAACGTTGGACAAATTGGACATTGGGGATTTGAGACGGATACAATATATTAGACTCGGGACGAATTTAATATATCTGATTCGTAACGAACCTAAATATTCAATTGACATTTATTTAACTAATAACGAGAAGTTAAACTATCAATTATCTAAGAATGTGGTTCAATTAAATTTCAAGTCCGTATTAATTAAAACTTAAACTTATAGTCTTATAAACATAAATTGATTTTTCCATGGTATTTAGGATTATGGGGAAATTACCGAAACTTACCAATTGACCTAATTATATTACAAAGATAGTTTTCGTCATTTTCTAGTCTTCTTTTACTTGCTTGAGTATTGTCACTGTATTTCTTGACTTTGTCGATGTCTTTTCCTCTTTCGCATGAGTTGTGTTATGAGTCTAAGTTTCTTACTACCACACAAAAAGTTAAAACTAAACTTTTTGGAGATTGATAATGGACTTTTGAAAGTAATGATACGAGTAATCCACGAAAACCACGACACGCTATCTTCTATCGACTTCGTTATCGAATGAGCCGTATTCTGAGATAATCATATACGTATTAGGTTGCGCCATTTCTTACATTGTACTCGTCGTTCCTTTCTTCTGGATGTCGTTGTGATTAGCTCTAGATGTCAGTCGTGTCAATTGTGATCGTTGCATTGATGTAGCTAAGGTTAGTTCATGGCCTCCATTTTCAACGGTTTTTATAACTATTTTGAGGAGAATACATGCCCGTTTTTACTAAACTTAATGGTTGTGAGCGAATGTTTATTTAAGAATGATTGTTTGATTGAAATATTTGAATTGGTGATTGAACGCTTTATGTGTTTATCGGAAGTAAATGCGAGTTGCAAACTATTTCTTGTACCTGTCAGCACCTTTTTGATTTGCTAATGTGTTGACTAGGTAAGGTTAGATATGCGAAAGATATTGACTTAGACAAAGATAGCAATCCTTTTCTATATCGTTGGTGCCTAGCTAAGAATAGATATATAATATGTGAAAGATGTTGACTTAGACTAGGGTAGAAATCCTTTGTTATATCGTTGGTACCTAGCTAAGAATAGACATATGTATCCGACCTAGACCAGGGTACCAACGTATCATTCCTTGCTATATATGTGGTACATGGCTAGATTTGCTTAGGGCCCTACTAGGATTTCACTCTCGCGCTTTGATATTGGAATGATTATTATTGGAATATTGTTGGAATGTTGTTGTTGGAATGTATAGCATGTATATCTACCCTAGTCTCACATAGCAAATAACTCTATCTGGTCCACTACTAAATTTTGTAATTAAAATCTATGAACTCACCAACGTAAGCTGACCTTTTTAGCATGTATTCTCATGTTTAAGGCGATAGCTCACTATTGGAAGGTGATTGGCAAGAGGCATGGTCATAGGCGACTCTGATGAACAATTGGGACCACTTGATTTCTTTATGGGCCTATTTCAACACTACTTTTATATATTGCAAACCTAATACTTTTGATAATGAATTTTATTCTAAAAGAATGAAATAAAACCTTTTTCTGTACCTTATGTTGTGATACCAATATGGTAGCACCCCAATGCATGTATGCTTCTGCTGGACCCTATTATCGGAGTCAAGGCTATAGAGATCTGGGTATATTTTTAAAACCTAGACTATAACCACTTTTGTGAAAACTTAACCCTATGACCGCCACGTGCCTGCCTGCCAAGCTGATGCCTCGCGTATGATTTTGTTTGAGGATGAAAATGATTGGATGATTGAGGATATATTAGACGAATTGATTGAGGATATAACTGATGAGATGTTTATGGAATATTAGAGGAGTTGATTGATGATATACTTGTTGAATGTTTGCCTTGCTAGTAGATGATTTATGTCCGCCTATTTAAGTAGTTCACCATAAGCATTTTCACATGCTTATGAACGCACCATACCTGTCACATAGTTACGCTATTTCCTTACGTAATATCATTATTTAGTGTAGAGCTTGCACACTAGTAGTAGCATTGGGAATGATTTGGGATGTAAAGGACATGGTGCTAGTATAAATAAGTCGAGTATATCAAAATTCATTGAACCTCGGGTGAATAAAGACTGATTACCTATACTCAGCCAGGGACAGTAGGGACATAGACTGATCACCTATGTTCGACTCAGAGGTGAATTTTGCGATACTGGGAGTAGTTATTGTTAATACAAATAAGCTGTAAAACGTTTATTTATATTTTACGATCTTCTAACGTTTTGTCGATAACAAACGTAAAATCATTTTAACGAAACAAATAAAATACGCAAATGGTTTAAGCCAATAGTTTACTAACACACTTACGTTTTCACATAAAACACTAAACAAGTAAAAGTGGTTTTATGATTTAGTAATACATATGTACAACAACTAGTGTTTACATATTGGGCAAATATACATAACTAGTATGTATCATCATGTGTAATATAATGGGTAGAAGTTTAAGTATTTGACCCATTGACCAAGTACATTGAATGTTGTTGGGTACAACCCAAAGTTCATGACCCATCCCATGGAGCATAACCCATAACCTATTGCATGACATCATGCATAAGTCATATATGGATATTATCCATGACCCATGGTTTTAACCCATGACCCATGGACTAGATGCATTGTATCTTGTATATATATTGTATCTACTTGGATACCCATGGTCCAAAGTTTAGGACCCATGACCCATAACCTATGACCCATGACCCAAAACCCATGGGCAAAGAGGAGCGTCCCACGGATCCCCAGGATTACACTGGATGGATCCCTCAAAAGCCAAAATTCCTCTATAAATAGTGAGCCATTTCTTCATTTTGGGTTGCCACTCCCACGCATACTTTCTCCAAGTATTGTAACATTCTAACCTCATATCCTAAGGATCTCTCTATGTAGTTTGTGTTTTGTTTTTGTGTGATTCTCTAAGTTCCTCTTAAAGGCGAGATCACCACCTCTTGAAGTCGAGCAAGCTCAAGTCCATGAGTTGCAATGCTTCGTCATCATTAAGACTACTGAGGTTCTCTTGTTGATAGTTCTTTCTTCCTCCATAGAAGTGTTGTATCAAAGGCAATAGTGAAGGATGCCGAAAGAGTCACGACGAAAGCATTAGTGAAAGGTGCTTAAATCCCTTGTCAAAGGCATTAGTGAAAAATGCCAAAGGAGTCAAGACGAAGGCATTAGTGAAAGGTGCGAAACGTCTGTGTCAAGGGAATTAGTGAAGAATGCCTAGAAGTCAAGTCAAGTGGCATTAGTGAAAGATGCCAAGGGCGTATAATCGATGAGGTGCATCGATGTACAAATAGAGATAGGTTGTATCCAAGGATATTGATATCCTTGATGACGTTTTAATAAGAGTACGTCTCGATGAGTGTCTAAATACTCATCATTTTATATCGTTAATGCCAAAACATCCGAAAACACTCATAAATACATCAAAATGATAAAAATATCACAAACAAGTGTTTTATATGTTTTAAATGCAAAAACATCAAAATCATGAAAACGTATCAAGTTTGCATAATTGGCGCTTTAGTCCCCAAGTTACAAAAGTTGTCAAAATTAGTCCTCGGTAATTCAAAAACTTGTAAATGTCATTTAAGGTCCATGAGATTCAAAAGTTGTCAAAACAAACCCTTTAAAGTTCAAAAAACACAATTGACAACTTTAGTCCCTCAAGTTTGGAAAATGTCAAATATAGTCCTTGGTTAATTTAAAAATGAAAATTATCAAATATTAACCTTGTACTATTAATAAATGACAAAATTGGTCCTTATGATAAACTTTTGGAAAATTACATCTTTGGTCCCTTAAGTTTCAAAAATGACATAAAAGGTCCTTGGAATTATAAAAAATGGAATTTTATGCAAATGGTCCTTGTACTATTCTTATATGGCAGGTTTGATCCTTGTGTGAACTTTGGAAGATTGTTAATTTCAGTCCCTAATGTTTGGCAGATTTACATTTTTGGTCCTTGTATTTATTAGCTACACCAAACGGACCCTTGTGTTATTAAACATTCAAATCCAATCCAAACCATTATCCACCCAATTTCATCCAAAGCCCAAACCCGATATTTTAAAATAACCCGCCTCCCAAACCAGTGTTACTGTTTTCTCCTTCCTTCTCCTCACACACTCAATCCTCAGAAACCATACCACCACCACCCACAGTTTCTTCACCTCCACCTCACCCTTATCTCCACAGCTGGTTAAACATCTCCTTTACACCTCCACATCCCAACAAAATCTTTAATTGATAAAACCCACTCAAAGACTTTTGGCGCCAATTTTCAATTCAAAGGTCGTGATCACTTGACTCATCCAACTACTCGTAAATATGATGGGAAATGATCGAGATGAGTGAGGATGCTTTTGTTGAATAAATAGAAGAAAGAAAGGCAGAGTAGAGTAGTAGTTAGTTTTAGTATAGTCTAAATTGTCGTTCTTAGTGTAATTTTAATTTCAGTTTATTTTAAAAGCTTTCAAGTATTTGTAATCATATACCAGTGTATTTCAAACCTATTTTCAGTATCAATTTCAGTTTTGATGTACGAATCCAGTTTATGTGATTTTTATGTCAAGAATCTCAAGATATGCAAATGTTGTTCTCAGTTGTAGTTAAGGGATTTTAAGCTCATATAAGCTCTTGACACAGCTTATAAGCTCTTAGAAACCTTAAAAACCAGTTTTACTTAACAACTCAAAAATTTCCAAAAATTACTTAGAAATTAGTTAAAAATAAAAAAGGCATGGATATGGTGCAAAAGACTGAAGCAGAGTGATGAATGGATTGCATTTGGGTTAGAAGCTTATTGGTAAGCTTATAGGTGTGGTCCTCAGTTCTAAATTCTCAGTTTGGAGCATAAACTCAATTTGTAAGCAGTTTTCTAATAACTTGTATTTCCCAATATAAGTGTTTAAAGTTTGTTGATTTTAATTTAATTCTATCTCATTACGCTTAGTATAAGTTAATGAATAGACTTCTTAATTTAAAAAGCTATTTCAAGTGTTAAAAGCTTCACAACAGTTTAAATAAGGGTGTTTGTTTTATCTGTAAACTAGTTATAAGATTGCTCAAGCTTTTGTTCTTGTCTCGCTACAAGTCCTATTAGGTTCTAATAGCTCATTTAAACTATGAAAAATAGTCCTTGTTTCATGAAAAGTCAAAATCATGTTTAATCTCATTTTAAAAGCTAACTGTTAGGATCTAGAGTGTCATATTCATCAAATTAGCTTATAACTCAAGACTCTAGCTTAAATTAGTCTTAGTATAGCTTAATATAACATATACAAATCATTAAAATCAATCTTAAGTTCAATAAAGTCAAACTTGTTTACAAGTAAAAAGTCAAAATTTCGAATAAGTGGTTTTGAATAAAATGAATAATTTTATATAGGATTAGATATTAGGATTTAGCTTATGCCCTTTTGGGAAATTAATATTTAGCTGCTAAACAAAATTATAAAAATACTAGCTTTCATAATATTAGCTTATTAATAGCTTATTTTGTAGCTTCTTTTGACCCCCTTAACTGAAAAGCTCCCCTGCTCACAGTGTTGCTAGTCCATCTAACAAGCTCACAGAGAGCTTATTAGTGGTCTTTAGCTTTTGCAATTTAGCTTTTTGAATAGCCCACCTAGCTGTCTCTCTAGTCCAGTTCTTGTTTTCACCTTAATAGCTTATTTAATAAGCCTGCTCATGGCTTGTAATTTTGTCCATTTTTGTTTAGTGTGCTAATTAGTCAGTGTTTCTCAGCTTTTTCAAAAGCTCCTTACAAGCTCAATTTTGTAATCCAAACTTTGGGAATTAGCTTTTTAAAGAGTTCAGCTGGTAAACTTGTTATTTCCAAAGTCCTTTTTAAATTTCTAGCTTAATACAGTGCTTAAAATTAGCTTAAAAGTACCTAGATACTTTAGAAAGTGTCCTGTGCAAAATCAGTTAAGCTTATGCTTATTGACTAGTGCTTATTCCTAAATACTTGTGCTTTTTCAGTTTTCAATTCAGCTTATTAACTATTGTTTAATTTATTATCGTTTAGCTTATTGCTTATTCATTAGTTTAATGACAATTTAGCTAAATCTTGTGCTTATTCAATCTTAAAAGTGTTGTTAAGAAACCTTCACTTATTATTAGCTTATTAGTGATTTTGTAAAAGTTGTAGTTAGAAAAGTTGCTTATTATCATGTGCTTAATGAGTTTGTAAAATAAAATTCCAAAATAAAATGTTTTGCAAAAGGTGGGAGGCAGGCTCGAACCCGAGACCTCCCCTTTGGAGAGTGATAGTGGTGTACCGGAACCATTGCGCCTTGGGTCTTTGATTATCATCTCTTGCACTAAATACTCTCTTATATACCTTTTGCCGCTTTAGCTTATACGACTTATTTAGCTTATTTCAAGCTTATTTAAAGTAGCTTTTTAAACTTTTCTATTTTTCTTAAATCTGTATTAGTGATAAGTATTTTATAAAAAAGTTTCAGATTTTTCTCATTAGTTTTAGTATTTTTAAACATTTAATTAGTGTTTTTTAGTAATTAATTCATAATAAAAAATATAAAAGTCTAAAAAATATAAATCTTTTTCTAAAATTTTCTTTTGTCATATAGTACGTAATAAAATTGGTTTTACATTCATAGGCCTTTTATTTCATAAATTTTACGTTTTATCTTGCGCTTCAGCGTAATTTTTGTACATAACGTACGTTTTTGTTTTAGACCACGTTTTTAGATATTTTGAGTTTACGTTTTAGTTTAAATAGTTTATTTAAGATATTTTGTTTTATAAAATCATAAAAACATCATTGTAAAAATAGTGATAGCGTTTATTTAATATATTTTAACTTTTATTTTCTTTTAATTTGCATTTAAGTCATTGTAATTTGTAGATCTTTTCTTTAGGTAATTTTCCATCAATATCCTTACCGATCACTATCCTTAGTGATCATTCTATCATCTGAAGTTGTTTAACACCAATTCATCCTCCGTGGGACTTAACGACCGTGAATCCACTATATTCCTCCGATCTAAATTGCATTTGGTGTGTGAAGTGTTTTAAGTTTCTTACGGTTGGTCATTCACAAGTGGCTAGCTTGCGTGAGATAACTTGACGGTTTTGCACCGATCAAATTTTGGCGCTGCTGTCGGGAGGTCAGAAGCGTGTTTTAAGCATTTCCGCATCTGCACTTGCACATATACCACCTTTTGTAAATGGTTTTTTGTAAAGTTATTAAAATAAAAGTTCATTAACACTTTTCCTAAAGTGTTAACAACACCAAAAATATTTTCATTCTTTGTTTTTATGGCATGTTTTCAAAATCCAAAAATATTCATCTTTACCCTCTTACCCTTTTGATTCTTTATCCCTTTACCCTCTATCCATTTGATTCTAACTTCTTCTATGGAATCGCTTATTCCTTGTGTAGGTTGTGGTGAGCCTCTTTTGGTTCACCGATTGCTCCTAAGCCGTCTAAAATTGATCCTACACTTTCACGATTTACGGTTAAAGCAAACATGCACGTGTAGCGACTTGCCTAATCTTCACATTTCTCAAGAACCGAACCGGAAACCATAACGGAAGTGATGGTGGTAATGATATTCGAACGGAGTTGTTTATTTTGTGGTTCGAGGAATTCATTTGATTATGATCCTAATCCGAACTCATTTATCGACCCTCAAAATTTTCCAACCACCCACCACAGCCGACTTATCTTCATATAATCAACATCTTCGCTGTGAATTTTGTGGAGGTCCTCACCAAGGATTTGAGTGTCAATCCGAAACACGTTTGTCTATGAACAGTTTTCCGGTGATGCTCGTAACTTTGGTTATGACCAATATCCATATGATTCACCAATCCAAGCTCAACAGTTTATTGTTGTGAGAATTGTGGAGGTCCCCATTTCACTCGATTGTCAAACAGGAATCCATTTCCTTGTAACAATTACGACTATCCGATCACAACCAACCTCCATAAAGGTTAAATAACTCAAACTCCTCAAAGAAACCCAACAAGACACTTATCTAGAGCTTCGAGTCGGTGAAAAGAACCGAGGAGTTGAGTAAGACAAGATTTCATAATGTTCCCGCTTTTCTTGTGTATATTGTGGGGTCCTCATGATGATTATCAATGTCAACCTTCCGGTTTTGACAAATTTCCACTCCCACAATGTCCCGTCATTCAAAATTCACATGAGAAATCCATGGAAGAATTGCTAGTCAAGAGCAGATCGCTAAAATAAATTCCCAAATTGCTTTTGAAAAGTCTATTAAGGAATTAATTGCAAACGAAAAAGCACCAGATCTAGCTCTTAATTTCGCTTTTATTCTCGATGATAGTGATGATGAGGATACACTTGAAGATTCATCAAGTTCATCATTGATATCCCAATAGTTGAGATTCATTCTCATGTAATCGCTATCACACCCAAGCTCCCACTCACTCTCTAAACATGGGGACGAGCATCTTGACACTGTTCTCGAAAAGGAATTGGACGAATTCATAAAGTCTAGTGTTGAGGACCTTGTCCCAATCCCAAGAGAGTCACAGGAACTTTGACCATGTGTGTGATATCCTCCTCCTCTTGTCTTCCAAAATGATCATATTGAGATATTCTCTCGATTCGATGAGGACTATTCTTTATCTTGTGGAGACATAAGTTATGTGGGGAATTACCTTCCGAGCCTTTCACTTAGGAGAAGAGAATGATGAAGAATAATCCAAGACGAAGCTCTTCGTCTTACATTATTGAATGTTAATCTTCTCATTTCTAAAATCGAGGCTTTCAAAGAAAAACCCATTTCATCTCCTATCCCCATAAAGGATAGTGACATTTTTCCGATGATTCTATTCCGAAATGGAAGCCTTCTGCTTTGATCGATGGGAGAGAAAATTAGTGGTAATACCACTTCTCATTTTCATAATTCTCTCCCGATTATGAATCATTTACATTGAGGAGTTCACCGGTGAACCCACCGATACCAATCTCGAATATGATTCATTCACCTTCGAGGAGTTCTCCGTGAACTTACTCATATCATATCTCCACCGGAGTATGATATTTCTACTTTGATCTAGACACACCCATAATATGTCTTGATCAAGTGAGTTTAACTGAGGAGATTCATGAAACTATGAATTCTCCTATTGAGGATGAAGAGTTAGTCATGATTTTTATCATGATTTTCTTTCTTTTCTTCATATATCCCGTCACTTCTCCTGTTCTTCACTCCTTCGGGAATGAAGACATTATCTTTGACCCCGGCATTTTCATTTATCAATTATGAGCCGGTTCTATGTATATCTCATCGGTGTGGAACTTTCACGTACTTCAATGTTTATACAAACATCTTGAATGAAAGTCCGATGGAGATTGTCTCTTCCACTTGCTTCCCCATGAACAAATTAATTCGGGGTCGAGTCAAGCTAGCGACTCGGTAATCAAAAACAGTAGCACAAAACATGGGTTTTCACCCGTGTGTACCACCTTAGTGTGGGGGGGATGCCCCACATGTTGTATATAGATCTAAAAAATGCATGAAAATTGTAAATATTAAAAAAAAAGAGAATAATTGTTGTGTTTCTACACTTAGCTAGTAATGTTATCTTTTACGCTCTAAGTTTCGCATAACAGCCGGTACTTTGAATATTGAGGACAATATTCATTTCTAAGTGTGGGGGGAAATTCGCGAATTTGATCATAAATGTACCCTTTAGTCCCTTTTTCCCCAAAATGGCCAAATTTTAAATTTTTTTATTTAGTGGAAGTACTATGTACTAAACACAACAAATGGTAATCATCCACCATGTCTAACCCACATAAGGATTGGCTAATCCAGAGCAAACGGCTCTTGGTAAAGATATCTCAAATTGCTTATGGCTTGCAATTTGCCCAAAATTGTATGGTGTTCATTTCACCATATCTTTAAACTAGTGAAAAGTTGGCTAGCCCGCAAGTTTATGGCTTGTGGTAAAGGCAATGGAAAATCCATAATTGGTATTCACTCACCAAAGATAATATTGATAATTTATCTAAGAGTTGGCTAGTCCGAGCAAACGGCTTCGGTAAAGACAAATCAAATCCGTTCAAAGCTTATGATTTGCTCAAAATCATTTGGTTATCGTTGTACCAAGGTTCTTACTTGAACTAAAACAATTGGCTACTCCGAGTAATGGCTTTTGGTAAAGAGATAAAATCCATTAAATTTTCTCAAATCATTGCTAGGGACTAGCAATATCTTAGTGTGGGGATTGATGAGTGTCTAAATACTCATCATTTTATATTGTTAGAATGCCAAAACATCCGAAAACACTCATAAATACATCGAATGATAAAAATATCACAAACAAGTGTTTTATATGTTTTAAATGCAAAACATCAAAATCGATGAAAACGTATCAAGTTTGCATAATTGGCGGTTTTAGTCCCCAAGTTACAAAAGTTGTCAAAATTAGTCCTCGTAATTCAAAAACTTGTAAAATGTAATTTAAGGTCCATGAGATTCAAAAGTTGTCAAAACAAACCCTTTAAAGTTCAAAAATCACAAAATGATAACTTTAGTCCATCAACTTTGAAAATTGTCAAAAATAGTCCTTGGTTAATTTAAAAAATGAAAATTATCAAATATTAACCTTGTACTATTAATAAATGACAAAATTGGTCCTTATGATAAACTTTTGGAAAATTACATCTTTGGCCCCTTAAGTTTCAAAAATGACATAAAAGGTCCTTGGAATTATAAAAAATGGAATTTTATGCAAATGGTCCTTGTACTATTCTTATATGGCAGGTTTGATCCTTGTGTGAACTTTGGAAGATTGTTAATTTCAGTCCCTAATGTTTGGCAGATTTACATTTTTGGTCCTTGTATTTACTAGCTACACCAAACGGACCCTTATGTTATTAAACATTCAAATCCAATCCAAACCATTATCCACCCAGCCCAGTCCAAAGCCCAAACCCGATATTTTAAAATAACCCGCCTCCCAAACCAGTGTTACTGTTTTCTCCTTCCTTCTCCCTCACACACTCAATCCTGTAAAACCATACCACCACCACCCACAGTTTCTTCACCTCCACCTTACCCTTATCTCCACAGCTGGTTAAACATCTCCTTTACACCTCCACATCCCAACAAAAATCTTTAATTGATAAAAACCCACTCAAAGACTTTTTGGCGCCAATTTTCAATTCAAAGGCTGTGATCACTTTGACTCATCCAACGGCTTAGAAATATGATGGGAAATGATCAGAGATGAGTGAGGATGCTTTTTGTTGAATAAATAGAAGAAAGAAAGGCAGAGTAGAGTAGTAGTTAGTTTTAGTATAGTCTAAATTGTCGTTCTTAGTGTAATTTTAATTTCAGTTTATTTTAAAAGCTTTCAAGTATTTGTAATCATATTCCAGTGTATTTCAAACCTATTTTCAAGATCAATTTCGCTTTTGATGTACGAATCCGCTTTATGTGATTTTTATGTCAAGAATCTCAAGATATGCAAATGTTGTTCTCGGTTGTAGTTAAGGGATTTTAAGCTCATATAAGCTCTTGACACGACTTATAAGCTCTTAGAAACCTTAAAAACCGCTTTTACTTAACAACTCAAAAATTTCCAAAATTACTTAGAAATTAGTTAAAATAAAAAGGCATGGATATGGTGCAAAAGATCAAGCAGAGTGATGAATGGATTGCATTTGGGTTGAAGCTTATTGGTAAGCTTATAGGTGTGGTCCTCGTTCTAAATTCTCGTTTGGAGCATAAACTCAATTTGTAAGCGCTTTTAATAACTTGTATTTCCCAATATAAGTGTTTAAAGTTTGTTGATTTTAATTTAATTCTATCTCATTACAGTTAGTATAAGTTAATGAATAGACTTCTTAATTTAAAAAGCTATTTCGGTGTTAAAAGCTTCACAACAGCTTTAAATAAAGGGTGTTTGTTTTTGTGTAAACTAGTTATAAGATTGCTCAAGCTTTTGTTCTTGTCTGCTACAAGTCCTATTAGGTTCTAATAGCTCATTTAAACTATGAAAATAGTCCTTGTTTCATGAAAAGTCAAAATCATGTTTAATCTCATTTTAAAAGCTAACTGTTAGGATCTAGAGTGTCATATTCATCAAATTAGCTTATAACTCAAGACTCTAGCTTAAATTAGTCTTAGTATAGCTTAATATAACATATACAAATCATTAAAATCAATCTTAAGTTCAATAAAGTCAAACTTGTTTACAAGTAAAAAGTCAAAATTTTTAATAAGTGGTTTTGAATAAAATGAATAATTTTATATAGGATTAGATATTAGGATTTAGCTTATGCCCTTTGGGAAATTAATATTTAGTCGCTAAACAAAATTATAAAATACTAGCTTTCATAATATTAGCTTATTAATAGCTTATTTTGTAGCTTCTTTTGACCCCTTAACTAAAAAGCTCCCTGCTCACGCGTTAAATAGTCCATCTAACAAGCTCACAGAGAGCTTATTAGTGGTCTTTAGCTTTGCAATTTAGCTTTTGAATAGCCCACCTAGCCGCTCTCTAGTCCAGTTCTTGTTTTCACCTTAATAGCTTATTTAATAAGCCTGCTCATGGCTTGTAATTTTGTCCATTTTTGTTTAGTGTGCTAATTAGTCAGTGTTTCTCAGCTTTTTCAAAAGCTCCTTACAAGCTCAATTTTGTAATCCAAACTTTGGGAATTAGCTTTTTAAAGAGTTCAGCTGGTAAACTTGTTATTTCCAAAGTCCTTTTTAAATTTCTAGCTTAATACAATGCTTAAAAGTAGCTTAAAAGTACCTAGATACTTTAGAAAGTGTCTCGTGTGCAAAATCGCTTAAGCTTAATTATGCTTATTGACTAGTGCTTATTCCTAAATACTTGTGCTTTTTCGCTTTCAATTCAGCTTATTAACTATTGTTTAACTTATTATCAGTTTAGCTTATTGCTTATTCATTAGTTTAATGACAATTTAGCTAAATCTTGTGCTTATTCAATCTTAAAAGCCCACTGTTAAGAAACCTTCAGCTTATTATTAGCTTATTAGTGATTTCTGTAAAAAGTTGTAGTTAGAAAAGTTGCTTATTATCATGTGCTTAATGAGTTTGTAAAATAAAATTCCAAAATAAAAATGTTTTGCAAAAAGGTGGGGAGGCAGGCTCGAACCCGAGACCTCCCCTTGGAGAGTGATAGTGGTGTACGGAACCATTGCGCCTTGGGTCTTTGATCGTCATCTCTTGCACTAAATACTCTCTTATATACCTTTTGCCGCTTTAGCTTATACGACTTATTTAGCTTATTTCAAGCTTATTTAAAGTAGATTTTAAACTTTTATATTTTTCTTAAATCAGATTAGTGATAAGTATTTTATAAAAAGTTTGATTTTTCTCATTAGTTTTAGTATTTTTAAACATTTAATTAGTGTTTTTAGTAATTAATTCATAATAAAAATATAAAAGTCTAAAAATATAAATTTTTTTCTAAAATTTTCTTTGTCATATAGTACGTAATAAAATTGGTTTTACATTCATAGGCCTTTTATTTCATAAATTTTACGTTTTATCTTGCGCTCAACAGTAATTTTGTACATAACGACGTTTTTGTTTTAGACCACGTTTTTAGATATTTTGAGTTTACGTTTTAGTTTAAATAGTTTATTTAAGATATTTTGTTTTATAAAATCATAAAAACATCATTGTAAAAATAGTGATAGCGTTTATTTAATATATTTTAACTTTTTATTTTCTTTTAATTTGCATTGAAGTCGCTGTAATTTGTAGATATTTTCTTTAGGTAATTTTCCATCAATATCCTTACTGATCACTATCCTTAGTGATCATTCTATCATCTGAAGTTTTTTAACACCAATTCATCCTCCGTGGGACTTAACGACCCAGGAATCCACTATATTCCTCTGATCTAAATTGCATTTGGTGTGTGAGCTGTTTTGAGTTTCTTACGGTTGGTCATTCACAGGTGGCTAGCTTGCGTGAGATAACTTGACGGTTTTGCACCGATCGTCTCCTTTGGGATAGGTGTTGTGTAGTGTTGGGTAGTAGTTCCTCCATTGTAATGGAACTCGGATCAGCCTAGTCTGGGATAAAGGGTAGGCGACGTTGTGATAGGTGTGGTTCTTCCTGTGGAAGAACCCGTGTCTAGCCTAGTACCGAAAAAGAGTAGGCGACGTTGTGAAGGCTTCTCCGCCATAAGGAGTTGGTGTCGTGTAGTTATTACGAACTCTCGAGTAGGTGACTCGGGGAGTGGAGTAGGGCAAGGAAGGTGTCCTTGTAGCCGAACCACTATAAATACTCGTGTCGTGGTTATGTGCTTCTCACTCTTAGTATTTCATTACACATTCATATATCTATCTATCAACGTCCAACATACACATCTAAATAGATTGACATAAGTCGGTCTAAATATTTTAAAACAAAGTTTTAATCGGTAAAACTATTCAACCCTCCCCTTCTAGTTTTCCACAGTTATAACAGAATTATGTTCGGGTTAGAGTTTGGTTTTAGGAATGATGAGTTTTAGGTGAATACGCATACATTGAATATCAAGAAAGGATGCACTCACATACGGCACACTGTCATCATAACACCGCATGAATCGTAATGCTTCTGGCGCCGCTATGCGTCTCTACTCATATGGAATTTCTGTTTGTCACCATCGAGCATAGTTCGCATTGGGGGTCGGGTTAGACCCGATTGGCATCACTTAAACCCGAGTTTCTTATCGTTATAAGCCGCGTCGATCATATTATAGCTCGTAGACGTAATAGTATATTAGTTAGATTAGTAGTAGTAAGTAACACCGTGGAAGAATGATGGGTCTTTACCCACCGTATGCCTGATCCACAACCCAAAGGAGGGCGTAGTCATTTGTATAAATAGCCCTCTCCCCACAAAGGAGAGGGTTGGATGTTCATTTGGTAACTAACCTTCCCTTTGTTTTATCTCTCTAGAACATCTCATTTTCTCTCTCTAGAACTCTAATTCATACGCCATTTATTGTGCTTGATTGTGTGTTTATGAAAACCAATATATAACAAATGGTATCAAGAGCCATGGTTTGATCACTCATCCTTCATGTTCTTGGATTTCTAGTAGTTTTCATAAGATTTTTGGGTTTGAATGAGTTTAGAGTAGTTTGCATCATTTGGATCATTTCTAGTGTTAAAGTTTAGATTTTGATAGTACTTGTGTGTTTAGAATCATTATAAGTGTTTAGGTTTTGGTTTGGAAGGTTTGAATCATCGTGGTTGAGTTGTTTTTGGATTGAAAAGTGGTGTTTTTGAAAATTTGTTGGATGCGAGTTGTGTCTCAGATTGTTGTTCTTTGATGCGAGTTGTCCTGGCTTTGATGCGAGTTGTCTATACTGAGCTTGCTTATTGAAGCGAGTTGTCTTATATGCGAGTTGTCTATTGAGACAAAATGACAAGAAAGGACAAAGTAGTGGGTGTACATGTGTACTATGCGAGTTTTCAGCTTATGTATGTTGTGCTTTATGCGAGTTGTCTGTTAAGTGAGTTGTCGTTTATGCGAGTTGTCAAGGGTGCGAGTTGTCTTGGCTGCGAGTTATCTAGGGTGCGAGTTGCCTTGGATGCGAGTTATCTTGAGTGCAACTTTTCTTTTAATACTTGTCATCTGATATTAACATAATGGCTTACACCACTGATTCCATAATTTCCAATGTGCTCAAATTATATGATTCTGTAGAGAACAAAGAAAGTATTTACTACTCTGAAAGTTTAAACATGATTGATTCAACCAAAGATGATCTAAAATCCTCATACTCTGAGTCCAAAGAGAATGAATTGCACTTATCAATGCTACAGAAAACCATGCAAAAGGAATGCGGCATTGAGCCCTATCAACTACTTTATTCTTACCTCATACTACTTCTACCCATAACAATGGAACGAACATGTAGTGCCCTCTTCCGTCAGGACTTATCCACATTAACAGGAACCTTGCTGCAAAACTTAGAATGATTGAAGCTACAACTCACCAAAGAAGAGGTTCGAAAGGATGGTTCCAGTGCTGCACTTCAAGTAATCCACAAACAATTTCAGCCATTCATCAGTGGGGAATATTCATCAGATTATGATCAACACTTGATGAATTCAAAAAACATACTGGAATGGAAATCCATGAGTTCATTAATACATTCATCCACCTTATGGACAATGTGAAAAAGTACATTGAAGAAGTACACAACAGTGATCACATGAATGAACATGGGATGCAATCAATGGAGAAGTGTGGAGAGTTGGGTAATCTATCGGGTATTGCTGAAGCCAGAAATACAGACACATCAACAATGGAAGCAACAAGCAGTTCAGAAACTTTTGCCTCACAAAAGAAGGATACTGAGTGGAAAATATTCAACGAACAAACTTTTGGCACAAAATCTTCGTTGAGTGCAGAATCTTCAGTAACACTTATTGATAATCCATCTGTGCTTAATTCTGTACATACTAATGATTTCACAGAACATGTGGCTGATAAATGTCCTGTAACTGAGGCTGAGTAGCTGATAAATCATATCACGACTAACAATGTGGTTGATAAGAAAATTTTCGATGAACTTTCAAACAAATACTCAATTCTTGAAAAACATTGCATTTCTCTGGAAATTGCAATACAACAAAAGGAAAAAAATTTCTGGCTACAAAACCTTGCATAAATCTGGAATTCCCAGAATTTCGAGAATTTTTTTATATTAACTAGTTAAAAACCCAGCTTCAAGACAAAGACTCAACCATATGTAATCTGAAACAAATCTCGGAATTACATAAGGAAATTAATATGGGTACGAACAAGCATAATATTGAGGTTAATGATTCGGTCAAAGTTAGGAATGATGAATTAGCATTATGTGTAGCCAAATTATTAAGGGAAAATGAGTCTCTAAGGAAGAAACAATTAAAACTATTTGTCCCTACTAAAGAGGATCTAACCAAGTCCTTAGGTCATATAGACTCTTTGTTAGCTGACATTGAAGTCCTCAAAGCGAAACTTCAGGACAAGAGCTTCACGATAGTTGCCTTAAAAAATGAGCTGAATGAAAATTTCACATATTACAAAAGAACGATATGTAATTAGGCAGCCTAATGCATTTAAGTCAGAAAGATTTAAACCCTCAAAATCAAGGTTTGCCTCCCAAGTTGATGAGTATAATGTTTTGTCAAAAACAGTCACTTCACAAATTCATTCCGATGAGATGAATGAAAATTCTCAAATTAATGCTCGAAACTCTAGGAACAGGAATGCAAGAAGATCACTTAGAGCACATAAGAAGCATCAAATGAATGACCACTACCCTAAGAAACATGTTAACAGCAAAATGTCTAAAATACAAAATAGGGAAAAGGCTACATCATCTACTGTAACTAAGAGATCTAACTCTACTTGCTCTGATCTTAAGTGGATGCCTACTAGTAGAGTGTTTAAGAACATTGAACCCAATAGGAATTACACTTCTAGCTACTATTCTAAGTGGATGCCCATTGGAAAAATCTTTAAGTATGTTGGATTTAAGTGGATTCCAGTCAGGACACTGACCAATAATGATATACCAAGGCCCCGATCAGAAACATCCAAAGATCGTGATACAACTTCCACTAACTCATCTATTTGCAATGCTACATGTGCTATTAGTGCAAATTTTCCTCGCCTTTTTCGTGTACAATGCTCAATTCAATCATGAACATCATGACCGGTTTCCAAACCGAATTGAAGGCTAATCATCAAGGAATTGTAGATTGTCAAAATTAAGTTGCATGTACTGTGACTTCTGATCGCTTCTGCTCAGGACTCGTAACTTACTGGTTTAAAAAATATATATATATAAATATTTTTATATACACATATACATAATTGTCTTTTACAAAACTCTGTAAAAATTTGATAACATATGATAATCAAAAAAAAAAAACATATCATCTGTTCTCGATAACATCTACGGTCCTAGAAATGTCATTCAATAATGGCACGGGTCTTTAGATGAAGTTCGAACAGATACTTCTAAATAACCTGTCCTGCAACACTCACATACCTAATTCGACTAGGATTCACTGCAAGGGTTTGATTCAATCAATGATCACTCACTCACATCCGTGTCATTGATTGAGGGGGCGAACTAGTATCTTTCTGCCATTCCTAGTGTGATTGTTGATTATGTTGAATGGTTTATGTGACCTCAGTACTCTGGATAGTCGTTGCATGTTACTTGGAGTGATTTAATTTGCATTATTATGCTCTTATATGTGCTAGTCTATTGAATTTATGTATGCAAGTTGTCTGTAGTATTTGTATATGCGAGTTGTCAAGTCTCTATCTGCATGAGAGTTGTCTAGTCATTATATACATGCGAGTTGTCTAGTGCAAGTATTTGTATATGCGAGTTGTCAAGTCTCTATCTGCATGTGAGTTGTCTAGTCATTCTATACATGCGAGTTGTCTAGTGCAAGGACTTAAAGTGTCATTTCTGCAAACTTGTTTTTAGGTATAAGTAATGCGAGTTGTCTCTGAGTCAAACCAATTGTTTTCTTGGTCAAACATTTACTTACCTTTCTCTCTCTATTGCATTCTACGAAGCAAGTTGCCCATTTTATGATCATGTGGTAGGTTATCTGATCTTGCTATACATGCTTCTGTTATGAATATTGATTGAATCATTCTTCTAAACTTAACTTATGCTGCAGATTCCCTCACTCTTAATCCTTTCGATCTAAATCTGATACTAGGTTTGATTCCTCTCTCGTTCTATGTAGTTGATGTAGGCTTTAGATAGGAATGTGTAGGGATATCATGATTATGATCTGATGTAGTATATATGTGCGCATAAAGGATCTAGGTGATTTGGTGTTTGTAGCGATTTAGAGCACTTTAGATGATTTGGTATTGTGGTGTGTGGTGGTCTTTGGATTATGTCCTATGAATGTTTTATTTATGATTCGTTTGTCCCAACTTTGTGGAATTGACATGCCTGTAGCATCCATAGTGTATATGTTTAATTTGATCTGGACCTCTCGTTGCGTATTCTTGAATGCGAGTTGTCTTCAGTTGCTTGAAAGCGAGTTGCATATGTTAATTCTTGAATGCGAGTTGTCTTTAGTTGCTTGAATGCGTGTTGCATATGTTAATTCTTGAATGCGAGTTGTCTTTTGTTGCTTGAAAGAGAGTTGTATATGATTATTCTTGCATGCGTGTTGTCTCATATGATCTTGTCATGCGAGTTATCTTGTTTAACTTTATTGATGCGAGTTGTCATTTCGTTTACTTAATGCGAGTTGTCCCTTGACACTCCATATGCGTGTTGTCTCTAGCTACTTGATGAATGCGAGTTGCTCTATGCGACTTGTCTCATGCGTGTTGACGTGTGCGAGTTATTAACCGCACTATGACCTATGCGAGTTGTCCATATCCGTGACCAAAGAGAGTTGATGTATGCGAGTTGTCCTATACGGGGTATCTTATTCAATATGCGACTTGTCCATATTGCGAGTTGTATTAACATGCGACTTGCCCAATGCGACTTGTTCATATAATAGATGTTTCCATGAAACTTGATCTATATATCCTTCAAACTTGGTCATTGCATGCTTATTGCATTCCTGATTTGTCTCTGTGCATTTAACCATTGCTGTACTTAATATGTCTCCACCTTATTCATATCTTGCTCTCTGATGTGTGCATGCTTCCTCGTATGCTTTAATCACTTACTTATAATCCATGATATGGGGTAGCAAAATGGTTGATCTAATAACCTTTTCTAAACTAACAAAATTTCCGGATATTGTTGTTGTTGTATGTGTGCTCTTCAGACTTCAATGGCAGACACCACATCCTCTGAGAACCTTGCTACCACTGCACCAACCACTGTTCCTACTGATGAGGAAATACTTCCGTTCAAGGAATGGGTGACAATAGCAAAGAGCAACTGCTATGTGGATGTGGATAGAAACCAACCTAATCCAATCTACCAAATAGCTATTGATATTTTGAAGAACACCAACTTCTTTGGTGCTTTAACCATGCGTTGCACAATTCCTTCCATTTACCTTCAACAATTCTGGAATACGATAACATGAGACAAGATCACTGCTACATACTCGTGCAAACTTGAAGACAAGTGGTATGACATCACCGTTGAGACGCTCAGGGAAGCCCTTCAGATCACTCCAAGAGACCTCACAAATCCATTCGTTGCTCCACCCACAACTGATGAACTAATGGAGTTTGTTGATGAATTGGGATATCCAGAAAAATTAACGAAGGTCTCAGCATTCATCAACACAGAAGTGTATCAACCATGGAGAGCCATTGTAACGATTCTCAACCTATGCTTGACTGGTAAAACTTCAGGGCATGACATAGTAAGAGCTCCTATTCTACAAATTTTGTGGGGGTTGGTTAAACAAAAAAATATCGATTTTGCAGAACGTATTTGGGAAGAATTCTCCTTGTCTTTGGACACATTCATCACTGACAGACAAAATTCTCTGAATAAAGTCAAAGGAAAGAAAGGCCTAGGCAAGAGAGTGATTCCTAGCATTAGGTTTTCAAAGATCATTATCCAGGATCTGCAGCTGACTCATCGCTTTACTCCCTAAGTGAGTCACTCTCCATGAAGCCGATGATGAATTCATTCTTGGCAACTTGAAATATGTTGCCAAAGGACAGAACAAAGAAGTCTTTGGAATTCCAATCCCTGAAGCTCTTCTCACTGAAAGAATTAAGAAAGCCGATTATTTTAAGAAATACATGAAGAAGGTCTCTGGCACAACCGATGATGACACACCAAATCCCACTCTCACACAACCCAAATCCAAACAATCTGATTCTACCTATGCAAGTCTTCCGAAGAAGAGACTAGATAGATCAATATCTGTTGACTCTCCGTCTCAAAAGCAAAAAAGGAGAAAGAGAGATGCTAGAAAGGGAAAAGATAAAGGGTCCAAGGTACCTGAGAGAGTGATGGACGAAGATGAGGCTGCACTCCAACAAGGCATCCAACAAAGCCTGGAAAGTCTTGACATGTCTCAAAGGCAACTAGTGGTGGGGGTCATGATACGAGAACCTGAGTCAGTACCACGCCATACCACTCCCATTGCACAGGGCAAAGGTAAAGGAATTGCTGGAGAAGAAGCAGAGCAAGCAGCTCAGATGTTGTTGACCATTTCCACTCCGACTCCACAAACAACAACGCAATTTGAGTTCAAGAAAAGAAGCATTGAATCATCCTCAACTCAAGAACAAACTGGAGTTGAAAAAGACGTGTCTGATACACAGGAAGATACTCTTGCCTCTAGTGACACTCAGTCAGATAGTCAGGAATCGGCACCCTCTACAGAAACGGTTCCAGTACTGGAAACTGAGTATGAACAAATGGACACTGATAGACAAGTCACAGAGGTTGAGGGAAATGATCTGCTGGAAGGTTCACAAGAGATTCCCAAGTCAAGATCTGAGGAACACGAGCATCTGGAAGAAGCAAACGTATCTACAGGATCTCTGTCATCCCTAAAGAATCTTGAGCCTGACATTACTTATGGTGATCAATTCCTAAAGGATAGACCCTCAGTCGTCGAGTCTGATAAGCAAAACGATGAAAAAGAAGAAGTTGAGTCTATGTTCTCGGTCACTATCCAGCAAGACACATCAACTATTCCTCCGATGTTAGCACCCATTGTCACCTCATCATCAACAACTCCATCAATCGCACTTCCACCACTCGCTCCTGCTCAAGCAACCGCACTTCCACCACCCGAGTCTGCAACCATTCCTTCACCTGTTGTCACTGTTAGTGACTCTATCACACCACCGGCTTTACCACCTCCCAGCAAGACTACAGAGCAACTCCTTGAGGAAGCACTTAAGAGAATTGATGTCCTCGAGAAGCACCACTTGCCCGAATCCGTCAAGCATCTAGAGCGTCGTGTATCCAAGCTGGAGAACCTCAACTTTGACACCGAAGTTGCAAATGCCATTGAAGCAGAAGTTAAAGATGCTGTGAAATGAGCAATGAAAGCTCCGCTGCTTCAGAGGTTTAAGGATTTGCCTATTTTGGATATGAGATCAGTTCTCTCCGATAGAATGTATGACGCAAATGAGCATCTGGACGAAGTTCATAAGAAGTTATATGAGGCTCTCGAAGAATCGATAAAGCATGATAATCATTTGCAATTCCTGGAGGACATTCGTGAAAGGGAGGCAAAGAAGAAGAGAAGAGTTGTGATGATAGAGTCCATATCTGGAGTTCCTAAATCTCCACCACCTCCTCCTCCTCCAATTGGTGGAGCTGGGTCATCTTGAACTGGTAGATCTTCTGGTATAGCAGCAACTCAAAAGACAAATCCACCAACACCTCCACCAAAACCTTCCAACCAAACTAGTTCATTCGGTGATCAAGGATCTCAGAAGACTTATACAGCTTGGACGACTCTCGGTTTACACCCACCTTCTCCACAATCCCAGAAGAGCAGATGCTTAATGAAGAATCTTACATTGTGCAAGAGTCATAATCTGAAGACGATGATGCTTCCACCAAGTATATCCCTAAATTTTTTGAAGATGAAGACTGGTTTGACGCATACAATGAAGGTAAACGCATTAAAACATCTAGAGCTGCACCATCCAAGGATATGACTCAAAGCTGGTTTGTTAGCCTTAATAGTTTTTATTTGAAGTGATGGTCATTCACATTTAGGAACTTTGTATCGTGTGTTAGATATCGTGTTAGAATAGTCAACGGGCTCGTGGATTGGTCTAAGCTAAATGGGTATTAGTTTAGTTAAGCTAGCCTTATATCAATCCATGTCCAATCCAATCCATACGAAGCCCATACAAGGCCCATGGCCAAGCCTTAGGCATTATGTTACTTGAACTATAAATACCCTCAAAGTCTCATTTGAGGATGTGCTTGAAAGTGTGTGTGTGTGTTTTCTTTGGAATATACAACATCTTGTGTTCATCTTTCTCTCTACACATACACGGTTTTATAACATCAAGTCACCATCTTTCTCTTAATCTTTCCTTCTTTATTTCTACGCATAGTTTGTGTTTGTGTTTTGTGGTCTACGTGTAAAGTGGTAAACGTGGTATTTGTGATATAAGGTTGATATATTTAAGGTCCTACATGGTTAACCAAGGAAAGACCTTAAACTCCTGAACCTTCTTGGGCCATTCCTGAGTCTGATTTGATTGTCCCTGACAATAACTGGGCAACCACCATTGTTGCCAACCATGAAGATCCTTCTGATGAATCACTCTTACACATCACTGGAGACATGGGATGCTTTATCAAAAGGTTTTGTGACAAGCAGGGAATCACTTCACTCACACCAAAGGATCTTGAGGGGCCAGCTTACGAAATTGTCAAAGCCTTTCATTCTGATGCTGCTCATCTACAATTCCAAATGGAAGAATGCCACAAGATGTTGACTGATCAAGTTGATGAAAATATTAGTCATTTTAATGTCAACTATCCTCTTCCTCTTGGAGGGAATCACTTCACTGGAGACATGGGATGCTTCAATCAGAATTCTTCTTCAACAGAGATCTGGATTACCTACGTGCTGGAACACAAGGAAGAAGACCAGCCTTATCTATTTCAAGATGAAAGTCAGAACCTACTTAGATCCGTGTCTTGAGTGATGGTACCGATCGTTTGGATTGACAAGGAACAAGTATATGACATTGCCGCCTCATACGGCATTTCTCACTGGTGGTTCAAAAAGAAGAAGTTCTACATTGAAAGACATGGTGTAGAAAAGAAGCGCAAAACTGTTCGATCCAAGCCGCGAATTCTAAGTGTGGTCAGTATGGAAATCTTCCCAATCTATGGCTATGATTATCTGAAGAAGATTGTTCTTAGAAGAGGTGACTTGAAAGACCATGTTATTGAAGAAAATGACTTCAAGCACTTGTTGCTAAGTGACTTTGAAGATCTGTACCTTCTGAACCTCCAAGGGCATCTTGACCATCTACCCGTTCGAGAAAAGAAGTCCCTCTCTGCTGCAGTCAATCTTTGGATAAGGGGGTTAGTAATTCGACAAAGAGTAGGTGGCTTTCAACTTGGTATGGAAAGCTACCGGACTCAGGACAATCTCACTAGACCTCAATGGGAAGCCACAGGGCATGAATTTAGACGCGACTACTCAGTGATTGACTCTCCTAGAGCGGTTATCTTTACCGACAAATACGGATCAAGAATGCTACTGAGGCTATGTGAGCTATACAAGTCCAGTGATGGTACGCTCAAGTTGGTTGAAGAAGAATTAAATTCAAGGGTAAAGGAGTTCAAGCTAAAGTTGAAGCCGGGAAACAACACGAGGTTCTGGACAGAACAGGATGTGAAGAGGTGTGAAGATTTCATTGCTGCTATCGGATGAAGACTTAAGACAAGAAAGATTTACCGCAGCCTTGAAAGTTTTGTGGGTGGGAGAATACGGGAAGGACACTACAAGCTACTCCAAAGAAAAGAATGAATATATCTTTTTGTAGTATAAACAACAATAACTATAATGTATATAGTAGTGATAGGTTATGGCTTGTAGTTTCCCTCTTGTTCTGAAGAGGGAATTTAGGAGTGTTTTGTTTCAAATCAAATAAAACTGGACACATTTTTCTCCAACAAGATTTTTCTTACATATTTAAATCACTTGAGATCCAAAATCTCAAAGGATTTGAAATTTTTGATGGGGGGAGAAAATATGATATAAATATGCAATCTGATAAAACGTGATCTTCAAGGCTCAATACATTGGCATCTTTCCTCATATGTGTTAAACCTTTTCGTGTATCGAAGCACACATTGAGGGGGAGCATTTCGAAAAGTTAACAAAACTATCAAGGTACTAAAATTAAAAGTTCTTTTCATAAGAGTATCTTGATTGTAACTTTAAAAGGTTTCATTGGCTATAATGATTGTGAATTTTGCATCATATTCCCCCTGTAAGCTCTAAAATGTATCAAAAATTCTTCACATCAAGGGGGAGCAATCTTTTGAAAACCACATCCTTTCCAAGAATACCTTTAACAAAGTATTTAAAATACTAATTTTGATCGGGAAAGTGAGGTTGATAATTTTAGAAAATGCTGATCAAAGAATTGAACTCTTCATTCTTAATCCAAGATTTCTAAGTCCTCTTGCCTTCATGTGCGAAAACAATTTCAAATATTTGATGCACATGTTGAGGGGGAGCTCTTTCTAAAATATCAAAAACAATAAAGGTTCAAAATGTTTTGATTTATATCACAAGTACCTAGATTGATTTTCAAATAGTTTTCAAGTGGTTTCAATGGCAGAAGAACAATACCAAAAGACCGACCGAATTTACTTTATGGATGGAGATATAAGGATGGTAAGGTTAGGTATTTGTTCCCACGATCCCGCCAGAGCCGGAGGGATCTACCCAGGGATAATCCACTAAATAGTGTAGAAGTCCTTAGGTATGATGAAAAAAAGGAGAAAAGTGAGAAATGGGAAAAGTGCGGACTGAGATAGAGCTAGAACTGGAATAAACCCAACAAGGTTCTAGTTATGAAGTCTCGGTTAGAACTGAAGGGGTTGAAGAATGAAAAAGAAATGAAATGAGAAAAGGGTGAAAAGAAATAGCCCTCCAATAATTCAACCTTAGGGCAAGAATCGGTTCAATTCATATACTACCGGTGGTTACCAAGGTAACACTAGTATTGAAGACAAGACTTCATGGACCCAAAGGACGATCGCACTAAAACTTCCCAAGTTACTCAAGTTCCTATTAAAAGGACTTGTTTCATTCTCACGGGGAACCTACATAATCTATCGACTTTCTCTTAGAGATTGTTGATATTGAAGAAGGAGACCCTCTCCCTAGTCTCCTGCATAGGAAACCAAATGTGGAAAATTGAGTCTAGAGCCAATAGATCATCAATAAATCTCATTAGGACACAATCTAGGAAGACTCACTGTTTCACACAATGTGGAAAGTGAGAATATATCTTAAGAGTCCTACGCATTATCCTTGTGGTATTGCCAGAACATCCGAGTGATATGTAAAATATTCACGATGAAGATGGAAATCCTTCTAGAGCCAACATCAAACAAGCTCTTGGTGGGTGACATGTGAGATCTATCCAATAGATCAAACTTGTGACAACTGGATAGAAACGATGAGGCGATTCAACCTTGGTCCAGGAAATGGATTGACGGATACCTTTGAAAAAACGGTCGTTGTGCTTAAAATTATTTTCTCTAGCACATCGACTGTGTATTAATATTTCAAAATAAAAGGTATTTATGATTGATAATTGATTTTCCTTAAAACCTTCGTTGTATTGCAAAAACTCTTTCTGATAAGCAATACACGTTTGTTTCATTCAAATCATTTTTAATCAATCAGTGAATCTCAATTACCGGTTCACTCACTCCGGTTGTCTTCTTTGAGACGTTCTGTTTGAGAACAACTAGAGCAACCGCGAAACCCGTCAAGGAGACCTTCGTAATTTTACCGATCACGTGCAAGACTTGTAATCGATTAATGGGGAACCATTGGCCGTGTACCTCAATTCAACGAAAGTGATCAAAGACACTTTCGTGCGCTTTATTGCTAACTGTTGTATGCAGGGAAACCCGACGATTGCAGCTGATCAGAATTGATAAGTCATTCCATAACCGCATGCTCACACATCACGTTCATTTCAAAGAAATCATGATAAAAGCATATTTTCATCAAGTGACTCTGATATTTTCGCTCCATGCTTCGGCTACACTGCTGCAAATGTGATGAATCATCAAACGCTTCCACAACTCTGATGAGAAAGATATCATGATCCAAAATGTGAGCATGTCGGTCCAAAAGTCACTACTTCACATGTTGGCAATCCTACATCGGATAATTTAGAGATTATATGTTGCTGATGATCTCAAAGAAAGCTCCTGATCACATATCAATGAATCACTCCAAGTCAAGGAATCACTACTATTACACGATGTTAAAGTTTTATAGCTACAAAGTCTAAGAGCTAGAGCATCAAAGATTATAAATTAATTGCTAAGACTTTTTCAATGTAATTATTGGAGTGACCTCCCTTAGGGGGAGATTGTTAGGATTTAGAAAATCCATACTAAAGTGTCGGTCACCCCAACGTATGTTTAGCATATTATAGCTCGTAGACGTAATAGTATATTAGTTAGATTAGTAGTAGTATAAGTAACACTTTGGAAGAAGGATGGGTCTTTACCCACTGTATGCCTGATCCATAGCCCAAAGGAGGGCGTAGTCATTTGTATAAATAGCCCTCTCCCCATAACGGAGAGGGTTGGATGTTCATTTGGTAATCTAACCTTCCCTTTGTTTTATCTCTCTAGAACATCTCATTTTCTCTCTCTAGAACTCTAATTCATACGCCATTTATTGTGCTTGATTGTGTGTTTATGAAAACCAATATATAACAGAAGTTCTTATAAGAAGCATAAGCCAAGAATAGTTTGATAGCTTCTATCCTTGCCGCATGAGCAAATACTTCATCATAATCAATACCTTCTTATTGAGTGTATCCTTGAGCCACTAATCTTACTTTGTTCCTGATCACAATGCCTCTATCATCTCTTTTGCATCTAAAAACCCATTTAGTTCCAATTGCCTTTTTCCCATAAGGCAAATCAACCAAGGTCCAAAGTTCTTGAATCTTAAACTACAACAACTCTTCTTGCATAGCTTCCACCCAACTTGAATTTTGCAAAGCTTTATAAGCATTCTTGGGTTCCATTTGTGATAGAAATCAAGCAAACATGCAATTGTGAAGGTCTTTGTGGCTATTTCTTTGATGAAGAGTTTGAGCAAATAACCCTTGATCTCTCAATCCTTTTAAATTACTTCTTGTTTGAACAATAGATTGAGAATCTCCTATGATCTGCCCTTGTGGATGATCTTTGTGCACTCTGATGTTTAGAATAGGACTGACATAGTAAGAATGCTCCATATTGTGAAAGTCAGCCTATGCACCAAACCCATCCAAAGCTTCATCATCAGTTTCTTCATAGATATTAACCAAACGCATATTTTGATCATCAGAATAGTCATCATCAGCAAAAGATCTTCCATCTTTATCAATAGTAGGAAATCTTGGATAACTAGAAACACCAGGCTTAGCAGTAGTAACTGTAGGCTTAGTGCTAGGCATAGCAGTAGCAACTGTTGGCTTAGCAGTAGTGTTAGGTCACCATAAGTTAACACAAGGATCAATATGTAAGAAATAAGATGAAAGAAAGATTGGTTGAACACACACACAATACACACGTATGAATATGAGAACTTTAGGCGTAGGAATATATGTGAAATGAACAACCAACCTTCAAGAGAAGGTTTACATTAGTATTTATAGGGGAAGGGAGCTAGGCAACATGTCTAGTCCCTTCCTTCATTATTGGGCTTGGGACAAGGCTCATGGGCTTTCTACATAAGCCTTGCCATTAATACAAACATAAAATCCCACTTTAAGCAACCTATTACATATTAATTACTAACACTTGAAATACAAGTTAGATTGGCGCCAAAACCAAATTAATGGCTAAGATGAATTCTAGCCAATCAATGGCTCATATTGTTGCCGGAAGTGCTCGAGAAAGGAGAGAAGCTGTTTGGTGCATAAAAGAGGCCAAGAGGAAGCAAGAATGAGTAGTTAGTTTTTAGTTTTTTAAAATTGTATGTCGTTTTAATATTGTTATGTCCTAATTAGCTTCTGAATTGTATTTTCAAGTTATTTTGTACTCAATTTAGCAGTTCCAGTGTATTAAAACTTTTATCAAGCTTCAATTCAAGTTAATGTTCAGTTTCCTCATTTTATGTCTACTGTTGAGATTTTTAATTGCAAACAACTTTGTTAAAGCTTTTAGCAGTTCAATTTCAATCTCATACAAGCTTATATAAGCTTAGAATAGCTTTTTGTAAGCTTGTACTCAAGTTTAAACAATCTTAGTCACTGGTCAACAAAAGTCAACATAAGAGCAAATCTGATGCAGGGATGATATGGGTTGATTCAGACAGGAATATGGGTTGATTTAGATTCATTGGGTTGGAATTGATAGGTTAGTGGTTCATGTTTCACTGTTGGCAAGCCATTGTGGCTAGGGACTTATTGTAAGTAATTCTCATGGTCATTGCATACTTGGTAATTGTAGTTAGAAGTGGTTAAAACCTGTTTCATAAGTAGTAATTAGGTTGTTTAGAGTTAATTTGATCATAATCTATGTTGAATCAGTAGTTAATTTTGATTTAGATTGCAAGTCAGTTTATATAAGGGTGTTTGGCTCAACTAGTTTAACTGTCATTCATGTCTATGCAGTGGTAGATTTTCGTTAGTTCAAGTTTATTTAGCTCTAAGTAACTCAATTGAGTCAAAATCTTGTGCCTGTTAGTTCAAAAAGTCAATTTCTCATATAACCAATCTCAACTCTTAACTGTTGGGGATTTTAGAATTGCAAAACCTGGATTTGAGTTTAAAAGTGTTAACCTTGCTTGCATTGTGCTTATTACACCTTATTGTATCACCATCAGTCCTAAAATTTGATTCAAAATCCACAAAAGTCAAACTGTTTATCTGTTTCAAAAAGTCAAAGATGTCAAAAAACTGGTTTTCTACAGAACTTGCAGCAGTTGCACATGTCTTATTAAAACTTTTTAGGGTCTGAATTTTTGTCTATAAGTAGTCTACTAGGTGGTCTTTAAGACCTCTTATCTGGTTTTAGCTTTTGTTTGCTAAATAAGCTTCTGCATAAGCTCAAAGTTAGGACCTGGTGCCCTGCTCACAACTCAGTGTTTTCTCAGCTTCTGTGCAAGCCTGCACAGAGCTTATTAAAGCTTGTTAAAACCTGGTCTTTTGGTTATAAGTAGCTACCTAGGTCTAGTTTAGATTTTAACTTTTGGATTCTGCTTTTTAGCTTATTTGGGTGCTTATTTTGGGACTGCAAGTTGGTGACCAAAACTGTTTTGGTACTTTAATCATAATCATCAAATCTGTGTCATTCTACTATTCAGTAGTTTTAGCTTGTTGATTTAAGTTTCATTTTGGTTATTTTAGTATTTCATAGCTTCTGTAATCAGTGGGTTGCTTGTCTTGTTCATTTGGCTTATTTTAGTGCTTATTTATAAGCATTTGTAACATCAGTTTCATATTCTTCCAAGTAACCACCTGTTTTTCCAATTTTCCTAGCTTCTTAACATTATTTTAGAGTTTTCCTGAAATTTTCAGATTTTTCTAAGTTGATTTGCTATTTTTCTTAATTTAAAGTAGTTTTTAAGCATTTTTAATTAGCTTTTAATACAAAAAATTCAGAAAAGGTTCAAAAAAATAATTTTTCAATTTCCTTAAGTTTAGATAAATATAAAAAGTAAAAAAAATAATTTTCCAGATTTTTCATAGTTTATTTTGTAATTTTTAGTAATTAAATTAGTTTTAATAGTTTAAAATTCCTAGAAAATAGAAAAATAATCGAAAAATACAAAAATAGTTTTGAAAATTCTATTTTGATATTTTAGACTTTTCAATTCATAATCTTATTTTTCTAGCCTAATTTCCTATTTTCTTGTATTTTAGGTAATTATTTAATAGTTAAAATAGTTTTTAATTAGATAATTAGTTTTAAAATAATTTTCTTTTTCCATAAATTTTCTTTTAGCATTAGGATTGTAAAATGTATTTTCATATTTTTAGGATTTATATTGTGTAAGTTTCACGTTTTTAGTTGTACGTCGCGTAGTTTTTAATTTCAGTTTCATAAAACTTAAAAACAAAAACATCATTTTAATTATAGTGATAGCGTTTATTTAATAGATTTTATCTTTTTAATTTCCTTCAATTTGCATTTTAGCCCTTATAGTTTGTATACTTTTTCCTTAGTCATAATAATCTCAAATCCCTTTTTCGTTCAAATTTCTCGATCACTAGACGTTGATTGATCCATTGCATAGCTCGCTGGGACATAACGACCCGGGGAGACTCTATACTCCTCAGATCCTCATTGCATTCGTGTTCAAACTGTTTTAAGGTTCTTACGGTCTGCCATTCACAAGTGGCAGGCTTGTGTGAGAAACCTTGACGGTTTTGCACGCATCAGAGTGATTCCAACAATCTCCCCCTAAGTGTTAGTAGTTAAGTGATGAATCCAGAAATCTTGGATAAGTTGTTGGTGTTGATGTAATAGTTGCCTTGACATCTTCTGACATTCCTCTTTCTTGTGAGAAGAAGTGCCTTGATTCCAACAATCTCCCCAGTGTGAGGATCTTGTTTCTTTTGAAGTTTTCAGCTTTGACATCTTTGTTATCTTTGTTCTTTGTTCTGGTGTGGATATGGTGATGTTATGTTGTTGTAGTTTGCATCAGGTACGCTTTGTTGCTCAGGTGTCTCCACGTCTTTCTCCAACATGCTCACACGCTCGTTTACGTTGGATTTCAGTTTTGATGTAGTTCTCTTAGTCTTTAAACTTTGTAGATTCTTTGGCTTTAGAAGAAGAATCATTCTGACTTTTGTGTTGCCTTTCGAGAGAACTTTAATTTGTGTTGTTGTTGGTATGAGCATGTGGAGAATCATCACAATCATCTCCTGTGAGCATCCATAAGAAGAAAACATAAGAATGGGTTAGTGAAAACACCATCGATCATCGTGGTCGCTTTCATGTAATTGACCACTACGATTGTTCTTCTGATGAATGTCTTGATTCCATTCACCTTGATCGGGCGAATCAGTCTTCCAAATCCCATAAGGGACAGTTGGCATTACTTTGAACAAGTTCAAGTAATGACCCACGTCTTTAGGAAACGATTCTTGAAAGGAATCTCCTTAGAGGGATTTCCAACACTCACAAGTTCGAACTTTGAGCATGTTAACAGCATAGTGTGAAAACACATCTCTAATTCTCACAAAGGCTGTTCCTTAACTGGAGTCCCTCAAGTAGGATAACACGATGTATCAAGTACACCTACAGTTCAGTGAGTCAGCCGAGGTACACAAGCATCACCCCACGATCGTAGACCGTTTGAGACAACACTAAGCGTAAGCCACAAGGAGTTACCGAGCGACCCACCGTCGTGGTTGTTTGATGTTGACCCGGCAGAGTTTCCATTCAATCATTGAGGATCACAATTGTGAACCCTCATAAATGTTCTCGACAGATTGCTAAGATATGTGAAGGACTCGATAATGTATCACTAAGGCCCTTAATTTTGAGCGACAAGTGATGAAATGTCAAGTGTTCCTAAGAGATATTTTGATGAATCTCATGGCTCTAGACTCAATAGTGCTTTTGGTTTTCCCGAGAGGAGACTAGGAGAGGGTCTCCTTCTTCAATACCAAAGAATCTCCAAGAGAAAGCCGATAGTTTACGTAGGGTTCCCCGTGAGAATGAAACAAGCTTCGCTGAGAGAAACTTGAGTGGCTAAGAAGGTTTAGTGCATGCGTCACTGTGTCCATAACGACTTTAATCTTCAATAACGGTGTCATCTAGTGACAACCAGTAGCATATGTATTGAACCCGGTGTCTGCCCTAAGTTGAATAATTTGGAGGGCTATTTCTTTTCACCCTTTTCTTTACTTTTCTTTTTAATTCTTCAACTCCTTCTTTCTCCGATTCTCATTTCTCCTTTTTATTATCATACCTAAGGACTTTTAAATACTAACTATTGGTGGTGTCCTTGGGTAGATCCCTCCAGCTCTAGCGGATCATAGGACGTTTATTCCTAAACTTAGTCACCTTATAACTCCATGACTATCCTATGTTGCCATAAAACCATTTTCTCAAAAATCTCTCAAAGTGTTTATGAATTAAAAAAAACATGTTTGTAACACTTTGAGAGTTTTGCATTTAAAAAAATACTCCCCCTCCACACGTGCTTAAGTATTATGACAGAAATCTGCACGGTGAGGGAAGAGCTCGCACTTTTTGAATTGACCGACTCAAGATAGACAATTCCCTGAGAGACACAGTTACGTTGTATAGTTAAAGAGTTGCATTGTCAGCTTTTAGGTGACAACTAGCTCTAATAACTACCTTGAAGGTGTGGACAAACCTTGAAAAGGTTGTCAAACCCACAAAGTTCATGTCTATCAAGAGTTTCTCAAGAGGTACAATCTACTCGGATAAGTCTTGGAAGACAAATCTTTTCGATGTATGACAGTTCAGATCTCGTCAATTCATAGGTTAAGTCTTAGCACATGAAGATTCCATCATATTTACAACATATTAGTATCACACAATTTTTCTCCCCCTCAAAAATGGCATATATGTGTTATTTTTGATGAAATTTTTGATATCGAATATGACCATTTCGAGTTTTGTGGGAAGATTTCCACGAAGAACGTTTTGTGAACAAAGATTTTTAGCAGATACTCCCCCTCAACAAATAATATTAACGATCTTTTGAAAACATAAGGGGAAGTACTTGTTCTTTTGAGCAAAACTTTGAAAAGTGAAAGTTTTGATAAGTTTTACTCAAAAGTAAGAAGCTTTCGCTCCTTTTTTTAGGATTGTGGCACTGATGCGTACCACATGGTCCTTTCATTACAAGTACGGGTTGTACACTGTTATATGTGCATAAGCCATTGTCAATATACAAATCATATGATCCAAATGTCAATCAAGAAATAGTTTAAAGAGTACCAGACAATCCTTCAATAAGACCAGGAGTTCTCTCTTGACGTTGATAACCCGTAAGCAGGAAACTCTCTCTTCTACCCACAAAATTTCTAGCCTCCGCATCGTATCCCGATGAAACAATCTTTCAATAATCCTCATGATTATCTTCTTAGCATCCCTCCTTTCCTTAGAATTCCACCGCTTCTTTGACCCAATTCCTTGCTATATGTCCTCCAACCGATATGCTAACCCATCACGAACCAACTTCAACGTGTGATCGCAGAACTTGTGAACCTTGTTGTACGCCATGAAGCAGTTGTGGTGAAGTTCACTGCGGTAAACAACTCCAAACTTCGGTTTCTTCAAAATGGTGTACTGAGATAGTTGGTTTATATCAGGAAAGTGTAGCAACGGTTTTGTGAGGTTGACTTGTTTCTGGTAAGATTCCACAGCAAGTTGAAGATCTTCAACACGTTCTCGCATCACCGCTTTGAATGAATATCAACAATGACATGATGTCTTGGAGTCGAATGTTGGTGGAGAATTGTCTCATCCGACCTTGTACCTTAGCAAGGTACATGTCTTCGATGTCGTTGAGCGACAACCTCGGAAAATCAGCTTCAGTAAAGTCATATTCTTGCTCGTCCTGGCGTTTGACTTTGATCTCCTTCAGGAATGAGTAATCCCACTTTGTAGCCAGAGAGACATTCATTATAGCAACGATCCTTTGATCAATAAACACCTCTTTGTTTGACTTTTGAACTTGGCAGCTTTTGTAGTATAGTCTTCTCCTTTCTGGCCAATGGTGAATGCCATACTGAGCATCAAGATCATAATCCACCACGTTGTCAACGAACATTCTGGCGGCTTCTTCTTCGATGGCAACATTGTTGGAGAAGACTGTTGCTGGGATGTTGAAGGTGAGTGATGTAGCGTACTTTTTGCTGATGTCGCTACCGTGTTGCAGAAATTATAGGTCATTGTTGAAGAAGTATTGGTAGGGAATCTTGGGTTGTGCTGGTCGACCAATGGTTGGTAGTGGTTTGGTCCAGTCTGTGTAATATGGAGTCTTATCCTGTCTTGTGAAGTCAATGTTCGATTTGGGGTTGAGCCAATCAATGTTGTTAGACATAGCTCGTGCGATGTTGTCGAGATGGTATTCGACTTCAATGGCACTGTCTGAGCTGTCTTTTAGCAGTTGAAATGCATCATTCTTGATCCGGCGTAGCTCCCCTTTCGTCATTTTCTTAACTTTGAACTTATCCTGGATAATCTTAACATGCTCCATAGTACGACCATCTACCGGTTTCCGGTAATCGAGGTGTAGCATCAACTAGGAGACGACAGAGATGGATCTCTTCTTCTTTAGTTTGGATGATGGTCCTGGTTGTTGCTTAGTTGATGTTGTAGATGAGGGCTGTTATTGGGGGTCGGGAATTTCTTCGTAATCACCACCGGTTTATTCAAAGTGATCACCAGTTTTCTCCAACGGTGGTGGTGACTCAGACTCGAGGTTTATCAGATGTAGAAGTCTTCTAAGATGCTTGTGAAGTGGAGGTGGTCTTTGGTGGTGGTGGAGGCATAGATGAGGACTTGCCTGTTTTCTTTTGACGTTTAGCCTTTGGATCCTTGTCCCCATCATCATCATCTCTTGGTCGCTTTTCCTGACCAGCTGCTTCCTTGTAAGTTGTCTTCAGTTGATATGCAAGCAATGCCTCAAAGAGTTTTGATTCATCGGATGTGAAAGTTGGAGATCGAGGAGACATATGCAATATCAGCTGTGAAATCAAATCAGCTTTAGTGACATTAGGAGGCTGAACTGGCCGGGTTTGCATAACCACCGGTGTTGTAGTAATTGTTTGCCTGACCATTGTCTTCAGATATGGGTAAAGTCGTTTTGCAAACATTTCTTTTGTTACTCCAGGGACAGTTTTGAGAATGAACTGATGAGTATAATCCCTAATCTGCTCGTCCATTTCTCCTTTTATGTCTATGTTGAGGAATAACTTGATATGTTCTCTTTCCTCCATGAAATTGTTCATCTCATTACCAAGTAAGTTGACCCTGTCAGCAAGCTGATTCAACTTTTTGTCAATTGCGTTTCGTCTTCTTGCTTGCTTGACAACCTTTTGGAACTTGGTCTTGGCACGAGATGCGAATGTATCAGTGGGTTTCTTGATTGACCTGGATGATGATCTGGTGGTTGTTTCTTTAGATGGTGGTGGTGAGGAGTGAGATGATGACTCAGTTATGGATGGGTCTTGAGGTGGCTCTGAAGATTGTTCCGGATTGTGTTCAGGGTTATCGTGAAGATAGCTATCAGCTTCCTCTTTAGCTCGTGCCTCTTCCTCAGCCATTTCCTTAGCCGCTTTCTCCACATCTTCATCTGTGATCTTCTCAGTCTTTTCCTATTCCTCTTCCTCAAAGTCGAACGGAACCTCATACTCTTTCTGCTGCTGCTCTGTAGATTCCTTAGTGGTGGCACCAGTTCCCTTATCGAGTTGATTAACCGCATCAAGAACTGGTGTGATAAGAGCTCCACCAATGGAACCTCCAGGGCCTCTAGTTTGCTGAAGGTTGAATTCTTTAGCAGCATGCTCTAACCTTATATGCTTAAGAGTTTTGTGGAATTGTTGTTCATCCTTTGGGTCTTTATCTTCATCAGAACTTTCTTCTTCTTCTTCAGCCACTGGTGTCTTCCCTTTGTCTCATTTGGGACTTGGTGGTTTGTCATCTGACCTCGGTGAGGTTGTATCATCTATAGCTGTTTCGGAATAGTAAACCACCTCTTCAGACTTAGTAGCTTTAGAGTCGTCATCTTTTGGAGTCGGTTCTAGTTTAGGATTAGGATGAGCGACCTGAGATGGGATTCTTTTCTTGAAGCTTGGATGCCTCTTTGGATACTTATGAGCGCTCCCAGTGCTTCCTGTACTACAAGTGCTGCCTGATCTTCTAGTCTTCTTGGTAGGCACAACAGAAGTCTTCTCATCCATAAACCCGACTTTACCTGCACTCATTGCTTCTTGATATCGTAGATACGACGGAAGACTCTTGATTGTGTCAGTGAGAAGGCATCAAGAACATCGCTCCTTGCTTCTTTGTTGATGAGTCCTTAAATCTGACAACGTTTAATGTAGGCTCATACAACACGGAATGATTCCTGGGGTCGTTTATTCTCATGGAGATGTCCCGATTTTGCCCGAGAATATTCTGAATCAATAACTTCGTATATCTGATAAAGGGAACCTTTGCCTCAGGCTTCTTAAGATGTGACATCATATCTTCCCATATCAGGCTTGCATAGTCAATGTGCTGTTTGTTGACCATTCCCCAGAAAGTTTGTAGATCCATGAGTTTAGGATGCTCATGACCGCTGTCTCTTCCAGACACAGACTTAGCGATCATGATGTACAATGTTCTCCAAGGTTGAGGAATGTTCTTTAGATCGATAGTGGAGTGCTTGGTGATGACTCTGGCAGCTTCATCATAGCCGATGTCGACCATGAATTGCATTATTGCCTCTTTATTCGGAGTTGGTACATAGTCAGCAGGCTGAATAGCAGGCAGAAGAAGAATCGTATGAAGATCTGCTACCGTGACAGTGACTTCCTTGTCGTTGAGTGTCACTTTACCAGCATGTTGAATATCAACCTTTTCCATTGTTTCCCAGAATTGATGTATGTAGATTTCAGGAACAGTTGTTGAGTTGGTAAGCATATTACTGTAGGGATGAAATTTAAGGATATCCACAACAACTCTGCATGATGATTCTGAGCAGGTGAAGTTCTCAAAATCGACCCTGAGATTGTTCTTTCCAATTGATTTGCTGAAACCAGTTGGGAAGATATCTTCCATTGTGAGTTCATTTGGTGCGTTGACATTTTCCATGATGACGTCCATTTCATGATCTAAAAGGTATTGAGACAAAAGAACCAACATATCGAAAGACATAATGTTAGTCAAAAGTTGATTTTATTATCCAATTATTGAAGTTGTTATGTTCATGAATGTTACGAGTCCAAAGTCACATTTAGTCCAATAGTCCAAAGTTGACGTGATAAGTTCATCTAATGACGTTGATCCAGCTAATGATCTTCTGAATCATGATGTACCTGCACCCGCAGATTATGATCCAAATGCGTTCTTTAACCCTTTCGCTAATGAAACTGCAACTTCAGAAGTTGCGGAATCATCGACAAGCCATTTGAATCCACCTAATCTGCATAATGTATATCAACATCAACCCTCCACACATCGCTGGACTAAAGACCATCCTCTTGTGAACATTATTGGAAACCCGAATCAACCGGTCAGAATTAGACAATGCCTTGAGTGACGGTGAACATTGCATTTATGCACTTACCGCTTGTCAATCTGAACCCAAAACATTAAAGAAGCAATGACTTATGACAACTGGATTGAATCCATGCAAGAAGAACTGAATCGGTTTAAACGTCTTGAAGTATGGGAATTGGATGAAAACCAACGGGGTCTACGTCATTGGTCTCAAATGGATTTGGAAAAACAAGTTAGATGCGAGGTGCGGTTATTCAAATAAGTCACGTCGGTGGCTAAGGGTTATAGACAGGAAGAGGGATTGACTTCAAGAATCATTCGCACCGGTTGCTAGACTTGAGGTCAGACAGATTGTTTTGGCATTCGCGGCTCACATGAACATCACGGTCTAACGGATGGATGTCAAAACCGCTTTTCTAAATGGTAAACCGAAAAGCGGTATATGTTAGTCACCAGAAGGATTTGTTGATCCAGAGTTGCCTAATCACGCCTACAAACCGAACAAGGCTCTCTACGGTCTCAAACAAGCCCCTCGGGTGTGGTATGATGAGTTATCATCCTTTCTTCTATCCCATAATTTTTCAAAGGATCGGTCGACCCAACCTTTGCTTATACAATATCACGAGGCACACATTTTAATCGTTCAAATTTATGTGGATGACATCATTTTGGGTCAATCCATAAAATTAATCAAACGCTTTTTCAAAACTAATGAAAACACATTTTGAAATGTCAATGATAGGTGAACTTACGTTCTTCTTAGGACTTCAAGTTCATCAATCACGTATTTTCCTAAGTTCCAAATATGCTCTTGAAATATTAAACAAACATGGAATTCATGACACCTATGCCACACCAATGGCACATACTAAAAATTGGACGCTAATTTGCATGGGGTATTTGACCCTAAGTCGGTCCAAGTATTATTGGTCTCTTGTATCTATTAAACAAACCCGACATTGTAGACCAATCAATATCTTTGCTCCCGTTATCAGTCAAGACCAACTGAACGACACCTCACTAAGGCTAAAAGAGTCCTTCGATACATAAAGGGAACCATTAATTTAGGATATGGTATCCGAAGGATTCTGGTTTTGAACTAATAGCATTTTCAGACGCTGATCATGCAGGATGCTTAGATTCTCGGAAAAGTACTTCAGGTGGTTTGCAATTCCTTGGTGATAAATTGGTGTTATGGCAATTGAAGAAACAGGATTGTACATCGTTGTCCTCAACAGAAGCAGAATATGTAGCCATGTCGGCGTGTTGTGCTCAAGTCATTTGGATGAGAACACAACTCAAGGACTATGGTTACGTATTTGATGTAATCGATGTCTTGTGACAACCAAAGTGCTATTGCGATCTTGTGCAACACTGTTCAACACTCGAAGTCAAAGCACATCGATCTTCGATATCATTTCATAAAGGAGCATGTGAAAAAGGGTATCGTTGAATTATATTTTGTAGTTACTGAACACCAACTGGCGGATCTTCTCACCAAAGCCTTAGCTCCTGCTAGGTTTACTGATTTGATCCACCGGATTGGCATGAGGTGCTTGACTCCAGAGGAATTGGACGAACTTTTAACACAATCTTGAAACCAATCAAACACCAAAACCTCTTGTGTAAATAAACTTTTCAAAAACAAAAATAGAAAAATATAAAATCTGATAAAATACAAAAATATTCTTCTATCTAAATTCTTTCAAACATTGCAAGTACAAATCTTTCGTCAACCCTTTGTTCTATCAAAAATTTTGTTATTTTTCAATAACAAGTGTTGAGGGGGAGAATGTAAATATTTTTCAGCCTCATTAAAACCTTGTACTTGCATGTTACCAAATGATGTTGTTTCTTCAGAAATGGTGGATACGTTTCTTGTTTAATACTCTCCTCGGACTCAAATTTGTAAAATTTCATCATTTCTAAAGTCGAGGGGGAGTTTTGTCAAGTTTCTTTCCGAACAATCACGTTTTGCTAAACCAAAGTGGAAGTTATGGATCTTGGTTGAAAATAGTTGAGGTGGAAGGGCCATTCTTGTCAAAATTGAAAACTAATTTTAAACAAAACCTCCACCTAACTATTCTTGCACATTTATTACAACACTTAATTTTCAACCTACCATATCCACGCTTAACATTCAAAACGATAATCCGTGCTACAATACCTGAATTTGTAAGTTGTTATAGCTTTGATTTGTGATTTCAAACAATGGTTTTAAATATTTTACAAAAACAACGGTTAGATTTTGATCTATGATTGATTTGGTGTTCTACGCCACGCATATGAACAAGAAATCAATATTGTGTGTTTTTGTTGAAATGGAAAGTGTCTAAGTGATTAAAATCAAGTACTATATCCATTTTCATCAAAATTTTCAACCCATAATCATGTTTTAATCGTTTTCGATTATTAGGGTTTATGCGTGGATTTGGTCGTTTTCATTTGAGAGTGTTTTGGGTTGATTGGATGCTTAGGATATGTTAGTTACATGCTTAATTGATCATTTACACCATTGAATCATGCCCAGAAACTTCAAAATTGAAGAATTAAACTTTTAGGGTGTATATATGCGTAAATTGGGTTCTTTTGATTCTGAGTTAGTTTGATGTTATAACTTGTGGTAACTTACTCCTCTTGCATCTAAGATAACACTGAATAAGTTTCAATGATTTTCCATGCCTTAATCTATTACTCGTAGAATTTGTTCTTAGGGTTTAAGAAACTTACGCCTAAGACTGTTTCATTTTACGCACAACTGATTTAAGCTTGTTAAGCTTGTGATCTTGAAAGTAGTTGTAATACTTGTTAAAATTGTTTGTTATGTTTAATTATTACAGGCATCTACGCGTAAAAGAATCAGAATCAAGGTTACTTGGACATTATGCTTAAGGATCGGTTTGTTCGGCTGTTGTTCTAGAATCAATTGGAGGTGCTTCATCAACAGTTGTTGTTGTTTCAGGTGTATCAAGGATTGGATTAGTATCAGGTGAGCAGCAGAAACATTTGATACATCTGAAGCACATTGATCAATATCATCACTAAACAGAGGAGCAAATAGTTGTTCCATTTGACGATGAGTAAGCTGTAAGCTTGTTTTAGCTGATGATGGGGTTTGGGGGAAGTTTAGACAGTTATGTCCGGGTTCCAAGCTATTTTGCTTAGAAGCCATCTCTGTAAGCTATTCAAAATTAGCGTGAATTGTTTCCATAATCTCCCTTGTACGACGATTCCAAATCCGGTATCCTTTTGAGTTTTCACAGTATCCAGTGAAGACTCCAATGTCAGCTATAGCCTTGAGCTTTCCAAAGTCATCACGATCATTATTTGGGTAACAGAGAGCACCAAATACATGAAAGTGTTTGAGATTCGGTTTACGGTTATGGATAAGCTCATAAGGTGTTTTGTTGTGGTGTTTGGTTATCTTAGAACGGTTATGAGTGTAGCATGCAGTAGACACGGCTTATGCCACAAGTAATTTGGAAGTTTTGCATTTATCAACATCGTTCTTGCAGCTTCCACTAACGTACGGTTTCGTCTTTCCACAACTCCATTTTGTTATGGTATTCGTGCAATTGATGTTTGATGTTCAATTCCTACTTTCTCATAGTATTCACGAAGAGTTTGATTTACAAATTTAGTTCCTCTGTCTGTTCTGATTTGTCTGATTGTGTTCCGGAGCTAAACTTGAATTTTCATGAGAAAGGTGATGATCATCTGTGGAGCTTGATCTTTACTTCGAAGAAAATAAACCCAAGTCCATCTTGAGTAGTCATCAACAATTACTAGATTGTATCATTTTCTATTAATTGTCTGCACACGCATCGGACCACAAAATCCATGTGAAGAAGATGGAGCACATGCTGAGAGTTGTGTTCCACCTTTGAGGAAAAATAAGCACGAGTGCTTTTCCCTTGTTCACAAGCTGAGCATAGATGATCTTTAGAATACCCGAATCCTTGGAAGACCTTCAACTAGTTTGTATCGTGCAAGATTGGTTATGGTTTGAAAGTTCAAGTGTGAAAGACGACGGTGCGACAGCCAAGATTTTGTAGATATTGCATTAGAAAGTAGACAGATGGGAGATGAAGCAATCATGTCTTGCATTGAGATTGTGTAAAGGCTGGATGTGCGGTTTCCAGACATAAGATTGTTTCCTTGTAGATCACTAATGAAACAAGTTCTCTCCCTAAAAGGAACTTCCAAATCTCCATCACAAAATTGATCGACTGAAAAGAGATTGTGACTGAGACCTTCCACATAATAAACCCTGCTAATTTTGATGTTCCCATTGATGTAATCTCTGTAGCCCATGATAGCTGCGAAATGATCATTCCCGAACCTGACAGAACCGATGAACTTTGAAACAAAGTTTGATAACAGTTTGAGATTGCCTGTCATGTGCCAGGAACATCCGCTATCAATAATCCAAAGGATGATCTGTATCACCTGCATTACACAAAGATGACATAGGTGGAATAGAAGTAGAGTTGGAACCCGAAGAGTTAGATGGTTCCGTTACAGTTACAGTTGAAACACACATGTTAATGATTTTAGGAATCCATTTAAATCTGGGTGTATTTTGTAACCATCTCTGCCAAGTCCAACTAGTTTTTGCTTTGGTCTTAGTGAATGCACTAGGTGATATTTTCTTCCTATGAGGAAGTGGGTTCTATGGGTACATGAATGATCGTGGCTTGAAACACTAGAGGCGGTTTACCTAGTCTGCACTTAGAAGCATTAGTGGGCCTAGAGGTAATCCGTTTTCTATTATTCCTCTTACGAGATAAGATAGATTTAGCAACACATTTATCATGACAACCAGAAAACACGCTTTTACGACAACCAACACAAGATGCTTAAAAAATAACATTCAAAGTACTTAAAGATTCAGCATTCGTTACATCACTTTTTCTATTACATTTGTCTAATGCAATGTCTAAAGTGGGTGCAACTTGAGTGTTATTCAAGGTCCTAAGGTGTTCTTCTACTTCAGAGGTCTTTATTGTTCTTTTCTTACGTTGCAACTTCCTATTCTTCCTGGTTTTGCTCTTAAGCTGTGAAGTGCTAACGTTGGGAAAAGAGGCAACTATTCATGTATCAGTGGAAGGAAGCACATTAGTATCTTGTGGTTTGACATTAGGCATTCTAGTGTCAATTTTAAGCATTCCAGGTGCAAGAACATTCATGTTACTAGACTTATCTTATTCATACTTCCCTAACTTGGCTTTTAACTCAACAATAGTGTGCAACAATTCTTGATTTTCAGAGCGAACGTTTCCACTAACGTTTAAGACTTCTTTAGTGTATGCAAGATGATTATCAAGTTCTTGTGATGCCTTAGCACGAGTCTTTTTGAGCAAATCAAATTTGACACCATATTCAGTTTTGACTTTGGCAATTTCTTGTTCATATTTTGAAATTTGACATTTTAAAGACATGTTGTCATCATCGAGTTGTTCAAGTTTTGGATCGAAAGATTTTTCACGCAACTGGTTGATTTTGTTTTGCAAAGCAATTTCTCGATTTTGACAATCTTTTTGACACCATTGAAGACGACGTTTTGCATTCGAAAGTTCATTTAACAAACGCTCATTTTCAATTTTCAAAGACTCGATTTGCAGCACATTATCGATATTCTCAACATTATCAACAGAGTCAACATCAATATAGTCAAATGCATATGCAACCGTATGTAATAACACCATATTGATGGTATCAGCACATATAACATCTTCCAAGAGTCAATCAACATGATTTCTTAACATTTTTTTTGCGTTTAGTATTTGAAATCAATGTTTCCGTTTTCTCGAAAATTGTTTTCATAAGTCCAATCTCCTTTTGAAGATCCCATTCCCAATAGATTGCACACATTTTTAAATTTCGGACATGGGGTAAAAGTCTTTTCGAAAAATATCTCTTTGATTTCGCGCATGTGGCGATTGAAAATGTTCGACTTTTATTTTAATTAACTTCAATTTCACGTTCCAAAAGTTTGATGTCAGACATGAATGTATCAAAATATTTAAGAACTTGACATCGTTCGGGTAATGATTTTACTTCACTGAAGGAAGGTAAAGGACCATTAATTTGTGCAACATTGTGTTGGGGACCATCATTAGAAGAGGACTCAGGAAGTGGTGTGATAACCCAAGGTGTGTTAGTATGATCTTGTTGTTTTACAAACGATATGATTTTTGAGTAATCGAATGGTTTGTTATAATCAACATTTTCCATTTTTAATCGACTCTCAGCATCAACATTTGTTTCCTCATCACGATTATATTCAACAACACTCATAATTGAATCATCAATTCTATGTTCTGCACTATAAACTTGAGGATTTGGTTTGAATACTCTATGTGAAAAACTTGGTTTGTAATCAGCAAGAATTGGTCCATATCCATCTGGATTCGGTTTAAAAGTAAACTTTTGAATTGTTGTGATTGACTCACCATGTTTGTAAACAACATTTCGAAACTCTTTGATTTTGTTTTGTAAATCGACAATTTCATCAAGATACTCATCTATTTGTCTCCTCAAATGCTTTTTGTATTCTCAAAACTGTTTTTGACAAGTTAACAACTCAGACTTGGCTTTTTTAGTTTCTGAAGTGAGAGCGTTAAGTTGTTTTTTATGATCAAATTTTAGTTGTTCTATTTGAGTAAGCAATGCATTCTTGGATGCAACTAGATCACATATCTGTTTTTCCATAGATTTTTCATTTTGGTATGATTTTGCAAAAGCGACTTCAAAACTTTGTTCACGTTTTTCTTTGGTTTCAAAAATGTTGAGTTGGAACTTATAGCATTCGTTATCCTTAGTCAACAGTGAAATTTTATCTTGCGCAGTTTCTTATTGATCTCATTGCACTTTTCCAGTTGAGATTGGGTGGTCTGCAATAAGTTGGTCATGAGCTCAAGATCTGGATTAGACAAAGGTTCATCTTATTCAACTTGAGTCTCAACATAATCATTATTTGGATCCTTAAATATGACCACGGAGTCAACTTGATTATCAATATTAACCATGAGGTCATCTTTATCATCAAATATAACTACGGGATCCATTTGATTATCATCGGAATGAGATGTAGAAGGCTCATGTTGAACACTCTGTGCCTTGTCGGATGCAGATGTTGATGGAGATATCAGATCATTAATGACTATATTTGGATCTAGTACCTGAGACAAGCCATCCGTGTCATACACTGGGCTTGTGTCACTGATGTGGAGCTCTTGCATGTTTGCCATTAACATCACAGTTGCATTAGCTTGCAAGTCCTCCATGTCATCATCAGAATCTGCATCATCCATGAAGCTCCGTTCCTTGTTGGTAAGTGTCCCACCAGCTTCATCCTTGAGAGCCAAGAGTAAAGCCTCTTTGTGATAAGCGCTGCCTCTTGTTCTCGGCTTTGGGCATGCATTAGCCAGATGACCCTTCTCATCTGCAGTTGTAGCATCGGAGACCATTAACCCCAGTCTGAGCATTTCCCTGATCAACCACTTGAACCCGTTGTTGTGGAGCACCCATGTTGTTCCTTCCATTAACATTAAACCCTTGACCACTACCCATTGGACGACCATTTCCACGATTCTGAACCTCAACTCTTCCATTGTTAACAATAGCATGATTTCTTGTATTTGAGGAGGTACGAATGCGATTGTTGGATTTGTTAGAAAATCGACCGAAGGCTCTTGCAATCATTACAAATCCTTGATTCAATGCATCGAAGGCTTCTGCATCCTCATTTGATTCACTGTAAAGTGCGTGATCATTGTTGTTGTTGTATGGAACCAATTGAGTTTCTTGTGATTATTGCTGTGATGGATCATATGGTGTTATTTGAGCAGTTGGTTGTGGAGGATTTGTGAAGACAGTTGGCAAGTTCGGAAATTGAGGATAACATGCTTGAGTGTACAAAGCAAGAGTATGATTATCCGGGAGTGATGGAGAAGTAGAGACTCCACGGAGGATTATGTCTTTGTCTACTTCCTTTTGATGGTGCTTCAAATAGTCATACAACAATCCGTAAGTAGCTTGATGAAGATTCTTCGCTTGACGGTTGAATGTAACGTACTTCTCCCAATCAGGACCAAGACAACTCATAAACTTTGTGTTGATTGCAATCCTTGGCATAATGATATTATGTTTGTCCAAGTCATTGATGATGTCTGAAAAACGATGATAATATGACTCTAATGATTCCCCTGGTTCAATCATGAAGTTTTCATATACTAAGTAGATTTTGGATTCCATGTCTTCTTGATTTAGTTCAGTGCCTTCCCTTAGAAGAAGAATGTGCTCCCACATTGCTTTAGCAGTCTTCTGAGCATCAACTCTACGAAGTATCGGATTGGGTAAACCCAAAAGGATATATTGCATTGCAAGTTCATCAGCTTCTAAGTGAAGAAGTTGGTCAGTAGTAAGTTGATCAAGGCCAAAAACGTTGGTAACATCATCTCTTGGTGGATTAGCATTCGGATCTCCGGGTATAGTGATAGTAGGTATCTAAAAGGACCTTCAAGTATGACCTTTGTTAATACAAATAAGCAGTAAAAACGTTTATTTATATTTTACGATCTTCTAATATTTTGTCGATAACAAACGTAAAATCATTTTAACAAAACAAATAAAATACGTAAATGGTTTGAGCCAATAGTTTTCTAACACACTTACGTTTTCACATAAAACACTAAAAAGGTATAAGTGATTTTATGATTTAGTAATACATATGTACAACAACTAGTGTTTACATATTGGGCAAATATATACATAACTAGTACGTATTATAATGGGTAAAAACTACAACCCATGGAACATATTCATAACCCATGGTATTGTCCCATACCCATTTGACTAGATGCATTGCACCCATTAGGTACATTGTATCTAAAGAAATACCCATGGATCAACCCATAACCCATGACCCACAACCAAAATACCCATGGGCAAAGAGGAGCGTCCCACGGATCCCTAGTTTTACACTAGACGGATCCCTTGAGGGTGGGATCCGTGGGATCCGTGGAACAGTAAGTGTTTCTCCTCTATAAATAGTGAGCCATTTATTCCTTTTGGCTTACAAATCTCACACATACTTTCCCCAAGTATTGTAACTCTCTAACCACTAATCCTAAGGGATCTTTCTATGTAGTTTGTCTTTCGTTTTCGTGTGATTCTCTAGGTTCCTCTTAATGGCGAGATCACCACTTCTTGAAGTCGAGCAAGCTCAAGTCCATGATTAGTCATACTTCGTCATCATCAAGACGACTGAGGTTCTCTTGTTGATAGTTCTTTCTTCATCCATAGAAGTGTTGTGTCGAAGGCATTAGAGAAGGATGCCGAAAGAGTCAAGACGAAAGCATTAGTGAAAGGTGCTTAACGTCCGTGTCAAAAGCATTAGTGAAGAATGCTAAAGGTGTCAAGATGAAGGCATTAGTGAAAGATGCCTACGAATCAAATCAAGTGGCATTAGTGAAGAATGCCAAGGTCGTATAATCGATGAGGTGCATCGTTATAAAATAGTGATAGTTTGTTTCCAATGATGTTGATATCTTGATGGTGTTGTAATAAGGAGTGGGCCTCCTTTGGGATTAGGTGTTGTGTAGTATTGGGTAATAGTTCCTCCATTGTAATGGAACTTGGTACTTAGCCTAGTACCGGATAAAGTGTAGGCGACGTTGTGTTAGGTGTGGTTCACCTTGGTGAAAGAACCCGGTGGTTAGCCTAGCACCGGAAAAAGAGTAGGCGACGTTGTGAAGGCTTCTCCGCCATAAGGAGTTGGTGTCGTGTAGTGATTACGAACTCTCGAGTAGGTGACTCGGGGAGTGGAGTAAGGCAAGGAAGCTGTCCTTGTAGCCGAACCACTATAAATACTCGTGTCGTGGTTATGTGCTTCTTACACTTTATCTTTCATTACATTCTTTATATATCTATCTATCAACGTCCAACATACACATCTAAATAGATTGATATTAGTCGATCTAAATATTTTAAAATGAAGTTTTAATTGGTAAAACTATTCAACCCCCCTAGTTTTCCACAATTGGCATCAGAGCTTCGTTACCAAGTTTCTTAGAGTATGTTGTACTTTAAAAACTTAATGCGATCCATGTATGTTTGAAAACTACAAAGAAGGATTTTTCAAGTCCTGTTTTAAAAATCATTATAGTGTTTATTGTTGGACAATGATAGAATGTTCTAATACTTTTCTTGTTAAGAATTCTCCATACTTGGATTTGGGCATACCAAGAAGATCATGAAGAAACTATCTAAATGTTTCTTTTCCCGAAAAGAATGTGTAGCATTGTTTTTCTCACACATGGATCTGGAGATTCCAACAAGATCACAAAGCATTTTCTCTAAATACTTCTTCCCTTAAAAAGAATATTTACCAAAGGTATGATCGTTAATAATTTACATTTGTTTTATTATTGTTAAAATCATAGTTGTATAATTAATCTCTATTAGTAATTACTTGAGTAGTTATCTATATTAAAGCAATCATCAAGAATAGTATTCTTCGATTGATTTGTATAGACTACACTACTAATCTATAATAATGATATCTCGGTTATTCGATAGCCTCAATCATTATTCATCACAAAAGGATTATTGACACTTCATCTATGTCAATGAATATCCATGTGAAATTTCTTATATTATGATAAAATGGGATTTTATCATAATCTTTGATAAACCTCCCAAGAATTGTGACTAATTCATAAAAAGGGAATCACGTCAAATAGGATTAGTATTATTCCGTCAAAACCTCAAATCACAAGTTATAGAGCTCAAACATCAAACTCTAGGCATTTTAGAACCCCCAAACCAAAGTTATCAAGGAATGCTTAAGCTGATTTTTGTTGTCATGTCGGATCCCTGAGCTTGAACTAGCCGGATCATTAAAGAGAGGGATCTGTGGGATCCATGCAACAGAAGACAGCATAAGTTAGTAATGATCATTGTGGAAGTTCCACAATCACTTTCCCTTCAAAGACTCACGAACAAAAACCCAATTACTATTCACAAGAGCAATTTGATCATTTCCTTCAAGCATAACAATCTCTTGTGTAAGTATAATCTTCACTATATTGTTAATTAATTCCTTGATTTCTAGGATTACAATTTCTTCATTTTTAGAAGTTGGGTTCAAATGGGTTTATCATAATTTATTACCACATTGTTTTCTAAGATAATCTGATGATGTACCCTCCGAGTAGTTCGAAGGACACTCCTCCGAGACGTGTCGAAGCCCTTCTATTCGAAGGACCAAGTTAGGATTCCAAAATATCCATAGGCGTCAAACCATTCGTTATCACGAAGGTTACCTCAGGGAATTCGCCATTCGAAGCCTAAGCCCTTGGGTATGGTCGACGAAGGAGCATTGGATAGGAGAACCTCGACTTGGTCAAACCCATGATCTCCCTCTCTCTTGGCTTCCCGTCAAGTGCGAGAACGTGGGTCACTAAACCCTAGCGGTTACCCACAATCATGGGGCGCCCATGATCTCCGACATTCATGCGAAGTGCTCTCAACCCTATTTCATCCACTATAAATAGGTTGGACGGGCAATGGATTATGGTATGCTCATTTCACACTCATCTCTTTACTTACACACACTTATACAACCATAACTCATACTTACTCTCACACGGAGGTGGTTCGCGAGGTCCTACCCTGGCGTAATCACTAACGTGGTGTTTCATATTTCTTATTCTTAGGTGAAAGGCAAGTCTTGGCTGGAACATACACCCCTCATAACTTTGATCCTCATCAAGCACGGTAGTGCAATCTATTGTACAATCGGTGGCGCCATCCGTGGGACCACTACTATTAGTCCCGTAATCACCGGTCCTAAAACCACGACCGACTACACTATATTTCCGGCATGGAACCGGAGAGAAGATACACCTCCACCGGTTTCTCTACCCTAGTCCCTCTCAACACAACTAACACCGATAATCTCGCCCCATGCTTGGCCTCGACCTTTACCACACGATCTCGTTTGGAAACTACTCCATACATCACGCCTCAACATCCGCTAACCCTATTCCATATATTAGTCCGCCTTCGTTGAGGCAAACTTTGAAGCCTTAGATTCTTTACTAAGGGCTCATAAGAGACAAGTTCACAACCTTGAAATGCGAAAGAGTTGGAATACTCGGTGAGGAGTATGATGAAGAGATTGAAATAAAGGAGAGGCCTCGACTGTTAGCGAGGCGCTCGGCCCGAAATGGTTCTCCTTCCATCGGAAGGCCAAGCGGAAGGGCTGTGGGTTTGAAGAAGGACCGTGAGGAGATCGGGGAAGAAGGGAAAGAATGCAAGGTGAAAGAAGGGCGAGAACTCCAGCGGAGGAGCAACCACAGCAGGGAGCGGAGGGTAAACCTACCCCTCCTGGTGACCACTTAGGAAGAGAAGGGATGGGGCTCCGGTACCCCCTCGTATGTTTCAAGTGTGGAGGCCCTCCTCCATACTCGAGGCATGAATCAGTTACCCCTCAGGAATGAACCCCTACCTACACGCTCAAACCTACAACACTTATCCTCACAGGTGGTTCACTCCCCGACCGAGTACAGAAAATGCCCTATGGACATGTTCCTATGCAATCGATGGGCGTAAACCCTTCGTACCAACCTTCTCTTGTTTACCACCGCCTACACACAGCCATTTCCTAACCCGTATAATCCTATGCTGTTTATCCACCTCCATACAACCCGTACTATGCAAAGCCTCTGGAGCTTGCACACCTTTCGTGAAGTGGATCGAAGACTTCCCCACGGCGGTGTAAAGATGCCTACTCACATAGGCACCTACGATGGGAAAGGCGATCCTGATAACTTCCTCCACTTGTTCGAAGGCGCTATCAAAATGCAAAAGTGGGTCATGCCCGTAGCATGCCACATGTTCACTTACATGCTCTGAGACTCCGCGAGAATATGGTGGAATGGACAGAAGTTGGGAAGCATTGTAAGTCTAGACGACCTTAAGGCTAAGTTTTGATCACACTGTAGCCAACATAAGAAGTACACCAAAACCCATCTAGCCGTGCACACCATCAAGCAAAGGGACAACGAAAACACAAGGGCCTTCGTTACGAGGTACACCAATGAAACTTTGCAAATTCTGGGTTTGCACGAGGATCAGAGGATCTCGGGTTTTGTACATGGCCTTCGGACGCGAAGCTTGGTGGAATTCCTATCCACCGATCTTCCTACTACTTATAAGGCGCTGATGGAGAAGACTTACACTTGGATTGAATCCAAAGAGGTAGCAGCAAACGGGGCTCCGATAGAGCAAAATGAAGCTTGACAAATTCTCGAGGGTCCTCACAGGAAGGATCCAAGAACAAGAAGAAGAAGAGACCGCTTCACTCCATACAATAAAGGTTCGAACCACGGACTCTTGGCGAACTTAGTCAAATCTCCGAGGAGATTAAGCCGAGAAAGCCATAAAGTCCTTGATCCACAACCTCGGATGACAACACGAATCAAAGCCAAAGACATTTCCAAGTATTGCCATTTCCATGAAGACCATGGACACGACACGAACAAGCTGCAGAGAACTAAAAAGCGGATCGAAGAGGCGGTGCGGTCCGGAAAATTAGCAAATCGGTTAAAGGCATCAAAAGGAAAGGACAAGTTCTCGGAGGCACTCAAGCGGGTGAATGGAGCAGGAACAAGAAGGAGGCTCGCCCGCGAGGCTCCGATACTAATGGTGCAGGCACGATCCAACCTTGAAAGGAAGGAAGCGGGCGGGGAGGGAGGCGTATGTTGGGAATTACGGTAAACTCTTGGATCTGCTGAAGTTTCTGTAGAAGAGTTTGCTAGAAGAAGAATGGATTCTGCTGAAGTTAGTCTTGGTGAAGTGATAAGCAATCTGATTACTGCTGAAGTGCGAATCACGTAGGAGAGATAAGCGTATGAAGAAGAAAAGTCGTCGCCGTATGAAAGATAGGTTGGCGCCGTATTATGTGAAACTTACTCGGAATAAACAATATGATTAGCAAAACAATATGATTAGTTGCATGCTTGTCTAGATGCATGCGTTGTGTTTGTATTAGGGCGTACATTATGGCGCTCGTGAGTGATTAGGGTTTCTTGCCTATAAAAGGAACCAATATAGTTTGTAATAGAAAAGTTTTTAAAGTCTTCCAAGTCTTGTAAAATATCCGAAACATAGGTTTCTATAATCAAAAGATCCATAGAGGATCTAAGAGTTCTCGATTATTATATCTTGTATTTACATTCCGCTAAAGAATACGAGGTGTAGAGATCTTCTATTAGTTTGCTTGTGATTACATAGGCAACACTAACGATCTCAAGTGCTTAAGATCTATCAAGGTCTTTGTGTTTTCAACAAGTGGTATCGAGCCTCGGAAAGTCTCTCGATACTAAGAACAGTCTCACCCCATACAACCAAACATACCCTCACCATGCACGGATCGATAATGGCCAAGTCACCAACACAAACAACACCAACACCACTTCCATGCAACGACTTAGTCTTTCAAGCAAACAATGGTAAATTTCCTTATTTAAAAGGGAAGAGTATGAGCTTTGGACTATGAAGATGGGCTGGATTTCAATATTGATTGGAATCTGTGGGAGGTAGTGAAGAAAGGAAGCAGGTCTAAAGAAAATGATTCGAGACGGGGATGGGAAGTTTATCATGGCTCCTCCCAAAGCTATTGAAGAGGTCTTGGCTATCGGAGAGAGCACAAAGTAAAACTATTATGCTTCAAGCCATTCTGAAGATCACGTGTGATTTTCACCATATGGATGATGCAAAGGACATATGGATGGCTCTCAAAGCAAGGTTCGGTGGAAATGAAGAATCGCGAGAGAATGAGGAAGTCCATCTTGAGACAACAATTTCAAGACTTTAATATCTCGAAGAAGAAGGTATCCACAAGGGATACGGACGAGGTTCCATAGGTTTTGAGTCGACTAAACCGGTGAATGCAAAACACGATAATGATGATTGCAACTCAAAGTTCTGCGATCCTTGCCTCCATCATGGTTACATGTAAGTATAGCCCTCGAGGCTAAAGGTGGGTTGGACATGCTCACCTTTGATGAGCAGTACACAGACTCAAAACTCTTGAACGATGTCGAACTCCCTACCGTACATCTTCTTACGGCCATGCACTTTTGTTAGGACATCTCACTCCAACATGATGGTACATGCTCCTAGTTCCAACTACTTTCCATCATCATCCGTGCTCCCACTCCACCACATAACACTCGTCCCACTCCACCATGTTCTCAAACTAAGACTAGTAGTGTGATGGAGGATGTTCTTCATTCATTTGTTGCGATTATGATACTCGGTATCTTGCATATGAAGACTTTGATCGAGTTGGACCCACTTGAAATGGAGGAGATGAAGCGAAAATGCGGTGGCATTCTTGTCGATGGACATCAAAGGTTTGAAGAAGTGCGGGAGGAAGTTTGCTTTCAAGGAAAGGAACCGGCTCGCTTTGATAGGAGAAAAGTCAAGTGTTTCACTTGCCACCGGATAGGGCATTTCTCGAGGAATGCAAAGGCAGGGAAGAGTGGAGATGGAGCTAACTACATTTCCTGTCGGCAGAAAGCAATGAGTTGGAGCTTGACCCACTTCTCACCATGGATGAGCAGTCAGCTGGATCGCACATGAACTGTGAATGAGGAAGCTCATGATCTTGATAAGCTTGGATTCTTGGCAAGGTGCACTTGGATGAAAGGCATGATCGGTTTGCCTTGATGGGACTATCTCGGTACACAATCTGTATATTTGGTTGTAGTCTAAGATACAACGAACTTAAAGAAGAGTATGATGCTATGAAACCTAAGTTTGATGAATGCTATATTGAAAATGAAGCTCATAAACTAGCATTAAAAACGAGAAAGACAAAAGTATGGTTTCAAAAGAATCAAATAGCTTATGAAGAAAAGATAAAGGTATTACAGGTTTGATCTAGAAGTTGCAAATAATTACTTAAAAGCATGCGAGAAAGCAAAGGATGAAGGCGTAATCGAGAACCTAGAACTCAAAGAAAAACTAGGCGAAATAGCTAGGCATAAGGAATGGATAATTTCGGTGATAATCTGGCTAGAAATCTATATGGATCAATCGGTAACCTACGGCTTAGGATTAGGCTTTCAAAAGTATGTAGGAGTAGAAGGTAGGTATGATGGTGGTAAATCCACACCGGCGAGGTTAGCTAACTTTGTAAAAAGAAGGTGAAATGCATCTTGTCCACGGACCTATTAGAGGTGAATTTATGCCCATAGACCTATCCATCATCTGTTGACTTTGATGGATCACATCATCTATATGGCAAAAGTCAAAAGACTTGCCAAACCACGATGCCTCATCTAATGACTTTGTCTCTTGTTACAGCGGTGACAATTCATTGGATCAAGGGTCTACTTCCTATGAAAGCGTGATTCAAATGAGAAGTCGACCTTCGAAGCCCTCACACGAACCTACACCCTGACTCGCACCCCGTCTACTTACAAGCCTTCTAGGAAGGCTGGCGAGGAATCAACTTCCAAGACGGTTTCTTACGAAGATTTATCTTTAAAGCTTTGCATAATCGATCTGTTAAAACAATTCCTTGAATGCTTACGATTTAAGTATACGCATGTAATCAAACATCTCCCTATTTGAATAAATCTTCCAAAAGAAGACATGTTTTGTGTGTGGAAGTAAATTTCATTTAATTAAGGATTGTGATTTTTATGAGCAAAGATTGGGTGTATGTGCTACTCGGAAAAACATAAATCAAAGTGGACCAATGTTGATAATATTCCACCTTATGTCCCCAAGCGACTATCTTGACTCTCATTGAGAGGTTCGGTTGCTGACCTTATGTGCAACCAACTAGTCCATACTTTAATCATGGTTGTTGGCCTACATATGTTGACTCTATGTATCTTTGGGATGGGATATGGAGAATCTTCTTTGTGAAGCCCTCGGTGAGTTGTTCTTGGACTATCAAGGGACCCAATCATCAATGGAGGACCAAGAACAATGGTGGATCCTCTAGATCTTCATGGCCTAAACACATGATCACAAGCGAGGTTCAAGTCGGTAATGACTTGAACCTTCTTCAATTGCTAGCTGTATGTATATATTTGGTTGTTGTTTGTAGGATCATCCCCTTAAGCATAAAGATATTGGTATTGTTGATAGTTCTTTGTTCGAAGCATGTGCGGGAACAGAGATATGATCACAATTTTGTTCCCATAGAAGGAGGAGGCAATGTGACTTTTGGAGGAAGTGATGGAAGTATCACGAGGAAAGGCACCATAAAGACACCTCATCTGGATTTTGAAAATGTGTACTATGTTAAGGAACTTGACATTTCAACTTGTTCTCCGTTTCACAAATCTGTGACACCAAGAACAAAGTACTCTTCTACGAGAATGAATGTCTTGTCTTTGTCTAAAGACTTCAAACTCCACGAAGATACTTCTATTCTTGAAAGTTCCTCGAACTCACAATTTATACACATTCAACCTTAATGAAGTTCAACACGGTGGTGACCTCACTTGTTTGGTGGCTAAAGCATCCTTGATGAGTCTACTAAATGGCATAGGAGGATGGCTCATGTGAACTTCAAGACCATAAACAAACTCTCTAAATGGGTCTTGTTGAAGGTCTTCCTCAAGTTTTCACCAATGATCACAATTGTGTTGCATGCAACAAAGGAAAACAACACGAGCCTCTTACAAAGCTATCAATGCTATGAGCATCATTTACGAACCTCTTGGTTGCTCCACATGGATCTATTTGGTCCAACTCAAGTCGAAGCATTGATCATAAGTTCTTACATTTGGTTATCATGATGGCTATAGCGATTTTGTTGGGTTTTCTTTCTAAGAACCAAAGATGAAACATCTCGGTCTTGTTGAATTCATCACCCTCGTTGAAAATCAGTTGAACAAAAGGTTAAGGAATTCGGTGTGATAATGGGACGAGTTCAAGAATGCTATTCTTATAGAACTACGTGGGTCAAGTATAAAAGGGACTATAGTAATCAAGAACCCCACAACAAAATGGGGTGGTGAAAGAAAGAATAGGACCTTAATAGAGTCGCAAGATCAATGCTTGCGAGACTCTAACCCCACTATGTTACGGGTGAGAAGGCTGTTGCACAGTGCTATGTGCTAAACAGGGTCTCCATTACTAGACCTCGACTCAAAACACCATATGAATTTCTCTTTGGGAAGGTTCACTGTCATTCACTACCTAAAACATTTTGGTTGTCAAGTGACCATTCTAAACACCGGTGATCCGTTGGGAAAGTTTGATGAGAAGGCGATGATGGTTATATTGTGGGTATTCACTCATAGTAAGGCATACGAGGTGTACAATTTGCAAGCCAAGAAGATAGAGAGACTTTGAACCTAAGATTTTGGAAGATAAGCCTAATGTTCAAGGGCGGGGTCATACGTGGTCTTTTGACCTTGACTATAGCGATTATTTGGGTTACACTAGACATTTGGCTAACCAAAATGCGGGTCCTCAAGAGTCTCCACTAACAATCGGTACCTTGGATGATGACTACGAAAATGAGTTTGAAGATGATGAGCGACCTATACTTGTGCCTTCTTTCTCCCCTAACAATATACGGTACCATGATAAGGTTTTAAAAGGTACCATTTTGAGGGTCGTTTAAGTCCTTATTTGATCACTTTTGTATCCGTTATTGCTTAATATCGTTCCTTTTCACTTTTAGGTCTCGTGAAGGCAAAATCTTGGAATGGCACTTATTTGGACGAAAAGTAGCGAATATATGAAGAAAATGGCCAAAGTCGAAATCGAGACACTCACGGTCCGAATGTAGAAGGCGACGGCGTCGGGAGCTATTGCTGGCCGCCGTCGGAGAGTGTGTGGTCGGTCGAACTCAAACTCGTGTTTTCAAGAGGCGGCGTCTAGTTGTGAAAGAGTAGGCCGTCGCTACTCGAACGGCCTAGATGCGATCCAGACGGCGTCGAGAAATTTGAAGAGGGCGGCGTCGCGGACATAAGGTGGCCGTCGCAAGGTTAACGTGGCGAGGCGAAACCACAATGGCGGCGACACGACGGGCGTCACTAAACATAAGGTATTGTCGCAATTGTAATCTTATATATAGAATCCGAATTTTCGGTCTTAGTGTGGAAGTCTTTGGGTAAAACCTAAAACCGAACCTAAGGTGTCTTGTACTGATATTTTAGGGTTTTAACCCTATCTTACACCAAGATAAGTCTTTGCTTCATTAATTCAATTATGTCTTTGATTATTTGTGTGTATGCTTGCATGTTCTCCATGTCAAGCTAATTTATTTGTGTGTTTGCTTAGGAAGTATGAAACTTAATTATTGAATATTGATTGGTTGTTTCTTAACTTAGTTGATTAATGATCTAGTAATGCAATAGGTCATTCGTTGTGTACTTAATGCTTGATTCATCTTTGTGAACCTTAGAGTATGATTACACGAGTGATTGTAGGCTAAACCATCCGAAAGCGCCTTAGAGTAGAGTCTATAATCTCTAAGTGGATTTGTAGACAAGACCCTTTGGTAAGTTCAAAGAGTTAGGAGAAACGCATACCTACAACTTTAGAAACACAAGCATGACTAGGAATAAGGCGTGACACTCGACCATCAATAGGAGATAATTAAGGAGTAATACAAACTAAGTAAACACATCTTTAAACTATCATACGAGCACACATTAATTAGACATAGACTCCCACAACCTTAGTTTAGATAATTAGATAATAGTAGAGTAATGGGTAGAAATACCAACCCCCAATCCAATACCCGAGATTCGTACCTTTCCATTTTCATAAAATATAAAAAGATAAAAATAATCTTCTTCAACCTTAACCTTAGCGTAGTAACTCCCTACTAGCATTCCTATTCCCAGAGAGCGATATCAATACCGTGGCTTACCCTAATTACTACACTACAACGATTAGGTTCACTGCCTGGGTGTTATAAAACTTGCTCGAAGAAAGGAAGTTCCTTTGACCCCGACGGCGTGTAGCATTATCAAGTTTTGGCGCATTGCTTGGGAATAGAATAGCTAGTTAGTAGTCCGCCGTTTAGGTTTCTTTGTGATTCCTATCAAGTAAACTTTTTTTTCATTTTTAGATTTCTCTTAGTCTATCCCCTTCTTCGTAACCTTTGTTAGTAACCTCATCACTTTTCATCATGGAAGGTGATAATCAACAACACGTCCCCATACAAACCCCTTAAGCAACTTAGAACCCTGGTTCCACCAAAACTCTTCTTGAACCATTTGCGAGAACAGAAAGAGGCTCGATAAGCGAAAAAAGCTCTCCATGATTCGAACTTCATGGCACTTCAATCAATTTTGATGAAGTTACATCGATGAAGAATCTCCTCATTCACCACAATCTCCACGAAACCATTATCATTGACGATCACGAGCCAAAATGGCGAGGAAGTCCTTACCACTCGACCAATAGCCCCATAAATCCTCCTAAAGCGAAAACTCTTGGGAACACTCCTATCCTCTGCGTCTGGATTCACCAATGCCATTGTCTATCCTCGAACGGATCAATGAGGTATTGCATGCATCGATATTTGGCTAATCCAAAAGGCATGTCAATTCCATGGATCCACGGTGAAAACCCAATTCACCACATCAAGCGGTTTCTAAAAATTGTTGATGCTATCTATCCGACGCAGACATCTAAGGAGACATCTAGACTCCGGTTTTTCCATTTTCTATTCAAGGGCAAGCCAAGGGTGGCTCGATAAGCTCCCTCAAGGTCCATTTTCACATGGGAACAACTCACAACTAAGTTCACGAAAGTTCTTTCCCACGGAAGAAGCTGCGGCATGTAGGAACACAATTACGCACTTTCACCAACCCGATGGAGAATCTATCACCAACTCACTGGAGTCGTTACAAAGATCTTATTCAACAAGCTCCACACCACGGTATTAACCTTTGGTTGCTTGTTCAAATCTTTTACGACAATATCTCCGAAAGGATCAAAAGGATTGATTTCTCAAGCGGCGAGAGAATCGCAAATCTCGGCTGCGGAAGAAGGATGGAACCGAATAGAGGAATATATCCAATATCAAGGCGACCATTGGAATGAGCGGAAAACGCGTCAAGCATTTCCACTTTCTCAAGTGAAGAGTTATCCTTAGATTATCGGATTGAGAGAGCACAAAAGAAACTAGCTTACCTCATAAAATCACGAACCAAAAAGGTGACTAACCCGTATCTCATATCGACATATGTGGAGGATCGCATGAGAAGCGATGAGTGCGATGACACACCAAAGCGTCTTCCTCTCGGTCATGATATTTATGATGAC